>SJYA01002832.1:111332-152215 GCA_006410615.1 Neotragus moschatus | reverse complement strand
ACCCCCACCCCCGTCTCACCCCTCTGGGTCATCAGAGCACTGAGTTGAGCTCCCTGTATTATACGGCAGCTTCCCATTAGCTATCATTTTCACACATGTTAGTGTGTGTATGTCAAACCTAATTTCCCAATTCATCCCACACTCCTCTTCCCCCCAAAGTTTAGCTAATATTTGAGATATAGTTAGGCCAAAAGATCAGACAGCTGTCATTGAAGAGATGATTTGTTACTCACAGTTCCCAAGGAGAGGAGTCACACCACACCGCAGTGGGCCATGTAGGGAAGCACCAAGGTTGGTCAACAGGGCCGGGGTCTGGAGAGAGAGGGACTGAGGGCAGGTGTCGCTGTGGGTCCACAGGAAGGAACTGATGAAGCCGAGTGAGAATCATTTCAGTGAGATCTGAGCTGTCCCTAGCCACTTGGTATCTGGTCCTAGAGTGATTAGGGCAGGTGGCCAATGGCTAGGAGAGTGAGAGCTGATAAATGAGATATTTGGGGGTGTGGATTCATTCATTTGTATTTGAGGAGCACCTTCATGGATAAGTTGTTTATTTTCTCTACAGACTGGCTAATCCTGGGAGGGGCAGTCCCTCCGGGCAGTCCCGCTGGTCCAGCAAGACCCCGGAGGTCAAAACATCAGAAGACAGAAAATGAAAGACATGGTCCACGCACGAGGACATCAGGGCCTGATAGAGAGCACCCGGCCAGGGTCTTAAGAGTCGTTCATTCTGCCTTTTCTCTCCTGCCTACACCCAGTCCCTTACCCAGGACTGTTCTACTTCCAGGATACATCTTGAAGCGGTTCCTGTTCTCCATTTCCATTGCTCCCTCCTGGTCCAAGTCACCAGCCTGCCTCACCTGGGCTGCAGCAACACGTTCCCACCTGGTTCCTCTGCTTCCACTTTCCCCCTTCCATTATCAACCTCTACTCAGCAGCCAGAGGGATTCTATAAGTCAGATCTTATCACTCATACATCACCTTGCTTAAAGCCATCCAGTGGTTTCCCATTGCACTTGGAATGAAATCCAGACTCATTTCCATGGCCCACCAGGCCCTACTAGCTTGACTCCGTACCCCCCGTTTCTCCCACCTCCCCCTGTGCTCCAGTCTCACAACCTGCAACACTTCAAGCACCACTAGCCTTTTCCTGCTCCCCTGGCAGCTCCTCATTCTTCAGGTTTCAGCTTAAATGGTACCTCCTTATAGACATGGATCACTTCAGATCCATGATACCTAAGCATTCCTTCCCACATGTCTCTGAGACTGACACGTCTGCTGATCACTAATTTTAATGGTTAATTGACTGTTGTTCCCTTATTTTCTGGATCACTAATAGACCAATATAAGGGTTAGAAGCACAGTTCTGGAGTCAGAGTACCATCACTGATGCCTGACTACGCTGTTCATCAGCTCTGATTTTGGGCTAGCTATTTAATCTCTGCGGGCCTCAGTGGTTCCATCAGTAAAATGGGCATAATAAGATTACCTGGAGAATACCCTTGAAAAAAGCACACATAAGGAAGTACCCGTTTCTGAGGATGACATGAGATGCACCATGTAAAGTGTGGAACACTCAGTCTTCTATGAAGATGAGCTGCTATCATCATCGAGGTCCAAGCTCTGTGAAGTGAGGGAACATTTTGTGTTGCTCACTCTTGCCTCCCCAGTCCTTCACGCTGCCTGGCTCACGGAAGGTTCCAATAAACACCTGCTGAGTGGGTGATAAGCAGCCCTCTTGGGTGGTGTTTGGCTCAGGTACACTCACTGCCCCATCATTCCTGCAGGATGAGCCCTCCTTTGAAGGGAGAGAGAAGTGCAGGGGTCCTGTGGGCAGCAAGGATGTTGGGGCTGTCTTCTCTACTGGAGACAAGCCCCCATCCCAGAACTCAGGACACTTGGCTTCTGGTTTCTCATCTGCCCCGAACATCTGTGCTCCCTTAGGAAGGCCACCTGATAAGCTCTCTGGGCTTCAGTTTCCGAAGTGCAAAAGGATGGACTGGACTAGACGACTTCTAAGACCACTTTCAACCGTGACACCTTTTCCCTTCTTTAAAAGAAACACTTTTTTTTTTTTTTAGATATGTCACATACTATGAAATTTATCCAAAGTGTACAGTGTTTTATAGTATATTCATGGGATTGGCCGATCATCACTGCAATCTAATTTTAGTGTATGTTTATCACCCCCCAAAGAAAGCCCACACTCATTAGCAGTCACACTTCTTTCCCCCCACCTCAGTCTTCCACCCCTCGCTCCCAGTAACTCGTGATCTATTTCTATAGATTTGCCTATTCTGGACATTTCATAAGTGGAATCATACAACATGTGAACTTTTGTGATTGACTTCTTTCATGTAGCATGTGTTCAGGGTCCATCCATGTTGTATCATTAATTCATTCCTTTTTATTCCATTGTATTGTATCATAATTTACTTATCCCATTTATCAGTTGATGGATATTTGGGTTGTTTCCACTAGTTGGCTATTATCAATAATGCTGAAATTGCACCTCACCATAGTTCCGTTTAAGGGATTTAAAACATAAGTTTGTTTTAAGGGGAAGAAAAAGGAAAATGTAACTTGATTTTATGGAGTAAAATACTTGCCAGGTATTGTGTTATTCAGGTTAAAATATGTCATCCCATTTACTTTTCTCAACAAATTTATGTGAAAGCTGCTACTGTTTCCATTTTCCAGAGCATGAAATTTGAGCTCAGAGATGTGCATTTACTTGCCTTCAAATATCCAGTGCAGAACTAGGTTTGCCTGACTTTAAAGTCTGGGCTATTTCTACCATTCATAGTGATTTGTTTTCACACTTTGCTTTCAAACATTTGTTTTCTGGTTTGCTTAGCTCCGACACAGAGGCCTCCCTGGTGGCTTAGACCGTAAAGAATCTGCCCACAATGTGGGAGACCCAGGTTCAATCCTTGGGTCGGGAATATCCCCTGGAAAAGGAAATGACAACCCTCTCCAGTATTCTTGCCTAGAGAATCCCATGGACAGAGGAGCCTGGTGGGCTACAGTCCACGAGGTCATAAAGAATCGGGCATGACTGGGTGTCTATACTGACTGACCAGCTCAGACACTAAGATATGAAATTTCCCTTCCCATACATTTGAAAGTCGTTACTCAACAATTTCACTCTGATGCGTTTACTCTGATGGGTTAGTGGGGTCCAAGGTGGAGAATCTAGGGTCTCTGTGCTGACAGTGACTTGAAGGATGCTGCAAGCAAGGGCTCCTCAGTGGGAGGAGGAAGGCTTGTCCCACCACCTTCTGAGGAAAAACAAACAGAGCTGTTTGACCCAATTCTGTTCTGTCTCAGTGCAGGGGTCAAGTGCAGTGATCGAGGTGAAGGCAAAACCTGCTGTTGTGGTTTTTTTGTTTTTTAATGATTCCAGATGGGACGCTAAAATGATGAATACTGTTTTCTGAGAATTAGTTTAAACACTCATTTTCTTCTGCTTCCAAGTTGGCCTCAGGCAAAACAGCATTTTTCTGTTTCAAGACTGAAGTTAGCGGGAGGCGATGTGGGGTGGCCGCAGTGGACACGCTGCAGGTCAAGGGAAGGTGGGTTTTAGGCACAGGAGTTTTCAATCTGCCCCTCTCCAGCTGGTCCCTGCAGGCGGGAGGTGACCCAGAGGGGAGGAGCCGCGGGGGGTTGCCCAACAAGAGAGCCGTGCAAGAACTGTCTTGGCTGGCGAACACTGGCACCACTGCCTTGCTCTGGCTAGTCCTTGAGTGCCCTGCCTTTCCCCCTTGTTTCGCACAGGGAAGGGAATCGGTAGGAGGAGGAGATGAGGCTGGCCAGGCTCTTATACAGCTACCACCCAGACTCTTGAGCAATGGTGCCCGTTGCTGGCAAGCCCCACCTGGGTGTGTGAGGTGCCCCCCACAGTCCCTAACTCTCCTTTTCCTGGATGGTGGGGCAGAATGCAGGCTTGCCCAAGGCTGGATGGCGAACAAGGCGAAGATTACTTCCAGCACTCAGCCTTCATTCTCTCTTATCTCTTTCCTTTCTCTCAGTGCCCACTTATTCTTTTCTTTTAAGTTTTTTTTTTTTTTTTTTTTGATGTGGACCATTTTAAAAGTCTTTATTGAATTTGTTACAATATTGCTTCTATTTTATGTTTTGGTTTATGGCCCTGAGGCTTGTGGGATCTTAATTCCCTAACCAGGGATCGGACTCTCACTCCCTGCATTGGAAGGCAGAGTCTTAACCACCAGGGAAATCCCTCCACTTATCCTTATCACTTGCTTTTGCTTTCCTTCTATCAGTCTTTCCTCAAGTTAGGTGTTCATGGTTCTGTGGTATTGGCACGATTTTTTACCTGGTATTTGAACCATTGCTGATTTGAATAATTATCTAATTTAATGTTTTTTTTTTTTTTTTTTACCCAAAAAGATGAAACAAAATCCTGATTTTTCATGGCTGTTATCTCATAGAATGTTGTTTTAGGTAGGGTCAATGTTAAGTTGCTTTAACAAAGTACACTGTGCTTTTTTTCAATACTGTTAAGCGATTAACTCGGTTCTCACACTCTCTACCTGGAGATGGTGTCAGATCTTATAGGTTAGGGTCTCAGTCCTACAAGACTGCCCTCTCAACCAATTTCATATGCCAGCAGTAAGTCCAGGTTGTCACTGGTGCTTCTGGCCAACTCGCTATAGATCAGAGGTTCCTGTGACCCCTCTTAGGTTTGATTAATTTATTAGGATGGCTCACAGAACTCAGAAAAATGTTTACTTACTAGGTTACCAGTTTATTGTGTGTGTGCATATGTGTGTGTGTGTGCGTGCACACTGCTTGTATCCGACTCTTCACGACCCCATGGACTGTGGCCTGCCAGGCTCCTCTGGCCATGGAATTTTACAGGCAAGAATACTGGAGTGAGTTGCCAGTTCCTTCTCCAGGGAATCTTCCCAACCCAGGGATGGAACCCTCGGTCTCTTTCACCCTGAATTGACAAGCGGGTTCTTTACCAGGTGAGCCACCAGGGAAGCCCCACCAGTTTATTATTAAAGGATCTAACTCGGGATCAGCCAGATGGAAGAGGTGCATAGAGCGACATGTGGGGAAGGGGCCTTGGCTCCTGTGCTCTCTAGGTATATTTGCACCCCCCCCCCAATATGCATGTGTTCAGCAACTGGAAGCTTTCTGAACCCCCTCCTTTTGATTTTTAAGGAGGCTTCATTGCAAAGGCATAGTCGACTAAGGCATTGACTACTGGTGATTGAACTCAATCTCCAGCCATCCCCTCTTCCCTCCCCAGCTGTCAGCAAGTGGGGAAATTCCAACCTCTAATCACTTGGTTGGTCCTCCGGGCAACCAGCCCCTCCTCCTTTGCTCCTCATCCCTTTAGGTGGCCCAAGGGCTTTCCAAAGGTCATCTCATTGACAGAACAGAAGACACTCGTAAGCTCATATCTTAGGAACTTGCAAGGTTTTAAGATCTCTGTGCCAGGAACAGAGATGAAGACCAAATATACATTTCTTATTATAAGTCACAATATCACTCAAAGGGATCCCCGAAATAAATATTTTAAATCCGAAAGAAGTTTGTTTATCTCCAATATAGCTGTCTCAGACTTAGGTCCACGAACTCGTTTAGGAGCCTGGATTCTTCCCATTGTGTTGCTTTGTCATCATCTCTGGCATCATGCTCCTCTGAAGGACTGAAGCTGCTACATGACCTTGCTGTTTCTCACTTGTCAGAAGGGCGAAAAGGGACCTTCATGTCGAGGGGTTTCCTTTCAGTAGGTGGAAGTTGCATCTGTTACTTCTGCTTACATTCCGATGTCACATGGCAGTACTCTTCTGCAAGGGAGACTGCCTGTCTGGTGCCCAGCCGTCACTCGGTGGCGCAGGGCACACTGTCACCTTAAGGAAAAGGGCAGAATGGAAAGCAGAGCACATCGGCAATCTCTGCTGCAGATAAAGTGCTAGATATGAATTTAGTACAAATTGTACACAGATGGAGCAAAAACTGCCAAGGAAGTAAGGGAATGCCTGAGGCTTAGAAATATTGCACGTGAATGATGGATACAGCTTAAGGTCTTCCTTCTGTCAAGGGTATTTGCTTTTAAACAAAAGATGAATTGAAATGTACCAGAAAGAGGGCTGGGGCTTGAATCAAACCACATGGGTGCTAACTTTTCTGTCTTCCTTCTGTCTTCCTGTGTGCTCTGGTCCTACTCAGTTCAGTTGCTCAGTCGTGTCCAACTCTTTGCAACCCTATGAATTATAGCATGCCCGGCCTCCCGGTTCATCACCAACTCCTGGAGTTCACCCAGACTCATGTCCATTGAGTTGGTGATGCCATCCAGCCATCTCATCCTCTGTCGTCCCCTTCTCCTCCTGCCCCCAATCCCAATCCCTCCCAGCATCAAGGTCTTTTCCAATGAGTCAGCTCTTCGCATGAGGTGGCCAAAGTATTGGAGTTTCAGCTTTAGCATCAGTCCTTCCAGTGAACACCCAGGACTGATCTCCTTTAGAATGGACTGGTTAATTTTGATTTTGGCTGGGTCATAATTTGCTCTTATAGCATAATCTGAAAAAAAAAAAAAACAATTTATTGAATAAATACTGAAGCCTCTTTCATTGTTAAAGTGTCTGTGTCTCATTGTAGAGCTTCATCCTCAACAATGTATAGGAGAGGACAGTTTTTGGAAACATGGGTATCTCAAGAAATCTGCCAAAATCTGCCATCTAGATGAGTTGTGAACATGTGCGCTCTCTCTTTTCTCTCCACCTCTGCCCTTCTCCCTCACCCAATCTCTCTCTCTCTCACACACANTTGTAGAGCTTCATCCTCAACAATGTATAGGAGAGGACAGTTTTTGGAAACATGGGTATCTCAAGAAATCTGCCAAAATCTGCCATCTAGATGAGTTGTGAACATGTGCGCTCTCTCTTTTCTCTCCACCTCTGCCCTTCTCCCTCACCCAATCTCTCTCTCTCTCACACACACACACCCCAGGTAGTGATTTTGTGAATTGATGTCTGCTAAAATACATACCCTGGTCGCTCCTCTGTGCCTGCCCCTCACCTCCAATGGGCTACCTAAGATATGTACCTCTGGGACAGTTCCTATAATTGCTGATTAGACATGGTCTCTTTCCTTCCAGAGAAATTCTGGGCTCCATTTTTGTTCTGCTCTTGAGAGTTGGGTGACCATTTCCCTTTCTCTGGTCAGCGGTGAGAAACCTGCTGTTTCTCAGCAGTTGGTCAGCTGAGGTGTGTTGCTTGGCAAGTTACTGGATGATATAAATGAATAAACCCTACAGGGAAGGAGAAGCCCCTGGGTTTGGCAGTGAGTCTTCCCTTTCTGTAAGGGCTCATTGCCTTTGGGTTCTGCTTTCCTTCCTGTTCTTGGAGATCCTTTTTCAAACAGCCATTGAATAGTACTAAATCGGGATTTTTGTAGCACCTTAGAAAAATCATAAATAAAATGAGTTGCCGAACTTAACTCAAGAAACCTTCAATGAACTCATATTAAGCTGGGCACAGTTCTGTATATACTGACCTGCAGAGAGAAACGAGACGCGGTCCATTCCCTCAGTTGCTCATGAATCTTTCCATGATGGTTTAGAGCTCTCTGCCCTGAGATAGTGGGAATGAACAGTAGCAGTGTTCAGAGTGTTTTATGGAGCTCTTGATTTCCAGAGAAACTTGACAAGGATTCATGGTTACTTTACGAGTGGAGTTAAACCTTTAAATATGTTTATGAGCTTGTGAACGTTCTTCTAAATCATAAGGATGGTAAAGAAATAATTTCTTAATCTAATTCCTTTCTACTCTTCTTGCTCATAAAACTTTAATCAAGAGTGATCGAAGATCACAGTAGGAAACAGTATAAATGTTTTCAGTTATAGTCATCAAGAGTTTTTAATTCAACTCTCTTATTAGCCTGAGGAAAAAGGAAAGAGCATTCACAAATCTATCCTTAAGGCTTTTTAAAAAATCATAGTTGTCATTTTATTATTTTTTTCTAATAATAATGATAACAGTAATAATGGTAAATGAGGCAGCTTTTGTTGGTTTTGAGTGTGGACTTGGGAACCAGTTAGACTGAGTTTGGATCTTCATCCTACAACTCACCAGTCCTGGGACCTGGGAGAAGTCCTCAGTTTTTTCATCTATAAAATGGGTGTCAATAATACATACCTTTTAGATTGTTGTGAGGGAAATAATATTTCTAATGCACTTAGAAGAATGCCTGGTATATATTAAATACCAAAGTAGTATGTGTTAAATGAATGAATAAATGAATATAAAAATTCAAATCCCTTAATACTAGTTATTGACTTTAAGATGGTGTCAATTTCTTACTATTTGTTGTGTGTATATTCTGTTCATATGTTTGTTTTTAAAACCTTATCTCTTGATCAAGTTTCAAGTTTGTGCAATTCAATTTTCATACGCAAATATCTTGTGACTTTAAAGGTTTTGCAAAAGCTCTGGGTTATGTGGTTTCTAAAAATATCACTTGTCAGTAATTTGATCATTCTCTGAGTGCAGCAAAATTCTATGGGATCTTATAGGGACGTCAGGTTTTTTTTTTTTTTNCTGAAAAGATGGCTTTATTAAGCTGGGGCTTTAAGAGAGCGCTCTAATCTGCGTGGAGGTGGGATGGGAGGCAGCAGGAAGAGACAAAGCCAGGTCAGTACTGCACTGGTTGAGCTGGAAGTCCTCCTGGGACGTCCAAGTGCAGGGGCCACGGGGGGCCAGGCACATCTGAGAGAAGTTAAGTGAAAGCGAAAGTGAAGTCGCTCAGTCATGTCGGACTCTTTGCGACCCCCTGGACTGTAGCCTACCAGGCTCCTTCCTCCATGGGATTCTCCAGGCAAGAGTACTGGAGTGGGTTGCCATTTCCTTCTCCAGGGGATCTTCCCAACCCAGGGATCAAACCTGGGTCTTCTGCATTCCAGGCAGACGCTTTAACCTCTGAGCCTGAGAAGTTAGGGTAGATGTAAATTGTGGGTGTCACGTGCTTATAGGTAGCATCTAGGGATGAGGGATGATGAGAATGGAGAAATGTTACTACAGAAGCAATTCAAAGTCCTTCTTGGGGAAACATACATTCTTTCACTTATATATATCCTTTGAGATATAAACATTTTACCCAGTCGCCTTTGGAAACTCTAACCCAGATCATCCTCAATTCCTAAGACTAAAAGAAAAAAAAGAGGAAGAGATTTTTTAAAAAATACACACTGCTCCACAATTTCCATAAGATTGCTTGTCAAGGACAGATACAAATCTTAAGTGTCTACAAAAAGCTTTAGCCATCTGATCAGATAAACTTAACAAGTATGGTTTACAATAACTTTAAAATCATAAAACTGAACTGGGTAAGAGTTTCCAGAATTAATGAGAAAATTGGATTTAATCAAGACAAATATTAATTACATGGGACTGAATGAATTCCTTAATGTTTTTCTTCTCCAGGTTTAAGGAAGCCCTTTTTCTTTTCTCTTAAAGCTAAGAGTAATTTGGTAAAATATGCTGTTGTAAACAAAGATGACGCGTTGACTTTTCTCCCTACCTGATCCCTCCAAAATTCAGAAGCCCTTGAGTTTTATTTTCATGGCAGTATAGTTAGTGATTTATCTAAATTCAGTAGAAATCTGTTCTCCTTATAAGAGGATGTGGTTAGAAACACTGGCTATATTACTAAGGCTTTTACTGGAATGTTATATCTGCGTGAGATATGCATAGACTCGGATAGGACCAAGCAGTTTTAAGGAACTGCTTGAACTTCGGATTGGCTTCCTGGCTTCAAGAGGCTTTTAAGTGTTCAATCTGAGATTCTTGGTAAAAAGTCCCAGCAAAGCAGCTTTAAAAAGAGCTTAGGGAGTCAATCACTCCTCTTGTTGCACTCACGTAAACAATAAGCCACATTTAATACAAACAGATTTGTTTTACTGTGATGACCCTTGAAAATAAAGAAACGGGAATAATTGTGGAGAGAAGAATGATGCTTACACCCTTGTCTATATTGGATTATATTCCTTTTAATTGTCTTGAGGTTTTGTTCTGTACTTGTAAATTGTACTGGATTTTGAAATCTTCCAGTTTCCTCAAATATTTGGCTGTAACTCTCCAAAGTAACATTTCCATTTTTCCCTCCACTTCTGATTTGCAATCAGTAAGAATGAAGACTACCCTAAAATCTTTTCTGGAAGGGACTATTCTAGATCTGGGCTTCCCAGGTAGCTTGGTGGTAAATAATCTGCCTGCAAATGCAGGAGACACAGGTTTGATCCCTGGGTCAGAAAGACCCCCTTGAGTAGGAAATGACAACTCACTCCAGTGTTCTTGCCCGGGAAATCCCATAGACAAAGGAGCCTGGTAGGCTACAGTCCATGGGGCCGCAGAGTCAGATACGACTGAGTGACTGAGCACACACACATTCCAGATCCTCCTTACTACCCAAGTGGCAGCCAAATGTCAGGGACTTGAGCTGTGGATACACATCTCACAGCTGAAGAAGGCTCCACTTGACATCTGGTCCTGTTAGGATGCTAGAAAGAAAATTGACTAGGAGGAAGAACAGCTGATGTCAGCATAGACTGCTTCTTCCTAAGACTCTGGATCAAGACTTCTTACTTTAAATAATTCTTTTTTTTTTTTCCTTCCTTTTCTTTACTCTGGCATTGGCCTGGAAAGATAATGCCATCATTGTATATCCTAGACTATTGCTAAGTGCTTTGGGGTTAAGCTTTCCAATTGCTAAATTTGTCCTCAAAAAACTCTGATCTGTCCAGATGTTAAAGACCCTCTGGTTTGCCTCCCTGTTTCTGGTTAACAATCCCAAACTCGGAGAACTCTGTTTCCAGGCTCTGTACAAAGAAAGGGACACAAGGCAATGGTAACCATAAAAACTGCCTGTTTGGTCTTGTGACTCTTACATTTTTACTGGCCTCTGTGGCTGTCACTTTTCCAGTCCTGAGTGACAGAGTCAAATGGAATTACTGGGAGGCATTCACGGTTCAAACTGAGCTCCCTTTGAGAGATCCCTACTTCCTTGGTTAGGAGAAAAAGTAAATGAGAATATGGTCAGAAACCCCTCCTTAACTTGAAAGTATTGCAGAATCTGCTACTAAAGCAATGACTGCTCAACAAAAAAAATCCTTAGGCCCTCTGGTCAAAGTTGTTGATCGTAGGATGTGTGTGTGTGTATGTACTCAGTCATGTCTGACTCTGAGACCCCGTGGACTGTAGCCCGCCAGGCTCTCTGTCCATGGGATTTTCCAGACAAGAATACTGGAGTGGATTGCCATTTCCTCTTCCAGGGGTTGAACCAGTCAGTGTCCCTTTCATTTCCTGCCTTGTAGGTGGATTCTTTACCACTAAGCCACCTAGAAAGCCCTGAGCATTGGATCGCCATTGATTATCTTCTGGTTGAGCCAGGAAGTGTTTGTGCTGTGGCTAGCACCACCTGCTACACTTGGATTAACACTTCTGGGGAAGTTGAAACTCAGTTACATTAAGATCATTGAGCAAACCTCTTGGCTTAAAAAGGTGACCCCTTTAACAGGGTCTTTACTTGACTTATTTGATTTTGATTGGTTTCGGTTTTGGGGACCGTGGCTCCAAAGTGCAATCCACATATGGGGAATTATCCTGCTTACTATAATCATCATAATCTCCCTGGTGCTTTGTATTCGCTCAAAAACTTTAAATGCATGTTTGGAGCTGCTCACTGCCAAGCAAATGAGCTCACTAAGACTAGAACACCAGAAAAGGAACAAAGGGAATGACAGACTTAAAGATTCTAAACCTGCGGCTGTGGCCTGTGACTGTCACGGGGATCAAACAAATGCACTTGATGTATGGAAACATTTTGTTCACATCTCTCAGTTAAGCTGAGAGCCTGATAGAGGAGAATTGTTATAAAAGAAATAGTAGGTCTCAAATGGAGTCACTTGTGCTAAGCCCCATGTCAGCAAGCCCCATGACTTGATTCTCAACCGGAATGGAGTTATAATCTCCCCCAGGAATGCAGTCTTAACTGGTCAGTCTGAAATTGTCTGGTCAGCATCAGTAATCTGCCCCGTAAGCCCCCTTCCGTCTCCTGTAGGTAGATTCCTAAGCCTGAAACCATCCATTCTTTCCCCCCTTCTGCTATAAAAATCTTCTATTTTGAATAACTCCTTGGAGCTCCTAGATGGGGTGCTGCCTATTAATTGACTAGTAAAGTCCATTAGATCTTTAAATGTCTTCTGGTTGAATTTCTGTTATTTAACAGGTGACATATTCACTCACATACTAAATACTATGCACTTTCTAGGTGCAGGGAGGACCATGACAGACAGGATAGAGACCTTATTCTCTGAGGGTGGAGACTCTAGGGATGCGGGGGAAATGGGGGTTAATCAATGGAATAGCTCACAGGAGAGAATTTAGCATCCTCTTCTCTGGAGGACAGACTCTCATCTATCTTGGAGTGTTTAATGAGGAGGTTGTCTTATTTTAGAAAATAGAAAAGGAGTAAGTGACTGGAAAGGTAATATTTTTAAAGAGGAAAGTTAAAGAAAAAGCTGTAAAATACTCAGAATGTAATGAATGCATAGTCAATTGTCATTAAGAGGGAGACTAAACTGGCAGGGGATTATTATTTTTTTAATGCTTCTCTGGGAAGAAATAGTGTGGAATAACTGAAAATCATGCAATTAGAGCAGGAGTTTTGGCATCTTGCTTGAAGCCTGCTGAGCTGTTAGGCATGTGACTGAAGGTCGAGGAGGGTATGCAAGTAGATATGGATTAATAAACACACTGGAGTGTCTTACTGAGATAGTAATATTTGGATTATAAAGCACTTTTAAAAACTATTTGAGCCCATGATTAATTGAGGCTCACAAATTTCAAGCAGTGAAATGTGTTTTACTGCAATTGCTATTAAGAACTATCAGCTATCCGATTCCTTGATTTCCCTAGTGAATTTTATAATCTAAATTAAACAGAGAACGGTATAAATTTTCCCTTTTTTGGGTAGCTGATTAAAACCAATATCATCTCCATATACGATTACATAGTAGTTATATCTCACTCCATGGAACAATTTATTATGGATCTGATTACTTTCAGTATTTTTATGAATTGATCATAAGCCAATTTGAAAACTTACTGATCTAAAGTAAGTTCAGTAATAACAGAATATACTGCCTGTAAGAATTATTAATGAAATAAATCAGGATGCATGGAAATTAGCATTGCTTCTTGTATAAATTATGTTGTCATGAGGCTGTAACTCACTGCCTGTAACATATTTCTAGCTCCAGATGTAATCTTGTACTGGGGCTTTATTACCAATTCATAACTATGCCTGAATAAGGGAAACTATTTTCTGAACAGATTCTTCTTTGAAAATGTTCTAAAAAGAAAGAAAAAAAAGATACAGAAGTAGACAGAAATTATGTCATTGTAAAAATACCTTAAAACGTCACGATTCTTTTAAAAATCAAGATAGCTTTACTTTCTTGAAGAAGCCTCTATGCCATTTTAAGTGTGATAGAAATTTACAAATGGAGACTTTTCTCAAGTTTTTCTGGAAAACAATCCTTGCACACAAACTGCAGAGGCAATTCATCCTAAAAAACCTTGAGATGGAGAAGAAGATGACAGAATATTTTCGTTCCGTCTAACTACAGCTGTCTTCTTGCATTACAGACAGAAACTAAACAGAGAGGAAACCAAAGAGTGTTTCAGGATGTTGTTTCATGAAATCACAAGTCAGGAAGCAAAATAGAGCCTTCTTCTCGGAGGAAGCGGGGGCTGTTTGCTTTGACTCTCCTCTTTTCTCTCTCACAGCAGTGTTAAATTCTTCTCTGTGGGCCAGGAGACACAACTTTTTCCATCTTGCAGGAAAGGGTGACATCTATTTCTCCCGTTTCCTAGTTTTTTTTTTTTTTTTTTTTTGAGGGACCAGGGAAAATTTTTTATTCTCTGTGCAAGAATCAGTTGGATTAACTTTACGAAGTGTCTGTGACAAACCACAGACCACTGGGAAGTGGATAATTAAGGTCTGTAGGTTTTGAGGGGAGGTATGGGTTGCTTCATTCTCTCTTTACCCCTCAGTTCAATCTCCATAAAGTCCAGGACCCCTTGTTCTCTTGCTCATGACCCTGAAGGGCTGCTGCTACTCATCTCCCAATCGCCTGTGTGAATATACAACAGATCGAACAATGGCTACTTTGATTTTCAAGTTCACTGTGCTTTACACATTCTAGTGGGTTTCTTCATGGGAGTCAGTGGTGGGTGGAACCTTGCAGGTCATGTGGGCACTTTTGGAAGTCCAGGCTTCAAATGCTTGACAGGGATCTCTGCTGCCGGCAGCGGCCCCTCCCCACCAGTTCTTTAGGATTTCTCCTCAAGACATGATACATGTCTATGTTACAGTTACCATTTCTATGTGTATATGTCTTTCCCATCCTGGTTCCAAATAGGAAAAGGACTACGTCAAGGCTGTATATTGTCACTCTGCTTATTTAACTTATATGCAGANCTCATGCGAAGAGTTGACTCATTGGAAAAGACTCTGATGCTGGGAGGGATTGGGAGCATGAGAAGGGGAGGACAGAGGATGAGATGGCTGGATGGCATCACTGACTCGATGGACGTGAGTCTGAGTGAACTCCGGGAGTTGGTGGTGGACAGGGAGGCCTGGCGTGCTGGGATTCATGGGGTCGCAAAAAGTCGGACACGACTGAGTGACTGCAGTGAACTGAACTGAACTGATGTCTTTCCCACCTTCTTACCATATCTGTTCATTGCTGTATTTACTTTATCAAGGGATCTGAATTCATGCTGATAGGTGAGCTTAGACAATGCAGAAAGAGAAATGCAAATATTGTCTATTATTGCACATATATAAAATCTAGAAAAGTGGTACAGTTGAACATATTTGCAGGGCAGGAATAGAGATGCAGATGTAGGAAATGGCTGCGTGGACAGGGAGTAGGGGAGGGGGGATGAATGGAAGATTGGAATTGACGTACGCGCACTGCCATGTGTAGAACAGATAGCTGGTGGGGACCTGCAGTATAGTGCAGGGACCTCAGCTTGGGGCTCTGTGGTGACCTAGAGGGATAGGGTGGTGGGGGTGGGTGGGAAGGAGGTCCCAGAGGGAGACGATATAGGCGTATATATGTCTAGCTGATTCACTTCGTTGTACAGTAGAAACTAACACAACATCATAAAGCAATAACGCGCCCAATAATAATAAAGGTAATGTTACCCAGAGGAGGGACTAGAATGGAGTCAATGAGGAGGAGACTGAAAATGGGGCAAGAAGTGTGTTCTCAGGTGCGCAGGAGGACGGGAAGGTGCCTGGAAGACAGGAATCTGAGTAGAAAAACAGAACTCTCTCAGGAGCTTAGGAATGCTGGCCAAAGAGGAGAAATCTGTATGCATAAGGAGGTAACTCCGCACAAGACTGATTGGACAAAGGCCAGCAGAGGGCTCTTGTATTTAAAGGATACACTTTAAAAAGAATCATGAAAGGACTGTTTAGAGAGTCCTTTCACAGAGATGGGGGAAAACAGACATTGTCCTGGAAGTTGAGACAGCAAAGCACTTCGATAAAATAGAAGACTGGGAAATGGGTTTTTCATGGTGTAGAAATGACTGCTCTGTACCTGCACATGGACCAAAATAAGAGATCCCCCCACCCTTCCAAAAGTTGACTCCTGACTCTTCTCTTGTGTTACATGGTGCTCTCTCAATGACTATTTAAACTTTTATTTTTTCCATAAGAATATTTTTAAAAGAAAATGTATTAGCCTAAAATGACTTTAATGATAGTTTTACATGCCTGTAGGTGTTACTTAATGGAAACATATATATATATAATTTTATATATTCATGGAGGAGGAAATGGCAACCCACTCCACTACTCTTGCCTGAAAATTCCATGGACAGAGGACCCTGGCTGCAGTCCATGGGGTCACAAAAGAGTCACACACAGCTTAGCAACTAAACAACAAAAATACATGAATATTTATATTACACACATATATCTGTATTAATTTCATGTATATATAAAGTTTACACATAAATAATAAAATTATATATATAACCAATAACCTAATGTAATTTAATATAGTGATCACTCCTGGAAATATTCTTTTATTTAAAAGTCAGTATCAATCCCTTACGTACTTGATACTTTAAACAGAACAGTTCTAAGCAATGGGGATAGATGGTAACAAAAGAGAGAAGATTTCTGCCCCATGGGGAGCATAAGGTCTTGGAAGATGAGTTCTATGGAAGAAAAAAGAAGCAGATGAAGCGGGTAGCTGGGGGCAGAGGGTGTAATTTAGAAATGGTGGTTAAGGAAAGTCTTGCTGAGAAGGGACATTTGAACAGAGACCTGAATGAAGGGACTTCACAATGCCAACTTTGGATGCTGTTGTAAAAAGCTTTAAATGGCTGCTTAAAAGGCCATGCAGTCAATGGTTGTGTCCTGGAGGTCACAAATATACACCTATAGTATGAACAAGAAGTTATGACAAATGTAATGACTTTTTATACCAGAGTTACTTGTGACTTACATTGACGTTTCAGAGACAGCATGAAACATGGATTAAAAAATATTCAGCCAAGTTAGGTGACCACAAAGGGCATTTTCATGGTAGAGGTTACATTGATGTGTAATAGAATACAAATGCGAAGAGCCTGATAAAATTGTTTCATGGCATGTGTTATGGACTGAATGTTTGTGACCTCCACATGTTTTTATGTTGAAATTCCAAGCCCCAGTGTGATGGTATTACGAGGTGGAGGCTTTGGGAGGTAATTAGGTTATGAAGGTGGAGCCCTCGTGTTGGCATTAGTGCCCTCATAGCAAGAGACATGAGTGCTTGGCCTCATCTCTGTCCCCTCCTTGTAAGGACTTGGTGAGAAGAGGACCACTGCCAACTGGGTAGAAGGCCCCTGATTGTCAATACCTTGATCTTGGACTCCCAGCCTCTAAAACTCTGAGAAATCAGTGTTGTTTAAGCCACCCAATCTATGGTAATTTGTGATAGCAGCCTGAGCTAATACAGTATGTAAGAGTGGGAATGAGTCATGTCCCCAAATTAATACATTTTTTATAATGAGATCTTTAAGCTACATGCAAAGGTCAATTTATAAATGATACATTAGAAGTACACATTTTCTATAACAGCTACATCATCCATAAAAATCTGTACATATAAGTTGGCCCCAACCTTTTCTTTTGGATCTTTTCCTTGGGAGATCAGGAGCTCATCTTATTTTGGGGGTTGGCTTATTTATGGACATAGCAGATAGGCCTGGCCTGTGGACACACTGCAGATGGAAACTGCTGTTTTCTCAAACCTGCTGCACAGAATTTAGCAAGAAACAGGTGCTCCATGACCATTTGTGTAATGCTGGCTGAAGCATCTATCCCCAAAAGTAGTTTCCTTAGGCTGACTTGCACGTTAAACCATCTGCTAGTGGAAAACCTTCCTCAGGTTTTCAGCAGGGAAACTGCAAGCCTGAGGAGTGACGAGAATAATGTGCTCAGTGTGAATGTGGGTCAAGCAGAGGGTAAGACAGTATTACCTATGGGAAGCCTTTGTCCACTCTTGTCCAGGCTGGGTAGATGGTGGATGATGGGAATGAAACTCCAGCCTTCATATACTTCCAATTGGTAGTCTGATGTGGGCAGGGTGGGCCTTACCCAGAATGGGGAGGACCCCCTAATGCATTTCTTGTGCTAGTTTGTCAAAGTGCCTGAAGCTTCCACCAGTAGGTCTCTTAGAGACAGTTTGGGGTCCAGTCTCTCTCTTGCTCATTATCCTCGCAATACCCTTATTAAATAGAAGCAAATGCAGTGGTCAAAAGGGACTAGTTTTTTAACCAGGTCAGCTGACTAGTAGCCAATAGGAGGCCTACTAGAATGTGACAAGGAGTGAGTTGAGTTTGTGTTGCCCAGATGGAACTGGAGTCTTGAGATCTCTAGGAGACCAGAGGCAGATGGAGGACCGTGGAACTTTGAGGGAAGCAGAAGCATCTTATCTGATAGGCACAGTTCTAAGGTGAACCCCAGAGACCCTCTCCCTTGTATTATCTTCTCTCCTTGCCCGTGGGCAGATCTGAATAAGATGAGCTAATGTGCCTGTGATTATGTTACATTGTGTGGTAAAGGGGATTTTGCGGACATAATTAAGATTCTGGGTCAGTTGACCTTAAGAGGGAGATCATTCTTGTGGACCTGATCCACTGGAGCCCTTACATTCAGATCCGGAGGTCAGAGGTTAAAGGAGTAAGAGATTCGAAGCATGAGAAGGTTTGATGTGCTGTAACAGGCTTAATGTTGGAAGGGACCATGTAGAAAGGGAAAGCCTCTGTGAGCTGAGGGCTATTATGCCCCACTGACAGCTGGCAAGAAAACAGGAACCTCGGTCCCGCAATCACAGGACCTGAATTCTGCCAACACCAAGAGCAAGCTTGAACCCAGATTTTCTCCTAGAGCCTCCAGACGGTGACTCAGCCTGGCTGACACCTTGATTGCAGCCTTGGGAGACCTTGAGCAGAGAACTCAGCCATGCCATGCGGAACTTCTGACCTACAGGACTGCAAGTTAATAAATGGGTGCCGTTTTAAGTTTGTGGTAATTTGTTATGCAGTAGAAAATGAATATATTTTGCTAATGTCATTTTTTTTCTTGATATACACATTACTATTTTATCATTTTCCTACTCTCCAGACGTGGCAGACTGTGCGTAACATTTAGGTAGAATCCTTCCATTTTGTGGCTGGGGAAACTGAGGGTTGTGGGCTGCCCTGTCCTTTTCCTTCGTGGCTATATACAGATCATGGTATAAAATGTGAGTGAGTTTTTTTTTTTTTTTTTCCCATTTGGTTTTGCATGCCAGAGGGATTCAGGAACTCCTGCTGACTGCAACAAAAACCAAGTGTAGGCACTAAACAGCACATTTTGAAGCCCCTCTTATGGCCTCCTTCTCACTGTTTTGCTCTCTGGCCCTGGATCTGGACCATCTACAGTCGCCCTGAGAAAGCACCCCACCCCCTAAGGACTGCACCGCCACTGTGTTGGAGCGTAGTCTCCACCCCACACAGGTGTGAGTTGTGCTTTCTGTCCCATTTACAGCCACCTAGGATTCTGACATTTTCCAGCCAGTCCATCCCCTGGGGGCCTCTCACCAGCCTCTTGAACCTGCATGTTCTCCAGAAGCAGCAATAGAACAGCAGAGGTTTCATTTTCTCCTTATTCACAAGTGAGGGAGAGAGACCACGGGCCTGGCAACATAAGGATGCTATTGAATCAGTGCTTTTGCTTCAGTTGTGAACCCCAAGCCCCGAGGCTCAAGATCATCCCAGGGACTCATCCCCTGAAAGCTCCGACAAGCCCCAGGTGAACATTCAATCCATGTTAATTAAAGCAGAGCCGGGATTTAATGTCCCCAAACTGTGGATTCCAGCACAGGTAAACTGTATTGAGACTGACAAACAAAAAAGCCTTTAAGGTCAGTGAAGAAAATGGAATTTTATAAATGGGTTAATTCAGCAGTGACTTTGGGGTCAGGGCTCAATCTTGGGCTCCCACAGTCATACCTTACCGTTTCCGGGGAAATAAGAAGGGGTCAGATTAACTGCTGTACTGTGGTGGCCAGCACCATCACCACATCCCTGGGAGCTGGCTGTTTCTCTGCTGTGGCTCTTGTTCCAAGCCTGCAGATTCTTTACCATCTGAGCCACCAGGGAAGCCCTCCTTCACCTGATGGTTTCATCACTGTATTTATACAAATCTATGCATATAGTGATATGATGAGAGTGTATATTTGGCCTCATCCCTGGTTCCTAGCACAGAACTCCTAAAGCACTTGTCATTTCCTGAGTCGTAGGGGTGAGAAGAGCACCTTTTGATGCTCATAATTACCCTCTTTTTGTTGTTCCTGGGTTTATGCTCGTGAGGTGACTCTGGGTGGGCCCTCAGAGAGCTTCAGGATGGGGGCTGGTTGCCAGAGGAACTAATCACGCGGCTAGAGGAATATTCAGCTCCAGCCCTCGACTTCCAAGTCGTGAAGCAGGTCTGGAGATTTAGTCACTGGTGGCCAGTGAGTTAGCCTCCCAACCGGGCTTGGCTCTTGGCTGTGAGTCGGGTTTAGGTTTGCTTCATGAGTATTATTGTGGGGCCGGGCAGAGGGCCAGCAGGGATCTGATGGGGGATGCCCTTCTCAGGGCAATGGCAGAGGGGCAACGGAGCAGAGGAAACATAGGCCGACGCTAAGGCCAGACTCAGATCAGGCACCCTGTTCTGTCTGCCCACGGTTCATCGGATAAATCAAGTCATGTGACTGTAGCCCCAAGAGGGATACAGAAGTATACTCCTGCCTTAGGGGAGGAAGACAGGGAATCGATGCTTTTGAGCAGCAACCCAAGTTACCCCAGGACAAAAGTTGAATATGCGTGTGTGGTATGTCCCTGCCTATGCTTCGGTGTGTGCTCAGGTGTGCTCGACTCTTTGCGACCCCATGGACGGTAGCCTCCCANGCCTTAGGGGAGGAAGACAGGGAATCGATGCTTTTGAGCAGCAACCCAAGTTACCCCAGGACAAAAGTTGAATATGCGTGTGTGGTATGTCCCTGCCTATGCTTCGGTGTGTGCTCAGGTGTGCTCGACTCTTTGCGACCCCATGGACGGTAGCCTCCCAGGCTCCTGTGTCCGTAGAACTTCCAGGCAAGCATACTGGAGTGGGTTGCCATCTCCTTCTTCAGGGGATTTTCCAGCCCAAGGACTGAACCTGCATGTCCTTCGTCTCCTGCACTGGCCTGCAGATTCTTTACCAGTGTGCCACTGTTTTTTGTTGTTGTTGGAATATAATTGCTTTACAATCTCGTGTTAGTTTCTGCTGTATAATGAAATATCAGCCAGAGCATACATATGTCCCCTCTTGGACCTCCCTGCCACCCCTACCGCCACCACCTGCCCCCTAGGTGATCACAGAGCCCTGAGCGGAGCTCCCTGCTTTATGGCAGCTTCCCACTCTCTGTTTCACACACAGCAGTATATATACGTCAACCCTACTCTCCCAGTTCATCCCACCCACCCCTCCCCCTGCTGTGTCCACGTGCCTGTTCGCTACGTCTGCTCCTGTATTCCTGCCTTGGAAACAGCTCATCTGTGTCATTTTTCTAGATTCCACATGTATGAGTTAATCAGCACCCATGCAGTCAGGGAATTCTCTGAAGCGCTGAAAGGCAGTGCCTGGACATCCCACATATGAAGACAAGCCAACAAACCGAGTCCTGAACTGCATTCAGCTGTTTCAGCCCCAAAGCTTGCCTTGCATTTATTTCCACTGCTCTTTATTCTGGCCTCTCCACATTAATTCAGGTCACTCTCTGTTAAAAAGCAAGACAAGACAGTGTTTCAAAGAAAAATGTTCTCTATGAAATATTTAAACATGGTTAAAACTACCAGCAAGATGGAGTTGAATGTTTTATGTGATAACTGGTGTTCAAATCTTGGTTCCCTTCGGGTAGGAAAGGGAGAACAGTGGTGGTGAAACCTGTGCCCTGTGGTTCTTACTCGTCACCCAGAGCAGTTTTAGGCACATTTTGTCCCTACACTCAAAGCCAAACACCCATGCTGAGAGGTTGGATTGTCTCAGTTTATTCAGTGAGAGGAATGGAAGTTAGTATTTCTAGTACCTGTGATTCTGAGGAAAGGAAGGGTGTGTGTGTATTAACATTTGAGAATCTACCACAGATTGGAGACACTGGTTCAGAGAGGTAAAGTAATTTACCCAAGGTCTCCTGGTGAGAAAGAGGTGACGTGAATGGGTGTGTGTTCAGTCACTCAGTCTGTCTGACTGTTTGCGATGTCGTGGACTGTAGCCCGCCCGGCTCCTTTGTCCATGGAATTCTCCAGGCAAGGATGCTGGAGTGGGTTGCCATTTCCTCCTCCAGAGGATCTTCCCAACCCGGGAATCAAAACTGTGCCTCTTGTGTTTCCTGTACTGGCAGGTGGATTCTTTACCGCTGTGCCACCTGGGAAGCCCCAGAAAGAGGTGAACCAGGATTCAAATTCCCAAAACCTATGTAATGATGCTTCTTTCCATACTTCAGTGACTTGAAGTTCTCTGCAAGGCAATGGCACCCCACTCCAGTACTCTTGCCTGGAAAATCCCATGGATGCAGGAGCCTGGTGGGCTGCAGTTCATGGGGTCGCTGAGAGGCTGACACAACTGAGTGACTTCACTTTCACGCATTGGAGAAGGAAATGGCAACCCACTCCAGTGTTCTTGCCTTGAGAATCCCAGGGACAGGGGAGCCTGGTAGGCTGCTGTCTATGGGGTCGCACAGAGTCGGACATGACTGAAGCGACTTAGCAGCTTATAGGGCAGGTTGTATAGACAGCTCACGTTTGTAACAATGTGACCTTGTACTGACCTTTCAGCTCTTCAGAACTTCTACCAGAACTACTCAGCAGTCCCTTGCCCCTGGAAGCTCTTCGAAGGTGCCTCCTTAATATTCTCCAGGATGGTTGTTTCAACTCCTTCTCAGATGACACAGTATTCACTTCTAGTTACCTCGGTTATCTTTTTGCAGGTGAACTCTAGCCTTTCTTAGGTAGAAAGAAACTAAAAGCCAGAAGCATCCTAAAAAGAGAGGGGCAGGTCCACCTATTCATCTTGGTTCTACCAGGACCCGGGTGGGGGTGGGGAGGTGTCCATCATGCCACATGGAAGTCTGCCGAGGTCAGGGGCCACATGTGGCCATGAGCTGTTGGACTCTAGCCCTGGTTTTGGTGCTCAAAAGAGTAGCAGCCATCAAGTCTGACACCACTTCCTTCTCTGTGGCTACATATTGGCCAGATGTCTATGTGCCACTTGAGGAAGAGACACTGAAAAGGGAGGGTGAGCTGAAAGAAGACCTGGAGGGATCACTCCCTCACCTCATTCTCTCACCTGATGAGTGTGTGATGGGACATAACCAGTTAGTCCCGGGACAGCTCAAGAATATGGAATATGCCATTTGCACTGCTAAGTAGTCATGGCATGGGTTAAGTGTAGGTCCCATGAGGTGTGGATTTAGGAATAAATATGCAAAATATAGAACATGAAGTCAATGGAAAAGAAGGAAAATCACATGTTTCAAGGAAATGCAATTAGGTAATGGATTTGCTCTCTCCAATGCACAAAATCTCTGTGGCTTGACATACACTGTAAAACAATATCTTGTTGTGGGAAGAGCTTTTTCTATATCTCTTAAGGTTTCAACTAGATCCACGTCTTTCCGTCAGCTTGAGCACAGGACTGCTTTGAGCTTCTGGCCTTCAAGAAGTTGCTTGTACCCTAAATGCATCAATCAGTGCTTCAAAAGGGGATTTCAGCAAAGCTCTTATGTTAAACGCCAAATGTGTGCCCATGTCTCCAGTTCAGATGTTGAAGTCCTAACCCTCCGTACATCAGAGTGTGAACGTATTTGGTGGTAGGGGCTTTAAAGGGTATGAAGTTGAAGTGAGGTCGTTAGGTTGGGACTTAATCCAGTGGGACTGGTGTTCTTACGAGAAGAGGAGAGTCAGACAGACAGGCGCAGAGGAAAGATGATGTGAGCTGGCACGGAAGAGAGGACCAGATGCAAGTCAAGGAGAGAGTTCTGGAACGGATTGTCCTCTCACAGCCCTCGGGGTGGGGGTGGGGGTGGGGGGCAGGCCTGCCAACATCTCAGTCAAACTTCTAGCCTCCAGAACTGTGACATGATACATTTCTGTTGTTTAAACCTCCCAGTTTATGGTACTTGGTTAAGTAAGTAAGTGTTAGTCGCTCAGTTGTGTCTGACTCTGTGTGACCCTCTGAATATGCAGCTCGCCATGCTCCTCTGTCCGTGGGGATTCTCCAGGCAAGAATACAGTAGTGGGTTGCCATTTCCTCCTCCATGGGGTCTTCCTGACCCAGGAATCAAACCCAGGTCTCGTGCGGCTTCTGCATTGGCAGGAGAGTTCTTGAGCCACAGTCGGTAAAGAATCTGCCTGCAATACAAGAGATCCAGGTTAGATCCCCAGGTCGGGAAGATCCCCCGGAGAAGGGAATGCCTACCTACTCCAGTATTCTTGCCTGGAGAATCCCATAGACAGGGGTCTGGCAGGCTACAGTCCATGGAGTCTCAAAGAGTCAGACATGACTGAGCGACTAGCTTGGTTACAGCAGCCCTAGCGAATGACAGAAACACATGCATGCACCAGATAAGAGCGGGGAAGAGAGAAAAGGAGGAAAGGATTTCTTTGGGATGGTTTGATTGTCTCACAGTCTATGTGGATATGATTGTGGCTGAGCTTGGGTGTGGAGTAGGCATAACACATGGTGTGTCCTTCATGGGTCACCACGCTGAGTGATTGGTGTATCTCAAATATATAAGAATATCAATGATCAGCTCAAACTTAAATGAGGCAGTTGTCATTGTTTAAAAATTTTGTTTTCGTTTGGAATAGTGCAGCCCACAAAAGCATGATGGAGGTGCCAAAGGGAAGTGTGTTTCTTCTTGGTGAGAATTTACATTTATCTGGCTCTCCCTGCACCCCCGGAGGCCTCCTGCCCCTGCCCGGATCCTTCACAGCCTGGCTGACTGAAGGGAGCCCTAGGCCCTCTGAAAGCAGCTGCTGTGAATTCCTTTGGGTGGGGATTTGATCGGACTGTCTGTTTTTTCTATTTTCTGTTAAGATGAACTGCCAGTATGCGTTATGTCCAGACAACCACCTCGTGGAAACCCAGAGAAAGCTGCAGAATAGAATGGAGGTAATCTCCTTGAAGTGGCTTGTTGGGGCTTCCAAGGTCAATGTGGAGAAGCTGGACTCCATGGCCCCCCTGAGATCTGAGCCGGGTGGCAGGAGTGCCGGGGTGACTTGCCCTGCTGGCCTCTGCACACACTGCGAAATCACAAAGAGCCTTTCTGTCCATAGCAGCCTATGATTTGGCTTTCATCATTGGAGCCAAAGACTCGGCACTCTTAGGTAATAAAGGACACGGACATCAATCCCGAGGGAGAAGACTCCAGTTCCAGAATGTCCCTTTGTCCAGAAACAGCTGCGTGGAATTCAAGACTATCCAAGGATGCAAGATCACAGGATCACTTTCTTTCATTGTCTACTTGTTCGTCTGGGCACCACACTGTGCTTCTGCCATCAGCCGAGCTGCCCACCGCTGGTGAAGGCGTGAGGCCTTAGGTTAAAGATTTATTCTTTTCTGCGGAGCCTCAAGTTGGTTGTTAACCCTCTCCTCACCTTTCTTTCATTTAAAAATTTTTCAAAATTAATTTATTTGTAAATATACATACAAAAATATATAAATCATACATGGATGACTTAAAAGAGTAAGGAAACAACAGGGAGGCCAGGAGGCTTGGCATGCTGCCATCCATGGGGTTGCGGAGTCAGACACAACTTAGCGACTGAACAGCAACAAAGCAAACAACGCCCATGTACCCATCTTTAACTCTAAGAATAAATACATTCTTCTTTCAGGGATAGTGTAGTAATGTGGGTGGAATCTTATTTCTCTTTGGGATACAATCTTTTGACATGGCTGTGTTATCAAGTCAAGCTATGAGGCTTGAGGATAATAGGGAATGAGAAAAATCGACTAGGGTGTTGGTATGTCTTCCCACTAGTATACCAAATATTAGCAAACGAATTACTGTAGTAAGTCTCTTTGTTAGTTGCATGAATACATGTAGCCCAATTAAAAAAAAAATCTCTGTTTCAAAGTCAGTAAGGATTGCTAGTGGTAAAGAACCTGCCTACCATTGTAGGAGATGTAAGAGACTTGGGTTCATTCCCTGAGTGGGGAAGATCCCCTGGAGAAGGGCATGGCAACCCACTCCAGTATTTTGCCTGGAGAGTCCCGTGGACAGAGGAGCCTGGTGAGCCACAGTCCATAGGATCGTGCAGAGTCGAACATAGCTGAAGCAAACTAGCCCACAAGGATATAACTGTGTAGATTAGGATTCATCCGTCCATCCAATATTGAATTTATTTGTGATCCATTAATCAAATGTTGGGCTTCCCTGGTGGCTCAGAGGGTAAAATGTCTGCCTGTAATGTGGGAGACCTGGGTTCAATCTCTGGGTCAGGAAGACCCCTTGGAGAAGGAAATGGCAACCCACTCCAGTATTCTTGCTTGGAGAATCCCATGGACAGCGGAGCCTGGTAGGCTATAGTACCCGGGGTCACAAAGAGTCAGACATGACTGAGTGACTTCACGCTCACTCAATCGAATGTCTACTGCATGCCTACTGTGTTTCAGGCACTCAATAAACAGGCCTAACAGGGGTGGGAGGGGGATGGGGGAAAGGACAGGAGCAAAGCGGCTTCCTTCCCATGTGTCAGGGATTCTGGGCCCTTCTCCCGCGGACCAGAGAAATTCTGACTTTGTCGCGGCGGGCAGATTGTAAGTTTTATACTACAGTCATCTATATCACTTCTTGGCTCTAACCAGTTAGGAAGGTCTGCCTTCTTAGATTCTCAGCTCGTCCACCTCCCCTCCTTCATAGTCGTCAATGGAGTACACCCTGGGAAAGAACCCTAGCAAACCCAGCCTGTGTCTGCGTGTGTTCTGGGGCTGTCTATGAGCCGCAGTGGAGGAGGGGCTCCACTTCCAGCTGGGCCGGGCGGGGCATGCACACGGTGACTCTAGGCAGTGATAATTCCAGGGAGTGAGGGCACCAGCAGATTGGCTGCCCCAGGGAAGCTGGGGAGGGGATCAGGTGGAAGGTGGGATCTGGGGGCGAGGACAGTGGATATAATGAGCTCAGGCTTGCTGGTCCTCTTTGAGAAATAAAGGATGGGACCACATGCATTGACGTATGTGTTGTGTGTTGGGCCCAGCACTAGAGTTGACATAATTTCATCCCCTAGGTAGTTAGTCCTCCCATTTTACAGAAGAGGAGATGGAGTCTCTGAGAAGTTAGATGTCATGCTCACGTCTTCACAGCCCGGAAGTGGCGGGCCTCTTATTTGAACCCAGTCTTCATTCACAACGCTGCTCAGTCTCTTGTTTAGGGCTTGACAACCCTTGACAGCACGGTCCCAGAAAGTGCTATGATAAGTCACCCTGTTCAGAGGCTGCCTCATAGATGCCTGCTGCCCTCGGGGGTACCTGCAATTCTCTGCTGCTCAGGCAAGAGGCAGGGCTGATCCAGGACAGGTTGGTCAAGTTATTCATTTTCTTAACCCTTCTCTCACCCTCCATTTCCTTTTCAATGGCTTCCCTGGTAGCTCAGACAATAAGGAATCTGCCTGTAATGCAGAAGACCTGAGTTGGATGCCTGGGGTTGGGAATCCCTTGGAGAAGGGAATGGCAACTGACTCCAGTATTCTTGCCTGGAGAATCCCCACGGACAGAGGAGCCTGATGATCTGCTGTCCATGGGGTCACACAGAGTCAGACACGGCTGAGCGACTAACACTTGAGAGGTCTAGCATCCTGGCACAATGGGGAGTCTGTGAACTTGAGATGGAGCCCCAGCTCTACAGCCAACTGTGAGATTTCAGGCGAGCCTGTTTCATCTGTAAAGATGGTATCAGCAGGGTCTCTCATACATGAGAAGTAGAAGTTCTAGCTACAGAACCTGGAGTACAAAGCAGAAACTCGCCGCATGGGACTCACTTTTTCTCAGATTCATTCCTTCCCGCATTGCTTGTCCTCCCTTCCCACAGCAGCACTCTGGCCAAGGTTTTATCTCCACGACTCTCCCCTCATTGCTTATTTTTCTAGAGACATTTGTGACCATTTGGAGTGGAACGGGCAGCTTCCTCTAGGAGCATCATTGCATTTAAAAGGGATATTCTAGAAATATAAATAATACCAGACCAAAGAATTAATCCTGACATGGCAAATGTTGGTTTAATGAAGATGTTTGTGGGCAGATGGACTCTTGCTGATTCTTTTGATGAGCCCTTTGATGCTGGTTTAACACAGGATCCATCCTGTCCTCTGTCCTTGGCTCCAAGTGTGAGAGTGTTGATGGAAGTTCGGGGAACATACTAAGGAACCATTTAAAACCTGGGGCCCATTTTACCCTGCTTTTATACGTTCTTAGCTGTTGCGTTTATCGTATGGTGTGTATGGATCATGTTGTATGTATCCATCATGGTATTACCAGAGAGCTTCCGATGTTAATAAGACTGAAGTCATCAAACTAGAAGACTGCCAAAATGGCAGTTCATT
Source organism: Neotragus moschatus (assembly GCA_006410615.1). Lineage (NCBI taxonomy): Eukaryota > Metazoa > Chordata > Mammalia > Artiodactyla > Bovidae > Neotragus > Neotragus moschatus. Next base: position 124,010 of record SJYA01002832.1, on the reverse strand, counting down.
TCTCAGTAAAATGTCATGTACTTACCAGGTGCTGATATCTCGTAGCTAACTGCTCACTTTATCTGCCTGAATGGTTGTTAGGGCCAAATTGCAATGCGTGGTCCTTCAGCAATTATCGTGTTTGGGCACGGTAACGATGAATCTCCAAAAGTGTACATCTTACTGTGAGACTAACCAGTCTTTAAACCCATAGGCTTCAGATCAATTTCTTTTAACTAGCAAGCAAATAGTGAGCATTTTTTTTTTTTTGATGTGTGTGTGTGTAATCACTCTCAAAATAAACACAAACGCCTGGAATTGCTTTGGGAAATTACTCACACACATGTGCCCAGGTGCGCGCACACACAAAATACCATTAAAGGTTACAATCTCTGGCTTTTCTTGATGGAGAGTCTTAAAACTGAGACTTTAGTGATGATCGAGTCTGAATTCTTCACTTTTGAGTAAAGAAACTGAGGTCTGGAGAGGGGAAGAAAAGCCTGAGTTAGGTCAGCTGCTTATGGAAAAGAATCAGAACGCCGGTCTTCTTATTCCTGGTCCAGTGGCTCATAAGTTCATCTTCCGCCCTTCCTTTCCTCCTGCCTGATCCCTGCTTCCTTCCCTCCCCAGTTCAGTTTTCTAGCAGTCTTCCTCCCCTAAGCACACACCTCACTTTCTTCAGATCTCTGTTCAGCTGTCTCCATATGAGTCAGGTCTTCTCTGGGCACCCAACACAAAACTTTATTTCCTGAGCACCCAACACTTCATGGCTTAATTGCCTGACTGCTCTAGCTAGCATGGAAGCTCCAACTGGAACGTAGGCTTCATGTTGCTTCGCTCACTGTAAAATCTACAGCACCCACAACAGTACCTGGTACACAGTAGGTGCTCAATAAGTACCTGTTGAGTCAATGGGTGAGCATCTCCGAGTGACAGGCAGAGGCTGCAGAGACGGGAGTGAGCAAATGCTCCTTCATGTGCCCTCAGGAGCACTCAGCTTCGTGGAGGAGGAATCTTGCATTAGTCATTACCCATCTGTGATACATTTTACAGAAGGCGTCCCAGGGGCCACCAGAGCACAAAACAGAGTCTCGACCTGGTGCCGGTGGGGAGGATTATGGCAGTTGTGGGGGAAGACCACGCCCACATCAGGTGTCCCCATTCCTGAGGTGGAATGATGAATGAATGATTCATTCATACCCTGTAGAATGTATTCATCCCCAGTCATGTTTCAGTGATTTGTCAAATGAACTCCGTTTGGCTGCCTTGGGGCTGGTTTCAGCTCTGAATAGGCTGTGCCTGGTGAAGAGCTGGTCACGGGATGACCCCTTAGATAAGATTGCGTTAGAAACACGGACCACTGTGCCTGTCCTAAGCCTGGGAATCTGTGCACCATTCGCTGAATGATTTTTGAATGAGTTTATTTTGAGGGAAGGCAGAACTGGATTGATGTCTCCGTGGGGGAAATTCAGAGTTGGGAGAGAAGGCGAGTTAGCTCCCAGCGTGGCCACATGATGTCGCTGTTGCTTAAAAATGTAGACGAACGAAGTCCTATCTTTTGTGAACACCAGTTTATGAAAGAAGTTTCAGGAAGGTGGAAAACTGTTCCAATAAGAGGAACACATCTACGCACTTAAAAGACGTTTATAACAGCTGATTAACTTTGCTGTACAGCAGAAGCTAGCACAGCATTGTAACGCAACTATACTCCAATAAAAATAAAGACATTTATAAACATAAACACCTGGTCTGTTCTCCAAGGCTACTGTTTTGTGCCCTTTATTTGTAAGGCACTGTTTAATTTTATTTACTTATTTTTATTAATTTTACTTTATTCAGCAATATCAAATCTATCTTGGTCATAGTGCGTGATTTCTTCTGAAGTCAAAGCACCCATATATCTAATAGCTTATATGCCCTCAAAGGATTTTAATGTTTCATTGAAACACCATGGAGCAGAAGAGTAAAGATGATGTGCTGTGCGTGGAGTTGTATGATGACCGTGGATTTCTGTACCTGAGGTCATCTCTGAAAACGATCAGCTGTTAACATAGGTTCCATCTTTCTCCATTTCCCAAATCAACATGGTTTACTTAAAATTTGTCCGTTGTCTGTTTTTTTTTTTTTACTTTCCCACTCATCATTCTTCCCTTTTGTTTCTTAGAGAATCTCTATCATTTTATTATTTTAATGACATATTTTGTTCTTTTTGGAAAGCTCATTCATTCCTCAAACCTTTGGGGGGAGTCCCTTGTTGTGAGTGAGATCCCATTCCAGGTCCTGCAGAAGACAGTAAGTGGATGAGCATATCATCTTCCTATGTAAGGCCCTTCCAATCTCGTGAGGTTGTAGGAGTAGCTCCCAGGAATTGTAAGCTGAATGGTTCAGGCATGTCTTCCTCCACCTCAGACCTTGGGCCAAGCTACCTCATTTACATCTTATGACACCTCTTGTTAACTCCGTTTTACCGATAGGAAAACTGAGGTTTAGGAGAATCTCATTAATAATTTACCTAAGGCTAAACGGCTATGTATACTGGAGCTGAGATTTAAATCCGGGGACATTTGTCCACAGAGCCTGAATTATGCTTTACAGACTTTCAGTAATATTAGGCAAAATGAGGTAAATATTAAAAAAAAACCCAGAGATTCAAAGTGCTATGGAAATTCCTTTCTGGAGAGGTTCCGTGGAAAAAGTTGCTTCGAGACTGGCTTGGAAGGATGAATAAAATTTCCCCTGAGAGATGAGAAGGCAGGGTCAGTCAACCAGAGGTTTAGTTCTTTGGTCATGATATCTTTACAAGATAAACCAGCAGAGGGGTCTCGGTTCCACACGTTGACTCAGAGACCCAGGCTGGAGGGTACCCCCGCCCCCCACCCCTGTGTGTAGCTGTATCCTCTAAAATGTAAGCAGAAGAGTTTACACGAGGGTTTATTACATTTGCCTGGTTGCAAGTCACATCATCCTGCCCTCATCTCATTGGTCAGAACTAGTCACCTGGTCCTGCTTAACCACTAGAGGGCTGGGGAAAAATGGGCAAGAGGCAGAATGTCGGTGAGTGAATATTCTCTCTTCGCCACTATTGTGCTGCCTCCTTAGAAGACATGCATTGTTGTCCAGATCTAACCAGGGGATAGACTTGGACACAGAAAGATGAACTGACTCACTCAAGACTCCACAATCACCTTGGTCACAGCTACCAAGAAAGGGTAGAGTAGGCAACTGTTGATATAACTTTAAGAGCCTCCACTTTCCTTTCCCATTTCTTTCTTTCCTTGACTAGTTGGCTGTAAGTTGTAGGAATTCTACAATTTCAAATTGTTTTCTTTGACTTAAGCCCTGCCTGGATCCTTTGAAAATTAAAATAGTTTCTAGAGAAATAGCCCCTTAAGCAGTTCTCTTGGAATGAAGGGCTTGGGAGAGGGGCAAGTTTTCTGGTATGAATAGACAACGAAGCAAGCAAATAAGATTTGAAAATGACACTCATTCTCATCTCAAGCTCGGTATTCCCAGCACTTTCCAGTGGAAGATCAGTTTACAGGAGGGCATATTTCTCTTCTCCACCGGGGGTGCCTCTATACAAACCTATCAGCAGTGCTGTGGAAGACAGTCTAATGACCGGCCCATTGTCTACGGTGAATGGAGCATTTGCTTGTTTCAAGTGACATACTAGGTAACTCTCTTGCAAACAGCAAGGCGCTTACCCAAGTGAAGAAAAAAAAAAATGAAAGGGACAGCCAGATTTGGTTACTGTCGGAGCCACATGATTCAGAGATATCCTTGATAATGACAGTCGCACAGCTGGATAATTAATCAAAGTAGGAAGAGACTATAGAGCACTCTGATGCACACAGCCTCATCCAGTCTCCACGGGACCAGGCCATCATCTGTTTATTCTCCTTTGGAATGGCTTGAGATTATTCAATTATTCAATAGCTTCCCTCCTTGCTGTGATGGGATGTATGGTTTTTAATTGGCACCAGGGTCTTTCGGTTCCTGTGAACTTTGCTAGTCACTCTTGTGATTCCAGTCCCTGGAAGCCTGAATGTTTATCTTTATCTAGAGCGGAGCCCAAACAATGCACCTGGAAGCGCCGATCAGCTTCTAAAAAAAAGCAGTTCTGCCAGGCAACTGGTAGCAAGATCATGACAAGAGTCTGATCCCAGTCTCTTGCTTTTTCTTCCTGGCTGTGCGTTGTTCTCAGCATACAAGATAGGATTAAAAAGTAATCAACGTTTAGCATGGAATTTCTCTGCCATTATGGTTAATTTTTTAAGTATTGTCTTTTCCCAAGGAGAAAGTTTCAGATTTTAAGTCAGGTGCATAAATGCTTGCCCATCATGGTGTTTCTTGGAAGTGCCTTCTGCTAAAGTGATTCAATATTTGTCATATATAAAAATGATTTTTTTTCAAACTTCAGAGAGAGATTTTTTTCTGTTTGTTCAAGGACATTAATTAAGAAATAGATTACCACCTATTTTAGGGCCTTTGAACATAATGTTACAATGAAATCTCTTGAAGCAGTGAAGGTTTTGCTCTCTTTAGTGGCATTTTTCTCCTTGAGGTGCAAATTTTCCAGTTTTCTGTATTAACTCAAAATGTTCTTTTCAGCTCAGTCCCTGAGTAGTGCTGGCAGACCATATTCCTAACACCTTCATGCTAATACTTGGTGTTGCTCCTCCGCCTGGTCATTTTAAGAGTAATAAGTTATCACAAGTCCAACACTTTGCTCTGGATTTTCAAGGCCTTATTTAACTTAACCTCAACAAATGTCAGGAGCTTCCCAGTTGGTACTAGCAGTAAAGAACCCACTGGCAATGCAGGAGGCAAAAGAGACACGGGTTTGATCCCTAGAGGAGGAAGTAGCAACCCACTCCAGTATTCTTGCCTGGAGAATCCCATGGACAGAGGAGCCTCGTGGGCTATAGTCCTTGGGGTCTCAAAGAGTCAGGCTGAACAACTAACACTGACTGAAATACCACTACTTCCTCCCTCCACTTAGGTCACTTTCTGTTCATTTTGGGGAAGAAAGTTGAACTTTCTTCCTTACACCTTATCATGATCCATTTTAACAAAAAGTATTATTTTGGAGTCAGTATTTGAAGATCAATCATAAGACAAAAATCACACAGAGTCAAAAGTATCCTTGAAAACATTTTAGGTTGCTCATCAAATGGAGCACAGAAGTCCTAGGGTATCTTATTCTGTCTGTTTCCACGTCTACCTCTGGTCACAGTTTCCTCCCGAGTCAGATACTTTGCTTTTTCTTTGGTCGAATAGCAGATAGATTGAGTGCTTTGTGTTTAGAGATCACATTGTGTAAAGAGTATGTCTGCCCCAACTGCAAGTTGAATTTGCATATTTTAAATACAGGTAAGAAGTAAAGTCCCCTGAAGTCAGGTCTGAGAGATGTTACCACGAGCGTTTTCATTGCCATGTTGAGTTGGATCTGGTCAGAACAAACATGAACTCCTGGGACTATTTAGAAAAATATGTTTTGGATTCTTCTGAGATAATTGTGAACCATTCCCTTTGCATTAAAAAAAGGAACCCAAATACACAATGCATTAGAAAAATAACAGGAAAACATTTTCTAAATCACCGTGACACTTACTTGAAATGGGAGAGAATCTGTATCTAATAGGGGAACAAAACAAGAAAAAAGAGAAAAAGCAGCAGAAAATGGAGGAGGAGGAGGGAAAGAAAAAAATTCCTGCATAAAGTTGAAACAGAGAAAAAGGCTTTTAAAGTAGATTCATGTTGCCTGTCAGGCTTCCCTGGTGGCTCAGTGGCAAAGAATCTGCCTGCCAGTGCAGGAGATGGGGGTTCGATCCCTGGGTGGGGAAGATCCCCTGGAGAAGGGAATGACAACCCACTCCAGCATTCTTGCCTGGGAAATCCCAAGGACAGAGGAGGCTGGTGGGCTACAGTCATGGGGTCGCAAAGAGTCGTATACAACTTAGCAAGTCTGCAACAACAACAAATGTTGCCTGGTAGAGACTGAATAGTGTCCCCTTAAAAGCCCTATGGTGAAGCCCTAACCTCCAATGTGACTGTATTTAGAGATAGCAACTTTAAGGTAATTACTTTTAAATCAGGTCATAGGAGAAGGGCCCTAATCCGATAGGACTGGTGTCCTTACAAGAAGTGGAGGAGACCACAGACCAATTCATCAATCTCTCTCACTTTCTCCCTCCTTTCTGCCCTCTCTCCAGAGGATGAGGTGGTTGGATGGCATCACTGACTTGATGGACATGAGCTTGAGCAAACTCTGGGAGATGGTGAAGGACAGGGAAGCCTGGCGTGCTGCAGTCGACGGGGTTGCAAAGAGTCGGACAGGACTGAGCGACTGAACGACAACCATCTGCACGGAGGAAAGGCCGTGAGGGAACAGCAGGGGTCTGCAAGCCAGGAAGAGAGGTCTCACTGGAAGCCAGCGCTGCTGGCTCCTTGGTCTTGGACCTGCAGCCTTCAGAACTGTGAGAAAATACTTTTCTGTTGTTTAAGCTTCTTGATCTGTGGCATTTTGTTACGGTGATCCTGAGTTGACTAAGACATTGCTTAACTGAGATCTCGGTCCTGAAGACAGAATGGATTGATGTTTTTTTAGAGTCACTGTTTCTTTTTTTTTTTTTTTTTAATTTTTCTTTTGGCTGTGCTGGGTCTTTATTGCTGCGTGGGGGCTTTCTCTAGTTGGGATGTGCGGGCTTCTCACGTGGTGGCTTCTCTTGTGGTGGAGCAGGTGTGTGGGCTCAGTAGTTGTGATGTGCATGGGTGGAGTTGCCTCATGGCATGCGGAATCCTCCCAGACCAGAGGTCCAACCTATGTACCCTGTGATGGCAGGCGGATTCTTAACCACTGGATCACCAGGGAAACCCTGGATTGACATGTTAACCTTAGGTCTTGTTATTTTGTCTGTGATAAAGGTGTAACCGGTGTTATTATTCATTGTGGAGCTATCGGTTTGTCCATCTCAACAGTTGCTTCCTGCTTGGTAACGTTTATGAGCTGAATGGAGTGCAATTGCTTATTTATTCTTATAACTGTTTAGATTGCAATTAGCTGCCGTATCCAGATATTTCTCAGTGCGCTCAAGGTTTTCAAATGGATTGAACTTCCTAAGTCCTGAAAAAAGGTGATATTGGAACTGGAATCCATAGTTTGTTATGGTAATAATGCTATTGTAGCAGAAGTATGATGGGAATCTTAAAGAGTTTTTGCTTTACTTTTTTAGCTTATAGAACATTCTTCTAGTAATTTAGAGCTATGCAGGTGGGAAGTCTCCTCCTGTAATATAGCCTTCTCAATGAGGTGTTAAGTTCAAAGCTTACATTCTCATTTTCTTTTAATGAAGAAAAAAAGACCTTAGAAGGTAAAATTCAAAGCTGCTAAAATAGAAGTATGAGGAGTGGAAAAATGTGGACACAAATGTGCTCCTTGTCTAATGAGGAATCGCACCCAGTGCTCGGGATTAATGATAAGAAGCGGCCGTATGAGGAACTTTCGAAAGCTTCTGTTTGGTGCACGTCCCTGTTAATGTCATGTATTTCACTATATTTGGCATCTAATATCCACGGCTGTTGAAGGGCTGTGCAGATATTTCACTAGTGCTGGTTTATGATGGGGTTAGGACGCTATGGGGGATTTATAGTGTTGAGAGGGCGCTTAGATCCATTCTCTCTAAATGATGTTTGGCTTCTTTCTTGGTTTAAAATATATCCAAGTAGCCACAATGCTAGGGAAAATCATTTCCAGCATATGCATGAATGTTTGTTAAGCATAACATTTCATGACCCCTATGTGTCTTGTATTAAGATCCCAGACTTGAGTGGTTTCAAAAGTATCAGTCTGGTTGGGGTCACATGATGGAGTGGCTTGGGCTTTCTGAAAATCAAGAGGTTGGAGTTTAATTCCATTTCTGTTTCTAACTGCCTATGTGTGATGGGTAATTTTATGCATCAACTTGGATGGGCCTCAGGGCCCAGATATGTGGTCAAACATTATTCTGGATACATATATGTGTGTGTTTCTGGATGAGATTAACATTGAATTGAGTGGACTTTGAGTAAAGTAGATTTCCCACCATAATGTGGGTGGGCCTCAGCCAATCAGGTTCAGGCTTGAATAGCCCAAAAGACTAACTTCCTCTAGCGAGAGGAAATTCTGACAGAAGGTAGCCTTTGGGCCTGAACTGCAGAATTGCCTCTTCTCTGGGTTTCAGTCTGCCAGCCCACCAAGCAGATTTTGGACTTGCCAACCTCTGTAGTCACATGAGACATTTCTGCCTTTTGGAGAGTCTTGAATAATACACTGCATAATTCTGGTCTCATCTCTCTCTCTGAGGGTCAAGTGTGCAATCTGTTAAGGGAGGAAATAGCGCTGTATAACCTCTGAAGTTTTCTAGACAGAAAAATCGCATGATTAAAAAACCTGCTAATTTTGAAATGTCAAATTTTTATAAGGAGTAATTAAATTCCAGAGAGATATTAGATAAAAATTTGAATATGCATTCTCATTTATGGACATTTTAAGATTCAGAATCACTTTGGTGAGTGTCTGTGATGGTGAAATACACAGATCTCAGTGTATTTGCCCCAAAGCAAGCTATTCTGGCTGAATTCTGCTGCTGAGTCGGTCTCTTTGGTCACAGTCCTGCGCTCTCACCTACCACCATTCTGTGGGCATCCCCCTCCTCTCTGTAGGCATTGGTACCTTCCAGGTGCAGGTTCAAGCCTCCCAATTCCTGAGCCAGGTAACGATCAATGCAAGTGGAGCATCAGTATATTCAAACCCCAGCTGGTGTCCAGAGATGAGAGGCTGGGCATGGCCAGCCATTCCATCACCACTGCTGTTTGCCTATTATACAATTATTTCTTTGATTCTTAATCATTTTCCTGGCAGTAAAATGAACCCAGATTCATTGCACAATAGCACTAAACAGAAAATAAAAGCCACCCATTGTAGCCTCTAGAGATAATCCCTGTTCACATGTTGATGTGTTTTATTCCTTCTTTTACCAATTAATAATAAAGTCTAGCCTTCCTTGTCCTCCCTCTGGAGGATCATCTTGTTCTGATGTACTTGCCAGGAGGAGGGTTTCTTTATTTCCACTCCTGGAACACTTGGGGTCACCAGGTATGGGTGTGCAGATTGCACAATGCAGAATCTGGAGGGGGCTCACCTTTTCACAGTTTATCCTCTAAGTTTCTAGTGATCCCACCACAGTCTTTGTGTTCAATGGATTTTCCTGAAGGCTTTCAATTAATGGAGGGGACTTAGATTATATCCCTGCCCAGAACAGAGACTAAGTTACATTCAAAGATTGGCCACCACTGTGTTAAACCGTTCTGAACGAGGAGCTGTTTCTCTCAAGCTGCTTCTGATTGATGCCGAAACTTCTCATCATATTCCTGGGACCAGCTCCTGTCACCTTCTCCTCAACCAGGATCTCAGAGCTCTGGCTCCTCAGGAGAAAGTTGTCCAATTCAAGTGACTTTGTTATAGGGAACCTTTTAATTCTTCTTCTAATCCTAACTTTTCAGATCATGTCCAGGGTTCTGTACTTTGCACAGCTAAAGAAAGGCCCAGAAAAGTGTTCTCTTAAAAATTGGTTCCCCCTCTAAGACGAATTCCCTACCCTCCTCTGTATGTGTGTGTAGATACTCAGAATGAAAACAAAGGCAGTGGTCTTCATCTTCTTTATTGGTTTTCACGTTCTCTCATGCTTCCCTTTTCACTCACGGCAGAAAGCTGGGTAACCTGACCGGCGTCACTGTTTCTGGGATATGTGCGCGCCAAGCTTTAAGTTGCCTACAAGGGCTGTTTCAGAGTGACTGGGGCGGATGCACCGGCTGCTCTTTGTGCTCTCCTCGGGAACTGTTTCGGTCTTTTAAGAGGTGTGTGTCGTCTCCGCTGTCGTGCCATTAGAGTGAGCCATGAGATGTGAGCTGGCGTGACTCAGAGGTGCTCTTTGTGGCGTGGTCATGGTCAGAGTTCCTCCTCCTGCTGGCTCAGCCCCACCTCAGCTCTGCCACGTGGTACTCCAAGAGCTGGCCCGGCCTTCCCATTCCTCAGCCTCCACTCCGGGCTCACCTAGCAGCTCCTCATGGCTGAGGTACTGGCCAGGATTTACATCCTTCCCTGGGAGCATGCAGGAACATCTGGGGCATTGCTCCTGTGTCAACCTGAAGCCCAGGGAGACCCAAGGCTTATGTGCTGTGAATCTACTGATCTTGCTTACATGTTATTAATATTTGGGTCCATCTGTCACGCCTTGGGTGGGCATGGGAATGCCCAGGGACAAGGGTGGCCAGATTTAGCAAATACAAATACTGGATGCCTAGTTAAATTAGAATTTCAGATAAGCAATGAATAATTGTTTAGTATTATTAAATAGGTAGTATTTGGGATGTACTTATACTCAAAATTATTTGTGTTAATCTGAAAATAAAATGTAGCTGGGAATTCTATATTTTATCTGGCAGCCCTGCTAGGAACCCAAGGGGACCTAGGAGCACAGTTTCTCCTCTGGTTTCCTTTCTCGTTTCCTTTGCACTGAGTGAGAGTCTGCAGGCAGGCTCTATAGTGTGACAAGTTTTTGCTGACTTTGCCCTTCCCATTTGAGATATAGTATTTTTATTCTAAAGCTTATTTAGAAATTAGGGTTATATTAGAAATAGTTACATCATTTTCATTTAGCATAGTAATTTTTTCCAAAACCTGAGTTTTACTAGCTCATGAGTTTCATATATGGCTTGATTTCTGGTTGGGCTTCAGTTCAGTTCAGTTAAGTAGCTTAGTCGTGTTTGACTCTTTGCGACCCCATGGACTATAGCATGCCAAGCTTCCTTGTCCATCACTAACTCCAAGAGCTTACTCAAACTTGTGTCCATCACATCGGTGATGCCATCCAACCATCTCATCCTCTGTCGTCCCCTTCTCCTCCCACCCTCAATCTTTCTCAGCATCAAGGTCTTTTCAAATGAGTCAGTTCTTCGCATCAGGTGGCCAAAGTATTGGAGTTTCAGCTTCAGCATCAGTCCTTCCAGTGAGTATTCAGGACTGATTTCCTTTAGGATGGACTGGTTGGATCTCCTTGGCTTAGGGTGTTTTAAATTCAGAAGTGTTTATTGAGCAGCTCTTGTGTGCTAAAGTATTGTCTTGGTAGGGAACAAGTCAGAATAGACCTTATATGCCAGTCAGGAAGGTAGATGACAGAGATAAGTCAATTTCGGCTTGTGATAGGTGCTGTGTGGACGACAAAACAGTAAGAAAGATAGTATGGGGTCAGAGTGTGAACAATAGATGTGACCACTACCCTTGGCTTCAACTGATTTGGTCCAGGGAAAGATACAGGATAGAAACTGGGCCAATAAGAATCCTTCCTTGGGTCAAGAGAGAGGTCCTGGCAGTCTCTCTGAGAACAGCATTTGCAAGGTGCAAAATTCAAGCTTTGATAGTGGTTGTGTTTGTCACTATGTGAATAAATAAGTGGTGAGAGAGAATAAAGACATCACACGGATAAAAGTAGTGATAAGGTCTTGGAGGCATTTTAATTCCTGCATTCTGATGTTCTTGATCCTGCAACCCTCCAATCTCCCTGCCTTTGCAATGTGGGTATTCAGCCCTTCCTTATATCCCACGAGGCCATAACTTATATTTTTGCTGGAGCTGTTTGATTGTTTATATCATGATAACCTGGAACCCTGGCTAATATTAAATGGAAACATAATAGAGAAGAGCTTCCCTGGTGGCTCAGATGGTAAAGCGTCTGCCTGCAATACGGGAGACACAGGTTCGACCCCTGGGTTGGGAAGATCTCCTGGTGAAGGAAATGGCAACACACTCCAGTATTCTTGCCTGGAGAATCCCATGGACAGAGGAGCCTGGTAGGCTACAGTCCATGGGGTTGCAGAGTTGGACATGACTTCACTTTCACTTTTGCTTTTAAAGAGAAAATAGCTTATAATAGCTATCCATACCCAGGCCCATCGAGGGTCCTCTCTGCCTACCACCATGCGCTAAAGATAACTTATCTTCATCTCTGTAAATGTTTCTACTTTTCCCCACATGATTATTAATGCAAATAGATCCCTAGTGTCAGAGAAAAGAGTGTTTTTTATTTGTTTTAAGAGATCTTTTTCAAAGACTTCAATTTAGTTTTCAGAGAAACGATGATTCTACTTCATTTCCTGGTTACAAGTCACGTGTACATGTTCAGTTCAGTTCAGTTGCTCAGTCGTGTCCGACTTTTTGTGACCCCATGAATCCCAGCACGCCAGGCCTCCCTGTCCATCACCAACTCCCGGAGTTCACTCAGACTCACATCCATCAAGTCAGTGATGCCATCCAGCCACCTCATCCTCGGTCGTCCCCTTCTCTTCCTGCCCCCAATCCCTCCCAGCATCAGAGTCTTTTCCAATGAGTCAACTCTTCACATGAGGTGGCCAAAGTACTGGAGCTTCAGCTTTAGCATCATTCCTTCCAAAGAAATCCCAGGGTTGATCTCCTTCAGAATGGACTGGTTGGATCTCTTTACAGTCCAAGGGGCTCTCAAGAGTCTTCACCAACACCACAGTTCAAAAGCATCAATTCTTCAGTGCTCAGCCTTCTTCACAGTCCAACTCTCGCATCCATACATGACTCCTGGAAAAACCATAGCCTTGACCAGAAGGACCTTAGTTGGCAAAGTAATATCT
>SJYA01002832.1:0-105570 GCA_006410615.1 Neotragus moschatus | reverse complement strand
TGACAATATACAGCCTTGACATATTCCTTTTCCTATTTGGAACCAGTCTGTTGTTCCATGTCCAGTTCTAACTGTTGCTTCTTGACCTGCATACAGATTTCTCGAGAGGTGGTCTGGTATTCCCATCTCTTTCAGAATTTTCCACAGTTTGTTGTGATCCACACAGTCAAAGGCTTTGGCATAGTCAATAAAGCAGAAATAGATGTTTTTCTGGCACTCTCTTGCTTTTTCCATGATCTGGGAGATGTTGGCAATTTGATCTCTGGTTCCTCTGCCTTTTCTAAAACCAGCTTGAACATCAGGAAGTTCACGGTTCACGTATTGCTGAAGCCTGGCTTGGAGAATTTTGAGCATTACTTTACTAGCGTGTGAGATGAGTGCAACTGTGCAATAGTTTGAGCATTCTTTGGCATTGCCTTTCTTTGGGATTGGAATGAAAACTGACCTTTTCCAGTCCTGTGGCCACTGCTGAGTTTTCCAAATTATTTCGTCTGTTCATTCATTCATTTAGTATCTACCTGTTGCCTTCTGAGCATTAGACATATCTCTGGACCCATGGTTGTAATAGCAACAAGAACAATAGCAGCGATATCAACATAGTAAGAGAGTGTTCACTGAGTTCTTATTATGTGCCACACACTACACTAATTATTTTAGATGCACTATAGCAATTTAACCAAAAACCCCCATATCACAGATAGGGAAGCACCATTGCCTGGTTTGAGATTAAGTAATGAGACTCAAGGTCACATGGTTAGGACATGGGAGAGTTGATGCCTGCTCCAGAGCTCTTAACTTCCACCAGCATGCCGATCTGGAGAGGGTCAGCTCTTGGCCTGAAACCAGCCCAAGTCCAGCTCTTGGCCTGAAACCAGCCCGAGTCCCTTTCACACGGACCTGACTGGGTCTCAGCCATCAGGCTCAGCAGCAGGTTACTTCCTCTGGCACCTGTGAAGGTCCAGGGTGAGGGTGTACATCCAGGGCTTAGTTTTTCCTTTCTCCCTGCTGTGGGTTTTGGGGTCATTAGACCCTCTATTCCAGTGCTGATGCTGTACTCAAAAATATTTGCTGATTTGACTGCCTTTGTGAAAATTTGCACATGAGGTTCATTCATTTTCTGAACTCCACCTTTTTTCTTATCCTGTGAAATGATACCAGCTCCTGCATATTTACCATCTGAAGCTGGGAACTATCAGGATCCTGAAAGAGCACTGGGCTGCTCACTGTCAGGATAATTTCCAGTTTCTATTAAAATTCTCACCTTCCTTAGTTCATCGAGTCTGGAGACAAAGATGAAGTCAGTGTATCAGGGTGAAGGGTCATCATTGAATATTGAATCTGTGGCTAATTTTCCATATTTTGAGCCAGATTTCATCATTCTTTTCTCTCCTCCTCAAAGTTAATGAAGCATTTCTCCTCTTTCATTTCTTCCTTAAAAACCTTTTATACTTAGAAAAAAAGATAATGAATCATAAGCAAATGCTTATATCCAAAAGATGCTTGAAACTAGACCTAGTTGGACCAGGTATGCTATTTCAGTGAGGGAGCATCTCTGAGAAGACGGAACCCATTTCTAGTAAACGATGAATGAAATACCAAGTGATTCTTGATGGATTGTGTAAATTTATTTAGGAAAGCAGCTAAAGGCCTATATTTAAATTTGGAATCAAAAGAATTGAACATTTAGGGTGTCTTGCTGTGATAAAATACCACCCTCCCCAAAACACACCACCATAGAATAGGTGGCTTGTAAAGCCAACGAAAATTTATTTCTCACAGTTGTAGAGGCTGGGAAGGCCAAGGTGCNTTATTTAGGAAAGCAGCTAAAGGCCTATATTTAAATTTGGAATCAAAAGAATTGAACATTTAGGGTGTCTTGCTGTGATAAAATACCACCCTCCCCAAAACACACCACCATAGAATAGGTGGCTTGTAAAGCCAACGAAAATTTATTTCTCACAGTTGTAGAGGCTGGGAAGGCCAAGGTGCTGACAGTCTGAGGCAAAGAGATGAGAAGATTGGCAAGGCACTCCTAAAGAGAGAGACTTGACGATCTCCACTTATTTAGTTTCCACGGGGCTCAGCTATGCGTTAGCCATCCCCTCTATTACTGTTGTTGCTGCTGTTACTAGGTGGCCTTTATTAAGTAATTACTATGTTCCAAGCACTAGGCTAATCTCTTGATATGCGTTTGAGAGTCTCGAGAGCTGTATGAACCGGCTGCTCTTATTATCTCCATTTTATATGTGAGGAAACTGAAGCTCTGAGGCGGCAGGTGAGTTACTTCAGAACACCAGGTAGTAAATGATGTGGAAACTTGGAGTGGGCTGAGCGCTTCTCAAATGGGCCCATCGTATTACTCCACACCCTTAAAGTGTCCTTGTAAAATACTCACTTTGCTGGGTGCCTGTTCCTTACAGCTGGCAGATACCTTAGGAAGCAGGTTAATATAGTTTAGATTAAAGGCAGCAGGGTAAAGTAGTCCTCTCCTTTCTATTATTATATAAAACTGCAGGCATTTTGGGCTTCCCCGGTGGCTCAGCTGGTAAAGAACCTGCCTGCCGATGAAGGAGATACAAGAGACGTGGGCTTGATTCCTGGGTTGGGAAGACCTCCTGGAGAAGGAAATGGCAAACCATTCTGGTATTTTTGCTTGGCAAAATTTAAATAGAATCATAGCAAAATAAATCATCTCTTGAAAATGTCCAAAGTTAAGCATCCATGAAAGTAATTTAGTTTGAACATTCATTTCTTGAGTTGTATAACTAAAATGAGGCATGCATACTTCATAAGCATCTGAGCTCTGGCCAGAGAAGCAGGAATGGGTGGGGCTGGTACAGAGTTAATACGAAGAGTGCACAAATGCACAAACATACCACACACTGTCTGAAAATTCAATAAATCGGACACTCTGTGCACACACGGACCATGTGTTCTAAGTATAGGCAGAGATAGTTAATATCAACAAAAGAAAAATTCATTTAAAGTAGTTACTGAATTTATCGTAGCTTTGTGTCATATATTTTCTATATCAGCAGACACTCTGGGATTGTGTCTTTCCTTTTTATAAAGTTTAAGTAGATCTCTCATAATCAAAAGGTTGAGAATCATTGTTGTAAATTATGCCAAAAGAGTAAATGAGTGTTTATAATAGGAAAGGGGTAAGCAGCTGTCAGTCACGTGTCCTATACACACGGCAGCAGCTCTTGCTATTCAGAGCATTCTTTGTGGATGATTCTGATATAGCCTCATACCCTCACTAGAGTGACCGAGAAGACACTACCAACCTGTTGGAGTTAGTCTGTGAAGTATTTTCATTTTTCTGTTCAGAGAATGAGGAACTCACATTCAGTTCTATTCACTTTCTATTTCCTAGGGTTCAGAAAGAGCATTGAGGATCAGGAAGCTAGTGTGACCTCATATGTCTTGTTTACTTGGCTATGTGTCAGTGCTCTTGAGTTAGCAAACCTGGGCCTTATTCATTGCAGCCGTCAAGTGGGTAAAACAAAACTCAGCTCTGTATATGGCATTAATAAACTAACATTGTTGAGCTTCTGTGGAGAGTGGGTGGCTGAGGAGTCAATGTTATGGCATAATTGAAATGATGTTTTTGAACTCCCAAAGCAAGAGAAATCCATTCCCTCCTCCCTGCATTCAACTTTTGGATTATTAGTCTCATCCCATTTAAAAATAGCATAGACGGTGGCAAGATGGTGGGGAAAAAGTTCTCTAGAGCTTGAATCACAAATGACCTCCTCTTCAAATGGTCAGTGATAATAAACAAGAAGAAAGGATTTCCAAGGGGGCAGAGCATTAATAAGGTAAGATTTTAAAATTAATTTTTCAAGTTAATTAAAATGTCCAAAAGCACAATAAAAGAGCAGAAAATCTGGCAAGGGAATGGCAGCAGGCCTGATTAATGCAAGTCAACCGTCTTCTGAGGGTAATAGTAATAATGATGAGATTATGGATGTGGAAGAACCTGCTAAAGAGAAATGTGATGTATGTGGAATACAAACTGCATCCCAGTTACTATTTTATGGTGCACAATGGGTCTTATTAAGGAGAAATAGCTGCAAGAATTACCACTGAATTGCTCAGTAAAAGTATTGTGTAATTAACATGCCATAGCAGCTGGAGCAATGCCTCCCATTGATATTCCATACTCTTCATTCATTTCCAGTTTGCTAAGGGGGTGTGAGTTCTAACTAAGACTGCCTATTTATCCAATCACTTCGCAAACACTTTGAGCAGGGTGCTATGCTGGGAGATACAAAGGGCATGATGATACACTGCTTTTGCCCTCAGGGGGGCTTCTGGTCAAACATGGGAGTTAAGACATGAATGCAACAAATTCTGCTACAATGCGGATTGTCTCAAAATCTTCCATGAGAGGTCAAAAGAGAGGGAAAGTCTTGACCTTTCTAGGGTGGCAAGCTTGCCCTGGTGTGGCCAGGATTTATCCTCCTCACTTTTGGGGGCATGGATAGGCCTACCTTCTGGCAGACCAGGATGTTGGTTCCCCTCCCTCACACCCGGCTCCCTTCTGCACCCGCCTCTGTGTTACTGCATGCGTTACACTATGTCCTCTCTCTTAGACTAGGGGCCCCATGGAGAGAGGCGCTCTGTCTAGTTCAGCTTTATCTCTCCTCATGTGGTGCTGGTAGGTGCCCCATAAGTATTTCTTGAGCTTGAATCGCTGCTCAAGGCTTAGATGCTGGATAAATAGTTTTGCTCCCAATTGCAGTCTCAGGAACGGACTAGGAACTGACTTCGGTACATTTCTACCTAAGAATTTGCGCTGTGGGTCCCTCAATATTCCACATCTCTGATGGCTCCCTGCTTTATTCCTGACAAGGAAAACTGGGAAATCTAAATTTTAAAATGACTGTGTGGGCCTTGTAGTCTAGAATCACGACTTGTGGCAGGTAAACTCTTATTATTTAAATAAAACAAAAAATGATTTTTTCCCTAAATGTTTATTGTAGACAACTGGAAAACACAAAGAAGAACTTGCAGCGACCTATAAGTCCATTTTTGGAGAAAATTGCTGTTGTCTAATGTGTCTCCTTTATAAAACAAGAATTAAATCATACATTTTTAGCCTGTTTTCTTATTATTTTATAAGAAAAAATGAACATCTTGTCTTATGTTGTAGTCCATTCAGGCTTCTATAACAAAAATTCCATAGACTGGGTGTCTTAATTAACAAAAATGTATTCCTCATGGTTCTGAAGGTCAGAAAATCCAAGATCAAGGTGCCTGCAGACTTCGTGTTCCTGATCCAAAGTTACTCATCTTCTCTTTGTGTCCTCATGTGGCAGAAGGGGCAAGGGAACTCTCTGGAGTCGATTTTATAAGGATACCAATCCCATCATGGGGCTCCACCTTCATGATCTAATCACCCCAAAGGCCTAACTTCCAGGTACCAGCCTAGTGGGGATGAGGTTTCAATATACTGATATTTTTGAAGGGACTTGAACATTCAATATATAGGATCTTGTCAATAGCACACTTCTATCACATAATTAAAAGCACATTTAAAATTTTCAATAAAAACAGAAGTGTCATAGGTTTACATTGGTATGTTTTTAGTATTCTGAACAGCTTAATCATAAAATGTATAAAATAAACATATGCTGATTTTTAAAAAGTCAAAACTATTCCAAAAGGGAGAGAAGAAATCCCACTCCCCAGAGATAATCATTGTTAACATTTTGATATCTATGTTTTCAGACACTTGTGTGCACACAAACACATTACCAGTAAGACCAAACATCTCTTTTTATGCTTGCTGGCCATTTGAATTGTTCATTTCAAAAGTGTTTATTCATCCAATTTGCATTTTTTTTCTGTTTGGGTTTCAATTTTTCATATGAACTTATATGATTATTTTAGCATATTAGTGCTATTAAACATTTTTGTTTTTACAATCTTAGCAATATCTCCCTCAGAGTTTAATTTCTTTTAGCCTTTTTTTTTTTTTTTTTTTTGCTCTTTAGAACTTTCAATTTTAATGGAGTCTAATATACCAATATTATCTTTTTAGTTTCTGTCTTATATTTTGGCTTAATGTAAGAAAGGCCTTGGCCACCTCTAAGCTATAAAAAAAAAAAATCTACGGTTAAGTATAAATTCCCTTTTTATATTTTAATTTTTAATCCATCTGGAATTCATCTGGCATAAGAAATTATGCAATAAGTATCCAAGTTTACTTCCCCCCCCAGAAGGCTAGCTAATTGTTCCAGCATCTTTTTCCCTTTAATAAGAAATGCCAGCTCAAACAGTTAGATGTGGTGTTCTCATTGTTGTTACTCTCCAAAACATTCTACAATTACAGTTTTTTTTCCCCTTTAACCAGTGAAATTTAGAACTGTCTCATCCCTCCTGAGTGGGCTTCATTTGTTGTTTTTATGCTATTAGCTTATTTATATATGGTCTTCTGCTGTGGTCAGTGGATGGTCTGAACTAGTTGGAATTTATTAAAGGTTTCTTTCTAACGCAATATGGTTCAATTTTTGTAAATACTCTACTTTGTGAATGTTGACTTGATAAGAGGATACAACAGATAGTAGAGACCCCTGTCTTTTCTCTCTCTTTCTCCCATGTGTGTAATTTTTTATCACTGTTAAGTGTGTGTTTGTATTTTTTCTAAAGAGTTTTGAGATTTGAACTTGGTTTGTTGGGAAGGAGACTCTTTTGACCTTTAGATTAAGTAGCTGCCTAATTTACTAGAATGTTCCTCTCCCCCTAGTTTTACTGAGATGTAATTGACATATAGCCCCACGTAAGTGAAAGATGTCCGGCACAGTGACTTGACATCCATAAATACTATTACTATAAAATGATTATACCAAAATAAGTTTAGGTAACATCCATCACCTCTTACAGTTACAAAACTTTGCTTTTCCTTGTAATGAGTACTTTTAGTTGTCTTAACAACTTTCAAATATACCACAATAGCATTAGCTATACCTATTGTGATTATTTTGCTAGAGAGTTCTGCAAAAGATTTGGGGCTCATATTTTGAAAAAATAGTAACTTGCTATTTTGCTGCAGCTGACCAGGAGACCTGGGAGCCAGAAACACACGTCCGCTGTGGTAAGCCAGGTCTGGATTGCACACTAGCAGCACTGCCCTTCCCTTTCCCCACCCATTCTTTAAATCTACTTTCTTCCTTTCTTGGCTTCCATCCATTCGTCGCTAAAAAGCCATTATTAGGCCAGAATGAAGCAGGCCTCCCAAGGGCTTGTGTGCAGGGTGGGGACAGGGGCTGCGTGGGGTTGAGAGATTGGCCACAGATGAGGGATTAAGAACTATGTTGACAGAAATGGGAATCAAGTATCTTACTATTGGAAAAAGAGAGGACATATATGGAATGGAGACAGCTAGAATTAGGGTTGCCAGATTTAGCTAATAAAAATTCAGGGTACCACTTGGGATGTATTTATACTAAAACTTTTTTTTTTTTCCCCTTGGTTCATCTGAAATTCAAATTTAACTGGGCATCCTGTATTTTATCTGTCAACTCTACAGTAAGCCCTAGAGTGTTAGACTGGAATTGGAGGAATCAGCATAAACTCAGGGCTTTTAATATAGAGAGATAAGTATAGAAATAAATATAGATGTACACGTGATGTGTGTGTGTATGTATGTCTATGATGTATATTCAGCTCTGTTCACTTAAAGGGCTTTGGGACGATGACACTCTAGTAGCTATAAGCATCCAGATCTTGGTTCCAAATATTACTTTACCAGGGCTCTGGGGAAAAATGGCTTATTCCAGGGCTAGGGCATGGGAAGGACAAGATGAGCCTGGAACACTTTGTACCAGGATGTAAGGAAATGCTCAGTGAGTGACGGAGGGCATAGATGCAGGCCAGAAGTAACTCCCACTGGCCATCTCTGGGATTGGCTGAGCATCAGAATAAATCATTGAACCGGATGGAAATCTTTAAGTCCACACTGGCATGAATAAATTAATGAATAAACAAATTGGGAGAAGATAAAACTCTTTCTTTCAGCAGAAAGAATGATGGTAAGAGAGAAATCAAAACCATGATTTGGCAGTTTGCATTGTAATATTAATACATGTGAGAAATGTCAGTGACAGTTAAACTGAGTGTGTGATAGTGCACCGAGGAAGATTTTACATACTTTCGAAGTCTCTCCCTGAAAAAATACTTATTAATCACAAAAGGTAAAACATACCTTTGCAGGAGGTACCTGGCAGGTATCACCTTAACCAAGTCGTCATAGCTACCACCACTGGTAAGAACAGGAATGGAGATCATGTGCCCCCCAGTCGGGTACAATAAAAAGAACATATTGTCTGTGACATTCCAGGAGAAGTGCAAGTCCTGGCGCTACTCATGAGGGCATACTGGACAAAAATTGAGAGACATTCTACTGGCCAATAATCTTTAGAAAAAGGCAAGGTCACGAAAGTTAATAGAACATGGGGATTGTTCCAGATCAAAAGAAACTAGAGATTCAGCAGAACATGTGGTCTTGGATTTGATTCTTTGCTCTAAAAAACATTATTAGAACCGTTCTAAAGCATCAAAGGGATGTCACTACAGGGCTGTCTCAGGAGGCACAGAAGGAAGGGGCAAAATACCCCAATTTCTCTCTTCTGCCCTTTAGTCTCCCACTGCCTCCCATTGGCCAAATCCTGCCAATGCAGAGGCCTGGAAAATGCTTCTTACAGTTGTCAGCCACTTTGTGGTGAAGACCAGAGCAAGAGAAGTAAAGACCTGAAAGTGGCAGGTCAGGACTGGCTCAGGGTCTTTTGTTTCCTCCCAAAGAAGTTCTCTCTCTCTGTATTTGTATGCACATGTGCTGTGCTAAGTTGCTTCAGTCATGTCCATCTCTTTGTAACCCCATGGACTGTAGCCCACCAGGCTCCTCTGTCCATGGGATTCTTCAGGTAGGAATACTGGAGTAAGTTGCCATGCCCTCCTCCAGGAGACCTTCCTCACCCAGGGACTGAACTCATGTCTCTTACGTCTCCTGCATTGGTAGGTGGGTTCTTTACCACTAGCGCCACCTGGGAAGCCCATGTATGTGTATATGTGTGTGTGTGTGTATTTAAATTATTTTTCATTAAGAAAATTTTTTTTGCTAAGTTACTAAAACTTTTGCTAGGCTCAGTTCATTCGGTCGCTTAGTCGTGTCTGACTCTTTGTGACCTGATGGGCTGCACGCAGCACACCAGGCCTCCCTGTCCATCACCAGCTCCCAGAGTTTACCCAGACTCATGTCCATTCAGTCAGTGATGCCAACCATCTCATCCTCTGTTGTCCCATTCTTCTCTCGCCTTCAATCTTTCCCAGCATCAGGGTCTTTTCAAATGAGTCAGTTCTTCACATCAGGTGGCCANACTACTGAGTTTTCCAAATGTGCTGGCATATCGAGTGCAGCACTTTCACAGCATCATCTTTCAGGATTTGATATAGCTCAACTGGAATTCCATCACCTCCACTAGCTTTGTCCATAGTGATGCTTTCTAAGGCCCACTTGACTTCACATTCCAGGATGTCTGGCTCTGGGTGAGTGCTATGTTATGAAGTTACTAAACCTTTTTTGCTGTTGCCAAACTAAGTAGCTAAAATACATCACATACATCACATGTACATTTACATATATACAGTGTGAGTGAGATCTGCTTTTCTGTATTATATTTCATAATTTACTTGAGAATCCTACTGACTCTGATACATTTATCTAGTTTGTGATAGTCATTTTTGGGGGGTTCTCAAATAGCCCTAAAATCTTTCCGGTTTTATTTAGTTCTTTCACATCACTAGTAACACTGTTTTTTCTCGCTTCATGAGTCTTGTGGTCAATCCTGTGGGTCCTCCTGCTCCTGGGAGGTCCTGGGTCCGCACAGTCTCAGGAGGAATTCTGCGTTTGCCATCCCATTGTGTCTGGACTCTGTATCTGGAGGCCACCTGTCCAGTGCCCTCCATGCCAAGTGCCTGCAGTCTGACAACCGCACGCGGCTAATACCACAGCGCCATCTGCTTTATGGGAAGAACTGCCCTGCCTTGCTTCTAACCCGGGAGTTCTGCCTGGTAAAGCGGCCCACACTCTGGGACATCCAATTCTGTAGCAGTTCTTGGGTTTACCCTGGTGTTTGCCTCCACTCTTGTTCAGTCCCAGTTCTCAGCCTTATACGAGTTCTAGAACAGTTCTGTAAATACATGTCACATACGCTGCCACTACTTTTTACTTTCCACTTAGGGAAGTTTCAGTCCAGTTCAGTTCAGTCGCTCAGTCGTGTCCAACTCTTTGCGACCCCATGAATCGCAGCACGCCAGGCCTCCCTCAGGGAAGTTTCGCTAAGTTTAATAAACCAAGTTGATCAATTCATTACAGTGATCAATCAGTTAAAATTAATTTATGTTCATTTTTGGATGAATATGCCCTCAGAACGCTTCTTAAAACCCTGCTGGAAGGCTCTGCCAGTGGCCTGTGAAGAGACAACATATTTTCCATCTGGACTTTGTGGAAAAGTCCAAACTCCAGATCAAGCTTCAGCAGGCAATGAGCGGTTACAAGGCAGTACACCTAAGGTGTTCCTCCAGGAGTGAGACATTGACTGATTCCACTTTTGCTTTTTTTTTTTTTTTTTTTCCTTCAGAGGACATCTTACCAGGGAGCATTGAAGAGTAATAATAAAGCTGATAAGAAATACAGAGAAAAAAGTCGAGCTGCTCTAGATAAAGAAAGAGTGGGATTTAGAGTTCCACTGGAGGCCATCTTAGACTGTGTTCTTTGGAGATGGATTCTGAGATGGAGAGTTATATAGAGATTGACCATTATGAGGACATTAGGAAGACTTATAATGATTTCTTGAAGAATAGTAACATGTTAGATCTGATAGATGTTTATTAGAAAAAGGTAGTGTTTTGATTTCTAACTATGAAAATTATGCCAACATATCTTTCAGTCAACTACGGGATTTTCTGTCTGGCAGACAGGATGCAGTAGATGATGGAACTGATTTTTCTGAACCAACATCACCAATGAGTAAACGCAAGCAGGATAATGAATCGGTATGGTTAATAGCAAAGAAAATTCTCTACTCATATTCTTGAGGAGTGCTCCTGAGTGATGGTTCTGCAAAGAAGTGAGGACAGTAGGAACAGGCAGTGGGAGAGGCTGACCCTCCACGGCATTTGCAACTGAGGCTTTAGCTGATTTTCCAAAGGGGTCTGGAGAGAAATTAGGAAGAGGTGGAGCTCTTTTGAATTGTCCCAAATTGAAGCAGGTGGTAAGGCTTTACATTCCTACATCAGCTAATCATTGACCATGGGCTGTTTGCAGCAGGGGGAAAGGAACCTTGGACAATGTGGATGTTGTGTCATGAACTTGATCTGGTGTTTTTTTCCTGCCACAGACACTCTGCTAGATCACCTGGCCCATGTGGCACTGCTGATTGCACCTGCATAATAACAGTTTTAAAGGCATAAGTTACAATAATTTGTCTTTGTCTTTGGAAGGAATGTTCCAACATGCCCTAGTCTGCTTGAACTCTAAAAACTCTTCACTGATGTAGTGGGTTCCTGGATCTTCTTAGGGCATAACTTCTGTCCTTGGAGCTCATGTCTCTTACTGAGATGCTCCAAAGTGTTTGCCACTTTCTACAGATCCAGTTCATGAACACGTTTGTGATAGTATGATGTCCTGGGAAACCTCCAGAATGTCCAAGTCCCTTTGGACTATATAATGATGAAGGTCCTGGGGAGTTAACAGTTAACGAGGCCTGGGGGATGGCACCTGCATACCACCATCCAAACCCATACGAGTATGAATTGCTTCTGATCCTTCTTTCTGATGGGGTTGGATAAGAAGAGCTATACAGTTTACTAGTTATGGCTATGCTGAAGTGAAGTGAAGTGAAAGTTGCTCAGTCGTGTCCGACTCTTTATGACCTGATGGACTATACAGTTCATGGAATTCTCCAGGCCAGAATGCTGGAGTGAGTTGCCGTTTCCTTCTCCAGGGGATCCTTCCCAACCCAGGGATCAAACCTGGGTCTCTTGCATTGCAGGCGGATTGCTGAAGGTTGTGGTCAAGATACCACATCAGCCACAATGTCTGCAATCAAGGCTTCTGCTTAGTTAAGTCTGCGGTAATCTGTGTGCTGAAGCAGCTCCATACTGGCCTATGAAAGCCGACTGTTACATTTTCAGGAGCCTTGTGAGTTGGTTGTCGAACTTATGGTGGGAATATTATACCGTGGGAATTAGCAGAGGCAGCAAAGCAAGCCTCCTGCAGCCTCTTGGGCGGTGAACTGCTCACCAGCACACCACTGGTGATAGTCCACTGTCATCCACCATAATCAGTAGTTTCTGTAGGGTTCTGCAGGGGTTTACAGTGGTAGGTAAATCAAATGGGGACATCATGGCAATCACCTTTCCTGCATTCTTTAGAATTTTGATGATGGCACAAAATCCTTTTTGCCATTCCCCTTGGGATATGGCTTTGTTTTTTATTTACTATCCTGGGTGGCGGGGGTGGGTGGGTAGTGGGGGTGTTTCAGAGGCTTCCAACTTGACTTTCCCCACTGCAAGGGCTCTTATTCCAAAAATCAAGGACCTGATGTAAGAGTTCTGTCATTTATCAGGTGTGCCCATTCCAGTTACATATTTGGATAAGGGAAAGAATCAATGGATATGTCTGTAGACCCAGTGGACCCATATTGGGCTGGACCTGGGTCGTGTCTGGACTCCATATTCTTCAGTTATAATGAACGGCAGAATGGTACTTTGGGTCTCTGGGAATCAAAGTCAACTCAGACCCTGGGACTAGCAATCCTTGTAAGTTCTCATTCTCCCACTGGATAGTTAAGTAAGTAAATGGCTGTAGGTCCCTTTGGGGAAACACTGGGAGAGTTATTATTGAATACACTTGCTGTGGTATCCCAGTGTTGTTTTTTGTGGGGGGATCTGAGTTCTCCTTCAGTTGTTCTGGAAACGAGAACTGGCTCAGGTCCAGAAACCTGGCAAGCAATCATGACTTTTTTATTTGGGCAGCTGCCTGCAGATTCTTGATCATCCATTCTTGATTTCTTTTCATTGGATAATTTGTGCAATACCTCACTGGCTGCTCATCAATCTTGCCCCCAGGAACATCGTGTTCTATTTACCATCTCCATAGCTCTCCCAGTGCCCCTGGCTGCTACTCTGACCTTGATTTTATTGTGATAATTGTGCTCACCTTGCTTCAGATGGAGAGGTGCTGCCACTATTATTTCAAGAGTCTGGGGCTTTCAGTGGGCTCAGTCCTGTAGTTGAGTTTCCTCTTCTCAGCCTTGGCCACAGAGCAGAGCCACCGCTAAGCTTCTCACCATGCCCGTGCTCACTCTGGAGTGCATTCCTTCTCTCTTTGGAAAAAGAGTGTCCTGGGGGCCCTCCGGGTGGTAGTAGGGTTTTCAGACTTACCTGGTAAATACCTTTTAGCATCCACTTCTCTGAGCCTTGAGATCGCTTTCTAGACTATTTCCCTAGCAAGTTTTTTTGTTTTTCCTTCGATATTTATTTGGCTGCACGGCGTCTTAGTTGCAGCATGTGGGATCTTCGTTCTGCCCTGTGAGTTTTTTCTCGGCGTAAACGGGCTCCTTGGTTGCACTGCCGGGATTCCAGAGTGTGCAGGCTCCCGTAGTGGTAGCACGTGGGCTTGGTTGCTAAGTGGCCTGTGGACTCCTAGTTCCCCAACCA
The DNA here is from genome assembly GCA_006410615.1 of Neotragus moschatus. Classification (NCBI taxonomy): domain Eukaryota; kingdom Metazoa; phylum Chordata; class Mammalia; order Artiodactyla; family Bovidae; genus Neotragus; species Neotragus moschatus. The sequence goes on along the minus strand of SJYA01002832.1, from coordinate 91,842 downwards.
GGGATCAAAGGTGTGATCCCTGCATTTGAAAGGCAGATTTCTAACCACTAAAACAGCAGGGAAGTCCCTGTCATAGCAGCTTTGATATACCTCGAATTCACTGGACTAGTCACACAGATTATCACATTTTTTCAGCTTTTAAGAGCCATCCTAGCAGCTGGGTATCTGCCTAAATTTGCATATAATGAGAAAGCATTCCCTGCTGATTTTACTTTGTATCTTTTATCCAAACTACGGTCCAAGCCCCCACCGCCTAGTATCCATTCCCTCCTGGGCCTTCCCCATTCTTATCAGCACATCTCGGCCAGGTCTTGCAGCTCCTTTGGCAGATGGTTCACACTCTCCATTAACTGATCCAGCACGTCCAAGTCAGGAGGTGCTAAGATTAACCGGTTATCTGTCTTGTTTTCAGGAGGGGCAGTGGGAACAAAATGGTCTTTTAAGACACGGCATCAGTCAGGGTCCAAGCAGGAGGCAGCAGCCACACAAGAAAGTTGAAGAGAAAAATTTTAATCTAAAGAATTATTAATTAGTGAAAGATAGCTAACTACGAAAAAGCATAAAAGAGGACTCCAAGGATGTAGAAACAGCACTTACGGAAAGCAGCTACTACTGCTAGGACTGGGGAAAAGGGGCTGACAGAGGATGAGATGGTTGGATGGCATCACCGATTCAATGGACATGAGTTTGAGCAAACTCCGGGAGATAATGAAGGACAGGGGAGCCTGGCGTGCTGCAGTCCGTGGGGTCGCAAAGAGGTCAGACACGACTGAGCGACCGAACAACAACAACAACAACAAAGCACGAATAAGGAAGGAACTAAGGACTGAAGGAGAAGAGGGTTTCCCTCTGTCCCACAGGGCTGAGATCCAGACCTTCTCGGAGAGGGCACGACTGCCACAGGAACACGCAGCACGCTGGCAGTGGAGAAGCTTGCTAGAAGGCACAGCTGGTGCTGGTCTGCAGGAAGCAGCCCCCTGGGTGGGGAAGACGGCTGCTGGAGGGTGCAGGGATGAGGCTGGGGGTGGTCCCCGAGGGCTGGTGAGGCACCACTGGGCCTCCTATATCCTGATGTATTGGCAGTCAGGCCAAAGGCAAATGGCACCATGAAACTAGCATGAGGAGCCCCTTCCTGTGGTTGTGACCTTGTGGTGGCACTCCAGCGGCCTCTATTGACAGAGAAATGGCTTCACTTGAAAAGGAACACATGCTTACAAGGTCGCAAAGGACGAGCGCTCTTCTTTGAAAGACCAGCTTCAAAGTTGGCTGGCATCTGGGAACTTGGGTTTGGGGAAGCTCTCATCATTCCCAGCTTTAAGTGTTAGTCACTCTGATTCTTTGTGACCCCCCCCCCCCATGGACTGTAGCCCACCAGGCTCCTCTGTCCATGGGGTTTTCCAGGCAAGAATACTGGAGTGAGTAGCCATTCCCTTCTCCAGGGAATCTTCCTGACTCAGGAATCGAACTCGAGTCTCTTGCATTGCAGGCAGGTTCTTTACCACCTAAGCCACCAGGAAAGCTCTCAGCTTTAAGAAGAGTGGTCGATGGTGCCTACATTGTATAAACAATGTACTTGCCTTCCTTCTGGGAATCTGAAATGTTGATATGTGTCAGGCAGAGGCTGCCTACATGGTCAGCCACCAGTGACAACTCTGGATCCCGAGACTCTGATGAGGTCCCTGGGTTGGTAACATTTCACGTGTGTGTCACCCTTGTTGCTGGGAGATTTAGGTGCACTCTTGGTGACTTCTCTGGGAAAGGATCGTTGGGATCTTGTGCCTGGCTTCCCTTGGACTTCACGTTCTTTTTCCCTTTGCTGATTTGCTTTATATCCTTGTGCTGTAATGAAACATAACCATGAGTCTGACAATGTGCTGAGCCCTTTGAGTCCTCCTGGAGAATCATCAAACTGGGGGGTGGCTTTGGGTAGCTCTTCAAGCAAGCTAGGGGGCATTATCTCTAACAAAGGGGAGGGGGCCTCTACTATAGGCAACGAGGGTTCAGGAGAATCTGGGAGCTAAAAATTCTCATGTGCATCACTCAGATACGCCCACTCCCAAGTCTCAAGGTCCAGCGCTTCGCCTTTTAGGGCCCTGATCTCAACAAAGGAAACTTTCCAAAGGAGAATTTTACTCTCTCTAAAGCTCTGCTACATTCCCTTCCTGTCCACTGCCTATAAGATATCAACATTTCCTTAAATGTTGCCTAGAAGGCTCTTGTGTTCCCACAGGTTTGCTTGAATTGTTGAATCATCATCCTGAAAGAAAGTGAAAGTGTTAGTCACTCAGTCGTGGCTGACTCTTTTGACCCTACGGACTATAGTCCACCAGGCTCCTCTGTCCATGGGATTTCCCAGGCAAGAATACTGGAGTGGGTTGCCATTTCCTTCTCCAGAGGATCTTCCCGACCCAGGGATTGATCCCGGGTCCCCCCCATTGCAGGCAGACTCTTTACTTACTGAGCCACCAGGGAAGACTTACTTTCTTCAATAAATCAAAGGCCCGCAGCAATGGCTACTCAATTCTTTGTATTTAACACGTCTCTTATACTTCTCGAGAGCCAGAGATATTGCACCAGTGAATACACTGTGTAAGGACAATCAAAACGGAGTCGATATTGCTAAGAGAGCTCTTTACAGTGGAGCTGGAAGACCACTAAAGAGCTGTGCTTATGCACCTCTCAGCCCGAATGGAATATGAACTTTGACCATTTCTTAACATGAATCTGCCTGCAGTGCAGGAGACGTGGTTTCCATCCCTGGGCAGGAAGATCCCCTGGAGAAGGAATGGCAACCCACTTCGGTATTCCTGCCTGGGAAATTCCATGGGGTCTCAAAAGAGTCAGACATGACTGAGCAACTAACACTAACAAACACGATCTTAACATAGGTATCAAGAACATCTGTCCAACGTTCCAGAAACGCAAGATAACTTAAAGACCCTTATCCTAAAATAGCTTGTTCAGTCTATCCCTTAAAGATAGATATTTCCTTTCTTGTGTTAGCAAGGGTGTCAGTCACACATCAATGAGAATCTGTCATAATTATATGTATACAATATGAGGAGTTGTAATTCTTAAACAACCTTGTGGCTCTTGCCTTTATATGCCCCTGACTGTTTTTCTTCCCTGGAACACTCCTCTTTCTGTTTTACCCAAATCTGTGTCTCCTGAATGGAAATTCTTTTTTTTTTTTTAATTTTAAATTTATTTTCCATTGGAGGATAATTGCTTTACAATATTGTGTTGGTTTCTGCCAGACATCAACAGGAATCAGTCATAGGTGTGCATATGCCCCCTCCCTCTTGAACCTCCCTCCCACCTCCCACCCCTCTCCCATCCCTCTAAGCTGTCACAGAGCATTGGATTTGAGCTTCCGGTGTCATACAGCAAATTCCCACTGGCTATCTCTTTTATATTTGGTAATATATATTTTCAGTGCTACTCTCTCAACTAAATTGCAGTTCTTAAGATCCCGAATAAAATCATTTGTTCTTTGCAGCCTTAATACTGACTGTGAGCTGACAGCATCCACTATGTGTGTGCACGCTAAATCACTTCAGTTGTGTCCAACACTTTGCGACCTCATGGACTGCAGCCCCCCATGTAGCCCTGTCCATGGGATTCTCCAGGCAAGAATAGTGGAGTGGGTTGCCATGCCCTCCTCCGAGGGATATTCTCCACCCAGGGGAACCCACATCTCTTATGTCTCCTGCATTGGCAGGTGGGTTCTTCACCACTGAGCAACCTGGGAAACCCATCCACGGCCGCTAGTGAGATGTTAATTGCGCCACTGCAGGAAACCAGGGCCTGTTTCTTCTCCTTTCACTGCTGGGTGGGGTTCTCATTCTCATCCCTTGGGTTGATCCAGTTGTTCTGTCTTCAGCATCTCTGTTATTACTACGATGACCACAGTTTAATTATACACGTATAATACTTTTTTGAGCTTATTCTGTGACTGCACATAAAGGAACTCCTTTTCTGATGCCATCCTGGTGGCAAAGTTGCTATTATCTCTGTTTTCAAATGAGGAAATGAAGCTTCCGGGGTGTGATTAGCCTACGTCAGATTTTGCTGAGTGACAGAGTCAGGGAGTAAATCCAGATTTTTTTGACTCCAAGTCCCCTCTTTCTTTTCTACCACATTGTTCCGCTTCTCCAAAGAATCGGGTGTTTTAGGTCCTAGAGTAGGGGAGGAAGTTGCTTGGTTTGCATTTTGTTATTCAGATTCTTGTGACCACCTTAGTACTGATATGACTGTGGCCATCCTGGTAAATACTTTTGACCTAAAAGAATCAAGTGTATATGAGTGGTGCTTGTCAACACTTAACACGCCAACAAGTCCCTTGGGGCTCTTAAATGTTAAAATGTGTATTCTGTTTCGGAAGTCTGTATTTCTGACAAGCTGATACTCCTAGTTCTCTGCCACACAGAACAACTAGGTTCTTAGTAGTCCTTGAAGGATTAAAGTAAGGAAAAATGTAGGAATATGGATGTATCTTCATCTTCAATTTTTCAATCTGGAAAGATGGAAAACATTTCTCCATGTCAATTCAACCCACAAACACTCTTGCTTTAAAAAAGAAACACAAAGCTGCAGAACTGATTAGAATTTAGCGAGCCATAAGATAAAAATAATGATTTCTAACAGCACTGTTTAGGGATTTGTTTGATGAAGGTCGTAGATAAGTCACATAGATATCTGTCCCACACCAAATTGTCTTTCCAGTTTTGCAAGGAGACAGCTCGATTTTGACCAATCCATGGAGACTGGAGTCAGTGATCTTGGGGGATTAGAGCTATAGTGGGTGATGTTTACAAGCTTCAGATTATTAATAGTAGTCTACTTGGGAACTATCTGGGAGTGTGATAAACCTTGAAAATCTCTCAAAAGGGTTTGCTGAACTCCTGTCCCCTTATACACCCAGCCATTTCCCAGTTGTGTTGCTAAGCTCTGCCATCGGTCAGCCAAGAGCTAGTCTGCTCTCCAGTCCTGCCCTTCCTCCTGGCAGGTGGCTGGCAGGTGGCCGGCAGGTGGCCGATGTTTGGCTCCTGCTTGTCCTTGGGCTCTCTTTGGGTTGCAGGATCAGGACAGGGGGCTGGGGACAGGAGCAAGGCATGGCAACCTAGAGATCATTCTCAGGGTCAAAAACTAGACCAAAGACCATAAAAATCTAAGGTGCTATGTGATGATTTGGGGGTTGGCTTCTTAATGCTGGGACATTTGGTGGCCTTAGCTTAAATTCCGGGACATTTGGTGGCCTTAGCTCAAATTCCACAAAGCTTCCCTCTGACTTTTTGCAGGAAAAAAAAAAGGTAAGAAAAGAAAAGTGTTAGTTGCTTAGTCATGTCTGACTCTTTGGGACCCCATGGACTGTAGCCTGTCAGGCTCCTCTGTCCATGGCATTCTCCAGGCAAGAATACTGGAGTGGGTTGCCATGCCCTTCTCCAGGGGATTTTCCCTGGATTTCCCTGGATTTTCCCAGGAATTGAACCAAGGTCTCTTATGTCTCCTGCATTGGATTCTTTATCTCTTGAGCCACCAGGGAAAGCCCAAACTCAAAGGCAGTTCAATTCAGTCTCCCCTCCTCCCACTCTTTGTACCAAACCACACAGCCAGCCTCTTGTGGAGTCCTTTTCTTGGCTGCCTTGATACTCATGTGACAAAATATTTCCACTCGAAATTTTGAGAGGTTCACCCGCTCTCTTACTTTTCATTTAAATGGCACCACAGAGGTTTGGGCTAGAGGTATTTTTCCCCTAGTCAAAATGGCCTTTTCCCACTAAGACGCAAAGCTCCAAGGCTGACAAGTCAATGTATTTATTTATTTGTCTACCCATCCATCCATTTATTTATTTATTTGCTGTATAAGGTAATAGCTTATGGTACTTACTTGGAGCCAGCTGTTTGCAGGATGTGGAGAGCAGGTGGTCTGGGAGGCCTCTGATGAATTGCAAAAGACACTCACCAGCTGCCGACACTGTGTGTAATGAGCAAACCTGCAAAAATCTTTATTTTCAATTGGATTGTACCTTTAAGTAAGCAAGGGAGACAGCCAGTATAACTACAGACCATGACCAACAACCCACATAAACAGTGTGCAAACACAAGTGATTAATGTACCAGTATTTCAAAACATCTAAAGCTAATGAGTCAGATTTACTAGGGTGCACAAAAGAGGGGGAGAGGCGGTGGGGGAGGGGGGAACAACTTAATGGGCTTTAATGGCCTTGAGCAGAAGCCCAAGAATCCTCTGCCTTCCGTCCACTGTGCCATTGAGCTGCTAAACAAACATCCTGCCAGCCCACGAAGGCCATTTTCCTTCTGGCCATGGGGGAGTTGGGGGCAGTTTCCAGTTTTAGGATAGAAGGAGGGGAGCTAGCCAGTGACCACTGCACCCTCCAGTGATCTCTGATGATATGCGGGGATAATGGGTTACAAAGACAGACATTAATAAGGTAAGAAAAGAGGGGGGAGGTTTATTAATTTTTCAAGTAAGTTAGCAGGCCCCAGGGCATGGTAAAAGTGTAAAGAATCTGGTGAGCGATGAGGGGCTGGACTGATTAATGCAAGTCAGCTGTCCTCGGAGGGCCATAGCAATAATGATGAGATTATGGAAGAACCTACTGAAGACAGATGAGATGCATGTGGAATAAAAACGAAGTGTCCTAGTTCCTCTTTTGGAGTGCACGGTGGATTTTTATGAAGGCAGAACAGAGGTACGAATGACAGCCAGAGGGGCTGCCAGACCCGGCAATGGGCTTGTTCTGCTCCAGTGCTTCCAGCCTGGGGACTTCCGGAGTTCCAGGCCTGCCTGGGAAAGGGCTGAGAAGGACGCACATCCCAGGAAAACTCTCTCTCCACAGGCAGGGGGAGCAGGGTTCAAGGCCGCTATGCTGTCCCCGCAGCCTGTCACCTGGTCTGTGTTTACTGCCCACGCAGTCCTCTCCATTCGTGCTACTGTTTCCTCCAGGCTGTGCCAGGCGCTGGGCTTCCTCTGTTGGTCAGACATGCTAAGTCGCTTCTGTTGTGTCCTTCTCTGTGGACTGTAGACTGCCAGGCTCCTCTGTCCATGGGGTTTTCCAAGCAAGAATACTGCACTGGGTTGCCCTGCCCTCCTCCAGGGGATCTTCCTGTCCCAGGGATCGAACCACATCTCTAACATCTCCTGTACTGGCAGGCGGGTTCTTTACTACCCGCCACCACTAGCGCCACCAGTCTTTAGCCTGCTTCTGCTGCTGACCAATGAGTTTGGAGCTGGAGAAAAGGAAATCAGAACTGTTTTCTTTTCCTTCTGGAAAGTGCTCACTAGATAACCTGTTCGTCCTTTCTCTGCACTTGTCGTCTTGCTTGTGTACCTAAGACACCTTCCTGGGATGCCTCTTAGTCTGTGTCTTTCAATGGACATGAAGGGAGGGCAGGCAGCATCTGCAGTCAGCCCTTGCCTTCTACACTCAAGTGCAGAAGATTGATGGTGGTCACCCTTGAATTTCCAAGTGCAGAGTTATTTGAGGGTCCTGCTCTAAAGGCAGGTCCAGGTTCCAGCCTCCAGAGAGTTTGGAGTAGGTTCCAGGAATCTGCCTTTCTAACAAGCACTTCACAAGTGGTTCTACGCTAGTGGTCCTCAGACAAGTGTTTGATAAACCCAATCAAAGGAAACAAGATTAACTAAATATTGCCTCAAATAGGTTCTTCTGGATGTCAAAGTGCCAAAAATGTCACTGTGAATGATTTGATTCTTTCTGTTGGTTCACTAAGACTTGAAGGTAAAATGCAACCCCACCCCCAACACACACACCTTAAATCATTTTTACATATTACCACCTTAGTGTGAGCCCAGTTTTCAGGTTTTGATGCTTTCAAATTGTGGTGCTGGAAAAGACTCTTGAGAGTCCATTGGATAGCAAGGAGATCAGACCAGTCAATCCTAAAGGAAATCAACCCTGAATATTCATTGCAAGGACTAACACTGAAGCTGAAGCTCCACTTCTTTAGCCACCTGATGCAAAGAGCCAGCTCGTTGGAAAAGACCCTGATGCTGGGAAATATTGAAGGCAAAAGGAGAAAGGGGTGACAGACGATGAGATGGTTAGATAGCATCATCGACTCAATGGACATGAATTTGAGCAAACTCTGGGAGATAGTGAAGGAGAGGGAAGTCTGACGTGCTGCAGTCCATGGAGTCAAAAAGAGTCAGACACAACTTATTGACTGAACAACAACAACTTTTCAGGTTAGAGCAGGTTGATCAGAGTGGTGGTATCTAGTTTGAAAGGGGGAAACAGAGCAACATAAAACAGCCTGGAAAAGCAAGGACTGTCAGTGGGGGTAAGAGAAGGTGATGAGCAGGTGGTGCGTGAAGCCAGTGGTTCTCAACATTTTATTTTCTAGCAAAGCATTTCTTTTCAAATGAAATCTAAATGGAAACTCCAATAGAAAAAGTCAATTAAGTGATAATTTATTAATAAACATTTGCTTTGTTATAAATTTATAACAATTATCTTTACAAAATCAGTAAATTGTAAAAATGAAGATATTTGAAGTCAAAATTAGCCATCGGAAGTTACATATAATAGTTCCAGCCTTAGATCAGCTTCTGGATCAATAGATTTGCTGAGATAAATACTTGCAAATTATGAGTTTCTTGACAGCTGGCTCTGCAATTTTTGAAGACATCCTTAATCAAATTGATCTGAATCCTTGCATGAAGAATAGCAGAAAATTTATATTTTAAAGTTGGATCACTGATGCTATTTATTAAGTGCGCAAATCTTCTCATGGAAAAGTCACTCAAAAAAGCAATGAGGACACTAAAACAAGCCCTCTGATGGTTTACTATGCACCAGCACAAATCCCCAAGCAGACACAGCCACCCTCACTCGGATTTAACTGGGCTCTTCACCCGTGTGCTTTAATTGTGTACTTTTGTACAATTTAAATGAATAGTCATGCACAGGCCTAATTTATAAAAATACCAGTGCAGCTCTAAAGTGTTCCTACTCAATGACACAGTTCCTTGAAATTCTAGGAGGATCTTTATTTCCAAATCTGCACAAAACACTTTACTTGGTTTGCACAAATTCACAGCATTAAATTAACATTAAATCTTCTAAGTTTTAAAATGTACAATTTACATCGAATTTACATGAAAATTAACACAGTACATATTTACATGTATTACATTTATGAAATGCATACATATTACATGCATGTACATTTAAGTGTAACGTGCATTTGATTTACATTAAAAATATGTACATTTTTGGGGGGTGGAGGCAGAGAATACGAGATAGGTGTCACACATTTGAAATTCATATTTAAATAATAGGATTACCATAGATATGTGTAGACTCTTTGGAGCCTCTCTGAGGAACAGGGGATTTGAAAGTCACACCCTGGGTCAAGACTTTGCTTAAGACAGACCCAGTGTTTGAGGGGAAAGTGAACAGGAGGGACTGGACACTGGGAAATGTCTCAAAGCATCTTTGACAGGCACTGGAGTTTTCTTCCATCCAAACAGCTGGGTAAAAAACTATAATTAGGGAAAAGAATTGTTGTTGTTGAGTTTCTAAGCTGTGTCCAACTTTTTGCAACCCCGTGAACTGTAGCCCACCAGACTCCTCTGTCCATGGAATCTCCCAGGCAAGAATACTGGAGTGAGTTGCATATTCCCTTCTCCAGGGGATCTTCCTGATGCAGGGATTGAATCCAGGTCTTCTGCGTTGCAGGCGACTTCTTTAACACTGAGCCACCAGGGTAGCCTCAGGGAAAGAAGTAAATTGCACGAAGTAAATGAGGGAAGGAGGTGCTGTAAAGAGAAAAAAGAAGAGAAGAAAAGTGGGAGAGTTGTGATGATTTAGATGCCTGGATGAAGTAGCCTGTTTTAGCACGCATAAAGATGGAAAAAAAGGGGGACCCTGGAAACTTCCGAAAGAATGTGAGAAAAGTAAAAGGGAAGAATATGGGCTAGAGAGGAGGGACAGAAACCAAAGAGGGCTCTGGAAGGATGTAACTTTCAAGGACGCGTGGAAAGGCCTTTAAGGAAACAAGCCATGAAGTTTGTGCTGGCGCTGGAGCCTCCTTTCATTTCTTAGCAAGGGCGATGATGCTCAGAGGACGCTGTCCTGGAAATCCGTCGTGGCTCCCAGCCGCCCTGCACTTCACGCGGCTTTGAGCCTTGTCCTCCGGGGAGCTCTGTCCTCTCGTGAGCCCTGTCCTCTCGCGTGAATTGTTTCCCTCCGCGGCTCCCTGCGATCCTTTCTCGGCTCTCTCCTACTTAGCCCACCACGGCCTGGCTACCCAAGGAGAACAGGCTTTCCTTTTCCACAGGTTCACACTGTGCACACTGACTACCCCGCTTCCTGCCACCCGAGTGGTCCCTCTCCAGCTCCCAGCACCTCTTATCTCTATGGTAACGGAAGACACTGCGATCATCCGATCATCCGGAATTTGCTTCAGAGAGTTGGTCTGCACAGGCAAGCATTCCTGGAGTAGCCTGTCCTTTTACAATTAACTGACTGGCCTGGGGAGAAGAGCTGCCCCCAACAGAATGGCAGACTACGGCCTCCAGACGTGGGCACTTGGCGTGCTGATGCTGAATGTCTCCATAAAAATATGATGTAATTAACAGGCCTCGGCAGCTGGGACAAATCAGCACCTCTCATTGATTTTCTATGTCTCCTATTTACTTTCAGTTTTTGAACTGTCTGCCATGACAGGAAATCAAAGAATTCTAATGGTGTACTCGAGGGCCACGGTGCTGGGTCAGCATTTCCTTGAGAAATCCGGAGACTAATCAGTTTATTATCACTCAAGCATCCCCATTTACTCCTAAATTAAGGCTGTCCTCCAAAAAGGCTAAGAAATAGCAGTTTATTCTGGGAATATTAAAAAAGTCAGTGTACTATTTAACTCTGAGAGGAATTTTTTTTTTTTTTTTTGTAGACAAAGTAATATTAGACGAATCTGTTTACTCCTTCAGGCTTGTGATGAGCTTGGCAAAGACGTTTGGATGGAGAGGCAGAAGTGCTACAGTCGTTCTCCCCAAGTTTCATGCCTTTGAAAAAGTTACCTGGTGGAACCAAAAAGAGGAGCCTTGTTCCAAGTCTTCAGTGACTGAAATTTAGAAAAATAATTCTCCCCATATGTGCTTACTTAGGAACATTGTATGATACTGGGTTGGCCCCTTCATTTTCTTACTGTGTTTTCTGTTCAGGCAGGTGAAGTCAGAATCTGGGATTAACTTCACTTTGGATTCCTTAAAACTCTGGAAAAATAGGCAGAAAGCTGAGGTTGTGACAGACAAATGGGTCTCCATCTGAAGTCTGCTAGCTCCACGTTTCTTTTTATGAGATTTCTCCCGCTCCATCGGTAGTGTTTTCCTTCAGACTCACTTGCATTGGCAGAGTTCATGTCTTCGTGTTATACCCTAAAGATGAATTTTCTTGGTCTTTTTACTGACTCAAGTCATGTAACCCTTTCATAAATAATTAGGAAGCTGGAGCAAAGGAGAAGATTGCTCATAATTCTCCCATTCAAGCACACTAGCTATCATTATTTTCGAGCAAATACTTTGGGTCATTTTGAAATGTCAGGGTTTGATATGATTCTCAGGATAATGTACAAACAACTTTGTGTTTTCTTCTTGCACTGAATGTATGTCAAAGCATTCCACCTATTATTGTGAGCTCCAGTGACTATCTTCTTAATTGCTGCCTGAACAACTGGAGCTTTTGAGCCCTTCACATTGATTTTCCATGTATCCCGCGGAAGTGGAGACACCATACTTATTTATTTACTTCTGTATTTCAGGACAATAGATTGAATCCATTTTTCACTGTAATAAATGCCACAGTAAACCTCTTTATATATGAGATTTTTCCATATATACAATAATGTCTTTAGGATAAATTCCCAGAAATTACTGGGTCAAAGTGCATGAATATTTTATGACTCACTATTTCCTGTTGCTCTTCAAAACTATTACGTGAGTTTGTATTAATCACCTAAAATATTTGACGAATCAGGCTGTATCAGGGTCTTTTATCCACTAAATAGACAGTACCAAGAGTGCTTTATAAGTACAGTTTGATGATGCTAGCAAATATCTCAGAGAGAAACGTTTTGGACTTGAAAGATGTTCCCCTGCCCACAGTGTTTAACACACAGAAGTGACTTCATTACATTTTTTTTCTTCTACGTGTGCCATAAAGTATGAATTCCTTGCCTGGCTATAATGTTCTATCTCATCAAGTCTCATAAAGTGAATTACTGTCACACCCCCTCAGCTTGGCAATGAATTTTGAAGATACTATGGATTTCTTTTCTGTCTTACACAGAATTTGAAGGGTATCCCCTTGCTGGGAATAACGTCTTTGGAAAATAGGAAAATGCCGAGTGGAAAGAAAGTACATTTTCTGGGAAAAGAATAAGAACCCAGAGAGATGGAGCAAGAATTGTACCACAGAGTCCCCACAGCAGATGTTTTGGGTGTTGAAACTCCCACCAGAACAGCTGCAAAAATGTAGAATCACATCTGGGTGTGTGATGCGGCTGCATCGTTACCTACCGACAGCAAAACAGCCAGATGCTTCCAGTTCATTTTAAGGACCAAGCTTCAGGTCTGAACCTGCGGATGTCTCTACTTCCCAACCGATGACTTATCAATTGCCCGGGAAGCTCATGAAGATGTGGCCTCCTGGGCACCTTCGAGATGGATCTTCTTTGTCACAGCAGGCAGGGGCAGAGCACAGCTGCTGTGGGCCTAGACCCACAGCTCTAGTCTGCTGCGTGGCTCGAGAATAAAGCCATCAAAATCTTTTACACGATGGCAGCTACGTGACTTGTCACGGGTGTATGAGGCTTCTGAGGCCTCTTCTCTCTTGTCTCCCCTGTAATTCATCCAGTCCTCCCTTTCTCTCTCTCTCTCTCTCTTTCTCCCTCTCCCCTCCTTTCTCAGTCTCCCAAATATAAGTTTCTTTTCTGGGCAGTTGAATTGTAACTGGATACTCAATACGGTAGCAAATGATTCGTAAGACTCTTGGCTGAATACTATCGCTTTTGAGAGCGCAGCTATTTTCTTGTGTCATTTCTCTCATCTTATACTGATTATGAAAGCTGAGTGAAAGTGGCTTCAAGTGACAGGGTTCCTCTAGATCGAAGCCCTTAGCAGCCTTTCCCCTTCCCTGATTAGATACAAAGCGTGTAGGGCAGCTCCCAGGCCTCAAGGGGAGAATCATTCAATTTATAGACTTCAGCCCCAGGAAAGACAGGTTATTCAGTGCATAAATCTTAGCCCTTAAGATGTTCAAGGGACAGGATTCTCTCAGGAATAGCCTGTCCACCCCACACCATGATGAGGGGAAACCAAAAAGACACATTTGGTGAAATGTGGAGACTCATGTGTTCAACTTAACATTAACAAGCACCCTAAGAAACAATGGTGGAAGATATGGAATTTCTAAAACAAAAAACAAACAAACAAAAAACAGTGGAAAGTATCTTCTATTCTTTGAAGACATTCACATCCATGAAAATGCTTCATCTCACTTAGCTTTCACATTTCTACAGTTATCTTCTTGTAGAGATCTTGCACTTATTGTTAGAAACATTTTTATTATGCCAAAGAGGCAAAACCTTTCACATGGGGCTGGCCACTAATTGAGGCCAAGGAGCTTGTCTTGTCAGGCCACCTGAGGCTTGAGTCCGTCTCTGGGTGCATTTGGTATCCTCTACAGTACTCAACCTGGAGAAGGCAATGGCACCCCACTCCAATACTCTTCCCTGGAAAATCCCACGGATGGAGGAATCTGGTAGGCTGCAGTCCATGGGGTTTCTAAGAGTAGGACACGACTGAGCGAGTTCCCTTTCACTTTTCACTTTCATGCACTGGACAAGGAAATGGCAACCCACTCCAGTGTTCTTGCCTGGAGAATCCCAGGGATGGGGGAGCCTGGTGGGCTGCTGTCTATGGGGTCGCACAGAATTGGACACGACTGAAGCGACTTAGCAGTAGCACCAGTACTCAACCATCCATGGAGAGCCATAAAATGTAACAGAACCATAAACGTAGATAAGAGCCACCAAATAGTTTTCTAGAAAAAGAAATAAGGAGGGACTAGTCAAAGAAAGTCATAGTTGGATCCTGGTTTTTAAAAGAAGTAATAATATTTGTTGTTATTCAGTCTCTAAGTTGTGTCTGACTCTTTGCAACGCCATGGACTGCTGCACACCAGGCTTCCCTGTCCTTCACTATTTCCCAGGAGTTTGTTCAGACTCATGTCCACTGAGTTGGTGATGCCATCCAACCATCTCATCCTCTGTTGTCACCTTCTCCTCCTGTCCTCAATCTTTCCTGTGTTTACAATGTTTATAGTTATTAAGTCATTTAATCTGCATAAAAATCTTATGAGATGGGTCCTATTATTATTATCCAGTCTACACAGGAGGAAGTGGAAGCTCATAGAGGTGAAATAACTTGCCCAGAGTTTCATAGGGGAATCCAGCTTTGGGTTCCATGAGCTTAACACTGTGTTCTAGGGTCTCTTATTTTACTGCCTTTCTTACTGTCCTGTTCTGGGCCAGGGCCAAGCAGGATGAGGGTAGCTCCAGAACACCAGGGTTCTGGTAGCAAAGGTCATCCAATGTGAGTGACTGACTATGTTGAGCAAAAGTAATCCTAGAGTAGAAGGAAAAGATAAGGTGGATGTTGTTCATATCCGTCAGGATCTGTGGTGGGTATTATCTCCTACTGAAGTGCTTCATTCAGTAATAATAATTGCAAGATAAAGGCACATTTATTGAGGTGTACCCATGGCTCTAGGAGGGAAAGAAAAGAAGGCAATGTATATCCTGTCTTTAAGGCACTTATAATCTGGTGAGAAGATGAGCAGAGATATAGGGAGGATTAAATAGTGTCCTAAATGATGAGGGCAGAGCCGTGAAGATTCATGTACCATGTGGGATGCTAAAGGTGTGAGTGCTTTGAAATTTCATGGGTAGAGTCAATCTTTCAGTCAGTGCAGTGTGGGAAAGTATGCGGAGCAGGGCAGGAGGGGGATCCAGACTGTTTGGAAAGATGCAAAGGACTCCAAACATAGAGGAAAGGAGAACTATTGCTTTCCAGGTGGTGCCAGTGGTTAAAAAAAGGAAGCCCGTCTGCCCATGCAGGAGATGCAGGAGACTCAGGTTGGATACCTGGGTTGGGATGATCCCCTCGAGTAGGAAATAGAAACCCACTCCAGTACTGCCTGCAACATTCCATGGACAGAGGAGCCTGGTGGGCTGCAGTCCATGGGGTCGTAAAGAGTAGGACACAACAGCATACATTCACGAGAACCACTGCAGGAATTTGGAATTCTGAGAAAAAGGGTGAAGATGAGAAAAGATGTTTTGCTTGGGGAGCAGCCCTTTTGTGTAGAATGTGAGGCAAATGAGGCTGAAAAGAAAAGTGGAGTCAGATTACAGAAAATCTCGGTTACCTTAGTCCAGGAAAGTGGAAATGATGACACTGCTGATCCACTGGGGCACTGTTTTAGTAAGTGAGCTTCCAAACACCCAGCCAAGACTGTGTGGACCTGAAGGATTGGAGCCTGAGTTTCAGGGCAACTTAGAAACCCTCTGTGTTTTTTTTTTTTGTTTGTTTTTTTTTTACAACCTAGAACTTTTAGTAACAATATGGAATGTTGTCTGATATACTTATCATGGGCTGATAAAAGTCTCTTTAGCTACCTTTCAACTCAAAGGGAGCAACAAAAATGGATGCTCCCAAGGGTGATGCCATGTGATGACTGTAACCATAGAAACACCTGTTCAAGAAGTTACCAGAGAAGGTCTGCACTATAGATTTATTAAAATCAGAAGATGGAACATGAAAGAGGAAATTTGACAAGGTGTGATTCCAGGCACATGCTGAAAATTCAGTGGAGTGACCACTGTGGCATGAAGAGGCAGCCTATGACTAGAACCTGAAATGTTGAAAAAGGCACCTGATCTATGGGGGAACCCAGCTTCCATGGTGGAAGGCTTCTGTCCATGCAGCAGCTGCAACTCCTAATTTAGACCCCGCTGAGTTCAGAGCTGGGGGGGGGGGCATGTGGCTTATCTAGCCCAACTCCTTTCCCCTAATCATCTCAAGAAAACTCTTGATGCCCAGTCAGCTTATCTGATCTGCTTGAGGTCGTTCTCATCTGATCTCTTGAGAGTTTCTTGGGGGCTTATATAATCTATAATCTCTCTTAGAGGCAAATCTTCTCAAGACTAAGGCATGGATACCATTCTTCAGGGTGTCCTGTCTTCACTGCCTGATGGTGTGAAGCATTGTCAGCTATCCACTGGTAGGTAGTTACAAGGACCAAATATTATTGAAAAGGCTTGCGGTCCAGTTGAAGAAGTGAGACTTGGGTCCTGGATCTCTGTGTCTGCACATAGGGCCATGTACACCTGCCTAGCTCCAGGGAGCACCAACACCTGGGGTCTGATGTGGATAGTGTTTCCTGCAGTTGGGAAATGCGGCGTTGGATCATATCCATCTCTTGGGTTTTTTTTTTTTTTTTTTTTGCAGACTCTCTGTAAGTCAGCACATTTCCCTTAATTCCAGTGTTATTTTCCTCTTAGTCTAAGCTAGAATCTTTCCTATATAATCTAAAAAACAATTTATTTCTGCTTGATTCCCCAAAGTTCATCTTTCATTTCTAGCAAAAGAACATCTTTTTGTGAGCAGTCAGCCTGGGTCTCCTTGCTTGTTTTTGAGCTTCAATTGACTTCTCCCTGATTATTTATTCAAACTTTCTTTCCTCCCTACCCCTTTTCCCTTCTCTCTGTCTCTCTCCCATATACCTCCTCCTATATATTCATCTATATAGTATTTTTTTATATTTGCTAAAGTATGTGAACATAATTTTTAAAAAATCAATGCCACACAAAAATCTTAAAATCAAAAACAGTAGCGATCTAGCTCTGATTCTCCTCACCTGCTATTCTCTCTGTATCCATTGACAACTATTTCTAGCTCTTTTCTGATATACTCTCATATTTCTGTGTTTGTGAAGTCGCTCAGTTGTGTCTGACTCTTTGCAACCCTGTGGACTGTAGCCTGCCAGGCTCCTCTGTCCATGGGATTCTCCAGGCAAGAATACTGGAGTGGGTGGCCATTTCCTTCTCCAGGGGATCTTCCCAACCCAGGGATTGAACCTGCATCTCGTGCATTGCAGGCAGATGCTTTATCCTCTGAGCCTCTCATATTTCTAAAGTTTGCTAAAACTGTTAATTCTTGATTTATCTACATTAGACGTTACCTGTTTACTTCATGTTATGGTAGTAAACGGAAAAGGAAGTGGCAACTCACTCCAGTATTCTTGCCTGGAGAATACCCTGGACAGAGGCACCTGGTGCGCTACAGTCTGTGGAGTCCAAAGAATTGGACAGGACTTAGCAACTCAACCATCATCACCATTACCATGGTAGTGAAGCTTTTCTCTAAGACAGGCTGGGACCTGGGACGCAGGGACCTTTGCTGCAATGCTTGCACCTGGACAAACATCTCATGGAGCAACAAAATACAAAGAAACTATAAGAGACTAAATATAATTGTGTGGATTGGGGCAAATTATGGACAAACAAGATATAAAAAGACCAAAAAACCCAACTGCCACTTCCAAAAAGCCAGAAGCAAAAGCTGGGTCCTGCATGTGCTTGCTGCCGGGGGTGGGCAAGATATCTAAGCCTCCTTTCTGGCCCAAACCCTGGACCCACTCCTACTCTTAACCCGTGTAGGAGCTCGCTCCCACTTGGGGAGAAAGGAAGGGGACTTGTTGCTTATTTTCACTCCACTCTGCTAAAGCAGGGGCCCCAGGAAAGACTAGCCTGAATTTCCTGGGCCTTATCAATTTCTATTGATTGTGGAAGACCAAGAGCCCTGGTTATGGTAACAGACTCAGTGGCAGAAGTGATAGTTGGGTTTTTTGTATCTTGCCCATAATTTTCCCCAATGGCTCATACATAGGGTTAACTTTATCTTCCAAGTGTTCTGTTGAATATTTTCTATTTTGGTTACTATGTGTTTAACTCCTCAAACTCTCCTTTCACACTCTGATTGCTCTTCTTCTATTGTAGTCTATCTTGTTTCATGATCGCAGTATTTTCTCAAATGAAATGACTGTAGGGTTATTTCTTTTCTTGTAGCTTTTCCTCTGTTCTGTCTACTGTGTCTTTGTCTCCTTTGCTTCTTAAAAATGCTTATTTGTTCAGTTCTCTGTTTTTTTCATTTTTGAGAACTTCTTCCGGTGTTTGGTAATCTTTGAATGTCCATTTATGGTTAAGAACTGGTGCAGTAAGATACCAATGGGAAATTCTCTGTGTGTGAAGGGAGCTGGTTCCTTATTAAGTATTGTTGGGAGATAGGCTGGCCTGACATAGGACATTTTAAATGGAGTCTCTCTGGACCTTTTCTCTAGGGCTAGACAGTTTCTTCGGAGAATTATATTTTATGCTTCTGCCTGGGAGGTATATATCCAGACACTAGTGTTCTGGGAACAAAGACAGGAAGGGTTTCTTGGAAAACAGACTTTCATCTCAGTGCCTCCTTTTTAGCCTAGCACCTGGCTCCCCATCTGCTATGCCTGTTGTGACTGAGTCTAGAAATCCTCTGGTTCCAGTTCTCTACAGAATACCTTCTTGCCCTCCTGGCAGGGATGGATCCAGGGCTATCATTTGGTGGGTAAGAGACGTATATATCCCGCGTATGCAGACTTTCAGTCAGCACCTCAGCCTTGGAACGTGCAGTGTCCACGTGCCCAGTTTTCTAGAGTTCTCTGCACATTGTCGGGTTCTAGCTTTTTCCACTGGCTGAGAAAGTGGCCATTTTCGTATTGCTTTTTATTCCCCCAAGATGTCAACAATTCTCGTGCACTGGATTTATCTCCCCAATTCTCTTTATTTTGGTGGAGGTGTTAGTTGCTCAGTCATGTCTGACTCTTTGCAGTACCATGGACTGTAGCTCTCCAGGCTCCTTTGTCCATAGAATTCTCTAGGCGAAAATACTGGAGTGGGTTGCCATGCCCTTCTCCAGGGAATCTTCCCGACCCAGGGATTAAATCTGGGTATCCTGCATTGCAGGCAGATTCTTTACCAGCTGAGCCACCAGGGAAGCCCAGTTCTCTTTTTCACATCTTTTTAATTTTTTCACTGTCATTTTGTTCAGGTTTTGGAAGGAAGAAGAGATACTCTACTTAGCGTATTTGACCAAACTTTCCTTCTTTTTACCTAAACTTCAGAAATCACACAGATATCATAGGGGATTTTAGGCACAGGGAGTACAGTAGATTATAGTTCACATTTAGTTTACAGTAAACGAAAATTTTCGTTATGTCGTGGAGGGCCTCCCATAGGAAGCAGCCTGCCGGTGACACCCGGCCTCTAGAATCCAGATTCTGCTTGCCTCTAGAATCCTCCACTGTACCTGGCTTGCACACAGCCAGGCAGAGACACCTCAGGTGATTGTCCCCTGTGAGCAGCTGAGAAACCTCAGGCATAGGGGCCTGGGAGACACACTTCTTGGAAGACTCTTGTGTAATTAATTGAGATCTGGAGCGGTAATATTCCTATTTATCCATGATGCTCATACTCTAAGCTGTCCTGTTTATTAAAGGGAGAAATAAAGATTTAAACCTGGGTTTCATTTCACGGAAATCTTGTCAAACAGGAGAGGCATTTTACATATGCTTTTTCCTCTTATCTGTTTGATTCAACTTGAGACAAGACTATTACCCGTGAAACAGATGTTACTTATAATATTGAAGAACGAAATAACCATTATACAAATCGATGCCCCCCTAAAAAAAAACCCCTCACTAATAAAACTCATTTTTTTCTTAATCAGGGGGAGAAAACTTTGCTTTGAGTGAGCGAGTTTCAAAGATTCCTAAGAGATTTATTAGGAATTGATTTGTGACTGCAATGTATTTTTTTAATCTCTGCAATATTCATTAAATGTTGTTGTTAATGTTATGAAAAATACAGTGGCATCAACAGAGAACTGAAAACAAGGCTTAGATGCACTTCTGTCTCTTTTCAGGCAAAGCTTAGTAAGGATGTGGATGCTTCCTGAGATATGAAGGTTCTTGTTACAGGTTGAGTGGTGTCCCCTCCAATTTCATACATCAAAAAACCTAACCTCCAGTACCCCAGAATGTAACTGTATTTAGAAATGGGGCCTAGAAAGAGGTGGTTGAGGTTAAATAAGGTCATATGAGTGGGCCCAAATCCAATCTTCCTGGAGTCCTTATAAGGAGAGGAAATTTGGATGCACACAGAGACACCAGGGATGTGGGCACACAGGAAAAAGGCCTTGTGAGGACACAGAAAGAAGGCAGCCATCTGCATGCCAAGGAGAGATGCCTCCGGAGAGCGAGACCTGCTGACATCCTGGGCTTGGCCTGCTGGCCTCCAGGACTGTGAGAAAATGAATTTGTATTGCTAAAGCCCCTCAGGCTATTTTGTTATGGCAACCCTAGCAAACTAGCACAGTTCCTAAACCTGTCTTCTACCATATTTGGTTTAAAATCTGGATATAACAAGAAGAGCATAGAAATGCTAAGAATTAGACACTCCTGACAACCAGCTTTTGATAACTAATGGGTGAAAAAATAGAAATCCTAAGAATTAGACACTTCTGATTACCAGCTTTTGCTAACTAATAGCTGAAAAATCAGGTATTAGATCACAGTGGAGAAATGTACCACACATAGAACCACTTTGCGAGCACTACCTGTGAGCTGAGGGTCTAAGCTGCTCTGTTGGGCTGGGGTTTGGCTTCCACAGTGGAGACTTGGAGCCTCAGACCCTCGTTGGAGTTCCCCTTAGGGCTGGTTCTCACGTGGATCAAGCCATGTCTCTGGACCTGCAGAGGAGAAGAAGAAACCTGCAGCCTGTGGGCTTGACTGAAATGGGATGGAAAGAGTAGATGGTGGGTTTTTCCTGGTGGTGGGGCTGTCTGATGGAAACAGACTCATGGTGCGTTCTTCTTGCCTTCACTCAGTTGCCAGGAAGAGAAGCATCTGGATGTTGGAATGTTACAATGGACAGCTTGAGAAGTGGCCTCTCACTGAAATCTTTAATTGGCAGGGCCTTCCTGGTGGTTCAGATGGTAAACAATCTGCCTGGAGCCCTGGGTTTTGTCCCTGGATCAGGAAGATCCCCTGGGGGAGGGGATGGCTACCCACTCCAACATTCTTGCCTGGAGAATTCCATGGGCCAAGTAACCTGGCTACATATAGTCCATGGGGTCATAAACAGTTGGTTGTGAGGGACACTTCCGCTGTTTTCCCACCAGGAGGACACCTGGGTGATCTGTAATTCAGGCTGAGAAGGAAAAGAAAAAAGCATGACATTGACCTCTCTAGATACTGTGCGAGCTATGCATACTTCATCGCTTCAGCTGTGTCCGACTCTGTGTGACCCCATGGACTGCAGCCTGCCAGGTTCCTCTGTCCATGGGGATTCTCCAGGCAAGAATACTGGAGTGGATTGCCATGCCCTCCTCCAGGGGATCTCCCTGCCTCTAGATATCAGAAGTGCTCATATTTGGGCAGTTACTGGAATGAGGAAAGAACCAGGCACTGGCCTGGTTTGCAGTCCCGTCTCATGGTTGCATGTTGTCACAATCCGTCAGAAGCCAGCAAAGGAAGCTAAGACTTCACGTTTACGCTGTGCTCACCATCAGAGACGGAGAAGGCGATGGCACCCCACTCCAGTACTCTTGCCTGGAAAATACCATGGACGGAGGAGCCTGGTAGGCTGCAGTCCATGGGATCACGAAGAGTCAGACACGACTGAGCGACTTCGCTTTCACTTTTCACTTTCATGCATTGGAGAAGGAAATGGCAACCCACTCCAGTGTTCTTGCCTGGAGAGTCCCAGGGACGGGGGAGCCTGGTGGGCTGCCATCTATGGGGTCGCACAGAGTCGGACACGACTGAAGCGACTTAGCAGCAGAAGCAGCACCATCAGAGAGGATGCTGTGTCCTTGTTACCCTAGTGTTCATGTTGAGCAAGATCCCAGATCCAGGCAGGGAACAACAAAGAAAAATATAATTTAGGGGAAGGGAAAGAGAGAGTCAAAGAAGAAAGGAGGGAGGGAGGGAAGGAGAAATGGAGACTGAGAGACATGGAGACACAGAGAAACACACAAAGACAGAAAGGGAGACAGAGAACAAGTAGAGAGTCCTAGACAATCACAGGGAAAGCAAGTTACCTTAGATTCCAGGAGATTTTCATGGATCCCTGATTTGATCTGCTCTCTTGTCTGCCTCTGATCCCATTTAAACCCCATTGGAGTCTCCTGTTTTAAAGAAGCCCAGGGATGTTTGCATTTGTGATGTGTTTTCCAATGGATACTCTGTGACTTCACTGAAGTGGAATGAGAGGAATGTGGGCAACAAGTTAATATTTTTAGATTTTATTTAAATGGGCATTTATGTCTTAAATTCACTCATACGAGGTGCACATCTCACTTGGGCAGGAGAATCGAATGGAGAGTGGAAATCTCAGGGAGGCCAGCAAGACCAGGGGAAAGGAATGTTCGTTCTTCCTAAATGAGTCTTTATTGTAAGAGCGCTGCTTTTTTCCCGATGCTTGTTAAATACTGTATTTATGCTGTGTGTTTGTATACAGTGGGATTAAGGGACCAAACTGAATTACTGATGATGGTTGCTTGAAGGGGTGTTTGACTAGGAGATTTACACAGTGTTGTTAATAATCTTTTTTATTTATTTATAGAATGTTATCATTCCAAACGTACAGTGCTGCCATCCCTTAGGAAAGATGCTGTCTATTTGAGGACCACTGGCTCTGCATGTTGATTTGAAAAGAGATAAAAGAGCATCTGGCCACCATAAGACAGGCCGCACCTTCCCCTCCCTCTTCATTATGCACTGAGCCCGTGTGCTTTTTCTTCTTTCCTCTTTATACAGATAAAGAGAATGATTTGAGAAATATGTCATGCTGGCATTCAACACCACCCGTCTTGCTGGGTTGAAATGTACACGTTTCATTAACAACAATTAAATTGTATAATTAAGGTTTGGGTCCCCAGAGTCTGACTCCAAAGCTTCCTCAAATACCGCTGGGTTTATCAAAGATATGTTAAAATAAATATACCCCTCCCATCACCCCCCTTTCAACCTCCCAACCCCCACCCCAAAGTGCCACCAGTACTTGTGCCAGTGGTTGGGTCTGCACTGAGTGTGGTGTTCAAGTGCCCTCTAGTGTAGCTGTGACCGAGCTTAATATGGAAATAGAAGCTTTGAAGAGGCAGTTGCCTGCTAGGAGAGACATCAGAGCATTCTGTGCATGATATGGGGCTCCCCAGGTGGCGCTAGTGGTAAAGAATCCACCTGCCAGTTCAGGAGGTGTTAAGAGACACGGGTTTGATCTCTGGGTTAGGAAGGTCCCCTGGAGGAAGGCATGGCAACTCACTGCAGTACTCTTGCCTGGAGAATCCCACGAACAGAGGAGCCTGGTGGGCTACAGTCCATGGGTTTGCGAAGAGTCAGACATGACTGAAATGCCTTAGCACGCACAGTATGCATGGGGCTCCCATGTATGAGGTCCATGCGAAAGAAAGAGCCTGCAGGGAGATGACTTGGAACGATCCTTCCTGAATGAGGCTGTCCACATCATCTTGTTATGATACTACTCTTCATCATTCTTTTTGTGGGACTTTCAGTTTAGGTGTAGGTGGTAATTTCCTGAGGCTTACAGGATCTTGGCACACACAAACAAGTAAACAGCCACGGTGTGTGTATGGGGGGGAAGAGCTGATGACGTTTAAGCCCTTGCACTCAAGGGTGCCCCTCGACCCTGTGACCACAGCACGTTCCTCTTTCCCAGCAGGTGGGGAGAGCTCTGACCTCTGTCTCATTGGCAAGTGCTGCTGCCGGTGACAGTGATGGATTTCCGAGGGCAATTAACACAGCGACAGGGTTATAAATGATAGATTATGACAACACTCCCTGCTATCAGGTTTTTCCCTTTGATGACCACCTGGCTATCAATATGATCTCACCAGCCAAATCCTGTTTTTCTACCTGTGGTCAAGACTAAAGAAAAGCAAATAGCTGAAAATCCTAGAGCAGACTTGCATCTTAGCCAGGAGAAGAATGGTTGGCCAGGTGCCCCACTGACACAAATTGGGTGTAGGGGAGGAGGGAAGAAGGTTCGAATGAGATACATTTGAATCAGTGACACCCACCTGGTTAGATCCTAATGCGGGTAGATGGGGTTTTTCTCTCCTGGTTCTCTTTGGTAGGCGTATGTGAGCACAGAAATGATGTGAGGAACATGAAAGTTCATTGTTCAAACTTTATAAATGTGAACGTTCTTTTAGAAAGTTGTGGCTGGAGGGGTTGCGCTGGTGACTGCTCTATTATTCTTGGATGGGTGGTATGTGGATCCCATTAAAATCAAGACAACAGACTCCAAATAGAGTCACTTATGCTAAGCCCCATGTCACCAAGCTGAGACTAGCTACAGTTTCGGCTCTCCCAGAAGTGGAATCTTAAACCTGTCAATCAGGAATCGCCTGATCAGCACTGTTAGGCAATCTGCCTGATAGACTTCTGCCAGTCCATAAAGAAAGTGACTTTGTAATAACCAGTCTGCTTTTTTTGCCCAGTATAACTTCCTTTTCCCTTTTCCCTTCTGCCTGTAAACATCTTTCATTTTGTTCAGGTCCTTAGAGTTCATTTTTGTCTGCTAGATTGCAGGCTGTCCAATTCCTGGATGGTTGAGTGAAGTCAATTAAGATCTTTAAAATTTACTCAGTTAAATCTTGTTTTGTAACAGTGTATGTTTCCTTACTGAAGTGTCAAAATCAGGTAGATTTTCTTCTGGAATTGTATGATTGAGGAAGAGCAATTCCTAGGCATCCCTGCAAATAATGCATGATTTTTTATTATTACTCTTTAGAATCCCTAGGGCTTCCTTGATGGTTCAGCTGGTAAAGAATCTGCCTGCAATGGGGGAGACCTGGGTTTGATCCCTGGGTTGGGAAGATCCCCTGGAGAAGGGAAAGGCTACCCACTCCAGTCTTCTAGCCTGGAAAATTCCATGGACTGTATAGTCCATGGGGTCACAAAGAGTCAGACATGACTGAGCGACTTTCATTCACTTCACTGCGACAGATATTATTGATTACTTATCCCATAGTAACCAACTCCTTCTTCCTTCCTGTTTTTAAGGTTCTTTGAATACTTTCTTTCTGGGGCAGGCACCAACAAGTATCACATCATAGTGGAGTGAGGTGGGAGTTGACTCATGCAGGTGGGCTCAGGGACAAAATAGTGGGAGAGATAAGGGTCTTTTCTAGACAGAGCCTCACCTGCTGCCCAAGATGTTATCATTTTTGGTTGTCTATGGAGATGACGACTCCACCAGTTGATAGATGCTGGAAATCACATTATTCAAATGCCATCCTTGAAGAATTTTAATCCCATTAAAAACGAATGATTGCAAGTACTTTTAACTTTTTATCGTTGTGTAGGTTCGTAATTATTTATCTTTTCCGTACAGTGTGTCAGGTGTTTCTTGGTGTTGCTTAATGTGTCGGAAGAGAATAAGAATGCTGTAAGGATTTAGAGCAAATGGATAATCTAAGTTTTTTTCTCTTATAATGAGGTTAAATTTAGCTGGCTGACTGAGGTCACTGTCCATTTATTCTCTTTCAGTGCGTATTTCTGTTGTCCCTTCCATGTTCTGAGCATTGTGCTGGGCGGTATTGAGGAAAACAGAAGGGCAGTGGGTAAGGCGTTATCTGTCCTCAAGGAGCTCACAGTCTAGAAGGGAAGCAGACCTGTACCAAAGAATCACAAGTGAGTGTGGCGTGTTGACAACCTCAGGGAGGCACAAGATGCTGGGCAGGGCCTGGGATCAGGAACCCTGAATCTCAGCCCAGCGCTGAGGCTGCCAGGGTGCTGCAGGGAGACCCTCACCCTTGTGTGAGGGAGGAATTACAAGTAATTGGGAAAAACAATGCCTCAGTGATCCCAGAAACTCTTTACAACTTCAAGGGCTTCACTGAAGAAATGTTATTTATGTTTCTCTTGTATACTGTTTCCAGCACTTATTAACAATCATTAATCTGCCTACAAAAATTAAGAAATAACTATAGCCATACATGCTTTTTAGTTTACAGTGGGCTGGATTTCACATGTATTTTCTCATCAAGGATTGAGTGCTTGGGTGTGTCTGACGACCCCATGGCCTGTAACCTGCCGGGCTCCTCTGTCCGTAGGATTTTTTTTTTTTTGGCCAGGAATATTGGAGTGAGTTGCTATTTCCTTCTCCAGGAGATCTTTCCAACCCAGGGATTGAACCCATGTCTCTTGCATCTCCTGCATTAGCGGTGGATTCTTTTACCACTGCACCACCTGGCATTTTCTCGTAGCACTCAAATAAGCCTATGAGGTGGGTAGAATGAGCTTAACTATTATCTTCATTCTTTAGATGAGAGATCTGAGGCACTGAAAAGTTAAACGACTTTATTCAAATCATCAGGGTCATTAATTGGCAGATAGAAAGATGTAAAGCTAGGTGTTTTGAACTACTTGGACCATGAGTTTTCTCAGTCTATGTTACTATGAGAGAAGTTTCTTAGTCCCTTGCACAGATGGGTTTACTAGGTGTACTGTGCCGATAATAACCTCCTTTTGGGGACTCTGGTCCCTTCGACCTTGCAGCAGCTCCCTCTGCTCATTTCTTGTATATTTCTGATTATTCTTTCCCTGCCTCTAAGGAGTTCTGTTCTTTCTCTACCTGTCAGGTGAATGCTGATGCTCCCTGGGGTCTATCCCTGACCGGTTTTCTCTCTTCATACTCTCTGGGCAATTACATTTATGGCATCACTACCACATGAAGTGACAATTCTTAAATCTACATCTTCTAACTCTGACCTCTCTCCCAAGCATCAGACGTAAATATACCAACGGTCTGCTGGATAGTTCCCCTGCTGTCAGCAGGCATTATCCATTCCCACTGAATTCTTCTTTCTCCCACTTGACGTTGGAAGCCTCACTCTTACTATGAACTCCCTGGTGTCAGCACCGCTGACCCAGTCACCCAAGCTTAACATCCGTGAGCTTCTTTCTTTTCCCCTCCTCGTCACATCTAACTAGATCCCCACGTCTGAGATGGTCCTCTAGATATAATTTTTGAAGTCTGTTCCCTCTTTCTCACTCACGCTGCCGCTGCTGTGTGTATTGAATGGGTTCTCCAGTGTGTCTGTGGGCTTTTTGAGAGCAGATTGAGGGAAAGGGTGAGTGATATATCTGCTCATGCATTTCCTCACCATTTCACTTCTGTAGAAATTTATTGAAAGAAATAAATCTCACTGCTACTGGGGAAAATTGGGTTGATCCTTTTGAGAAAATTAAAACTGACCTGGAAACCCTAGTCTTTTCTCATACTTTCTAGGTTAATTAACTATGTACTACCTAGATTTCAAGTCTCAGCAGTTTCAAATTGGGCAGATAGCTGCTATGCAGCTAGAGAGCAAAATTTAAATGCCAGTGCTTAACCATTGTTCCCAAAGTAATCTCCCTCAACAGTCACCCCCGATTCTGCTGAACAAATGCTTAAGGCTTTGATTCAGAAGATGTTTTGGCCCCCCATAAGTCACCGAGTTCTCAGATATTTCCAAAAACAAATGTGCAAATTCCAAACTGTGATATGGTCTCAGCCAAAACATTAGTGCATCTATAGTAATTCTTTTTCTTCTTTGTGAACTTATGTGAAAGTACTTTTAGTTTATAAAATTAGCTCTTATTTGAAAGAATATTTATAAGTATATTCAGTATCATGTTTGTGGGATGGGCTTCCCCAGTGTCTCAGCAGGTAAAGAACTCACCTGCAATGCAGGAGATGCAAGTTCCATCCCTAGATCAGGAGGATCCTCTGGAGCGGGTCACGGATAACCCACTCCAGGATTCTTGCCTTGAGAATCCCATGGGCAGAGGCGCCTGGTGGGTAACAGTCTGTAAGGGCTGCAAAGAGCTGGACACAACAGAAACAACTTAGCATGCTCGTGGGATGGCTTTTTTCTTTTAATGAAGATAAACAGGGTTGGAACTGTCTTAAAAATAAGCAAGCAAAGAAATCCCTGTGGAAGAATAGATTGCCTTTAACTAGCCAATTCTGTTGATGCATTTAAAATGTGATTCATTTCCCAAAATATTTGAAGTACAGACATATTTCATAAACCTACACTGTGTCAAGTAGAGTTTATCGGTGATGCATTATAGACATAAGAAATTTATTCATGCTAAAGGATGGTCTGATGGTAAAGATTTCTGCTGCCATCTTGGTAGGCCTAGAACACTGATGCTTGGTTTACCTGGAGTTTACAAGGAAAAAAGTGTGGTGGATTGCAGATGATTTCAAATTCTTTGCCCTCCATCCCACTGAAGAACGGAAACTATTCTCTTGAATCCAGGATGGCCCTGTGACCTGCTCTGACTAACAGAATGTGGCTGAAATGACTGCATTTCTGAGGCTGGGGCCCAAGAGTTCTATGGCTTTCACTTTCCCTGCTTGGCATACAGCCTCTTGGAAGTCAGGATCCTTGTAAGAAGTGTGATGACCCCTAGACTAGGGACTAGCACACTGCAAGGAAGCCCCAGCCAGCCATGTGGTCACCAGGAGGCCCTGAGGTGCCAGGCATGTGTCTGTAACATTCTGGAGCTTCCAGCTCAGTTGGACTCTGTGTCTCTGAGCAGCTGATGCCAGACAATGCTGCCTGGAGCAGAAGGACGAGTCCTTTTATCCTCATCTGAATTCCTGACCCACACAATTGTGATCAAATAAAAATAGCTATTTTTGAGCCCCTGTGTTTTGGGATAGTTTGTTACATAGCAACAGATAATAAAAACAATTGGCTTGCACCACCCACTGTCTTTCCCCAAGGAAAGTGTACTTAGGAAACCAAATCACCTGACGGATAAGGGAATCAGGGCAGAGAAAATGTTTTCAGGGATATCCAGCCTATAGTCCCAGGCTGTCCTCATTGGATCTGGGTTTCATCTCCCCTTGCCAGCCTGAGAAACCACTGCCCTCAACTTCTGTCCTTGTAAGCACCATTTTCCTATTGTTATTAGATGCTTTTGTCAGCTCTCCTGATTACTTTTTACATCAAATTACAACAGGTGTATGTGTTAGGCAGTGAATACAGTAGACACACGGGCCATTCAACACAAATATGGCGAGTATATTTGTGGCAAGCGAAGGCTATTCTTCATTGTGGTGTGCGGGCTTCTCGCGGCAGTGGCTTATGTTATTACAGAGCGCTGTCTCTAGGGCGCAGCAGGCTCAGTAGTGGCTGTGCACTGGCTCAGTTGCCCCGCAACATGTGGGATCTTCCCAGATCAGGGATCGAAACTGTATCCCCTGCATTGGCAGGTGGATTCTTAACCACAGGATTACTGGGGAAGTCCATTGTTTTAAGAGCAAAAAGACTGCCTGACTCCTAAAAAGTTTAACATTTGCAGAAAGCAGGAGAATGTCATTTGGGGGAGATATTTTTCCTGGTCTCTGAGATCAGAGTAGGGATGTTTCTCAAAGCTGTCAGAAAACCATTGTTCCCAAAGTAATCTCCCTCAACAGTCAGAAAAGTCTTTATTGTCAAGAAAGTAGTTTCTCAACCTGTGTTGTGTGCCAGAAGTAATTACATGTTCTCCCAATCACAAGTTAAACGTGGCTTCTTCACAAGTGTTCCCTCTTACCTGAGTTTATCTTGAAAGAATTCCCTGAGGTCTTAGTAAGGGGTGCTTATTTACGCTTTTGCAGTGTGATTGTTGACAAACAGCTTGCTCTCTGGTGGTGTTGCATGTGAGACATGCAACATCTTGAAAATAAGGTTGAGGCTTAGGTTCTGTCACTGACCTGCTGAATTCTAAAGCCTGGCAGTAAAGAGTGGGTCTCTTCCTACCCTTGAGAAGCCAATAGTGTGTCCGGGGTGGAAGGACATGGTATAGTGTGAACACACACTTAAGGACACTGCCACTTGTTCAAGAGATAAGTCTGTAAATTTCTGCTTTTGTGTTATTTATTTTGGTATTTCCGTATCAGAATTAGGCTAGCTCTGTAATAAGATTTGGAAAGGCTTTTTAAAAAATTATTTATTGCTTTTGACTGTGCTAGGTCTTTGTTGCTGCTTGGACTCTTCTTGAGTTGTGGAGAACGAGGGCTACTCTCTAGTTGCAGTGCGTGGGCCTCCCATCGCAGTGGCCTCACTTGTGGAAACAGGCTCCAGGGAGCGTGGACTTTAGTAGTCGTGGTTCCCGGGCTCTAGAGCTGAGGGTCAGTGGTTGTGGCACATGGGCCCAGTTGCTCGGTGGCATGTGGGATCTTCCTGGATCAGGGATCGAACCGTGTCTCTTGCATTGGCAGGCAAATTCTTCACCACTGAGCCACTAGGGAAGACCAAGCTTTTTTTTTTTTTTTTTTAATGCCACGGATATTTTGTGGAAACTTAGGAATTATCTGTGTCTTGACTGCTGGTGGGAACAGTCTGTGGGTCTGATACCCTTCTTGGAGATAATTCATTGACAGTTATCTTCCCCTCTACCACATTTCTTCACTGATTGTTTCTTTATTTAGGTTTTCTGCTTCTTCCCAAAGGAATTTTGATGCTTTATATTTTCCTGAAAATCAGCCATTTCATCAAGACTTCATAGTATCCTGTTGTCAGTGTCTTTCTATCTGTTACATCCCTGGCTCACTATTAATTTCATCTATCTTAACATCTTTTGTTTTTCTTTAATGGATTAACTACAGGACTATCAATTTGACTTATTTTGCCCTCCCTAAAACAGCAAGTGCTTTCTCTTTGTTTTTTGGACAGGCAGTGGGTAGAGAACTGTTCTGATGGGTCCATCAAACACTGTCTTGAGGCCCCTCTGTGTGAGAAGTAGGCGCTTTAGGTACACTGTTTTCAGCCCTCATCTTATCTGAAGCCAAAGCCTTTGGCTGTGAGATTGTCAACTTCTCCTTCAATTTCCCAATCAGGTCTTTATCATTCCTAAGATTGCATTTAGTTTCCATTGAGATGATGAGAGTGCTGGGCAGTGGGGTCACATTTAGGATACCACTTTGTACAGTTATTTGCAGAACTTACAAGGGAAAAACAAATGAAGAATATACTCGCTTGCAGAAAGGATGGGGTGTGAAATCTGTCATAATTTTCTCATCCAGCTTCCTGTTCCATAAGCCCAGATTTACCATTTTCTCCAGCTACCAGACCATTAGCGTACAGTTGTCATACAGACAATGGGGCTATATTCTCTAGGAAGTGCGTTGGTGTATAACTGATCAGTAGGCAAGTTTTACCTGCAGCTCCATCTTCCACCCCCCCACACCTGATGGCCTGCATTAAAGCCACTTGCTGGGTGGCTTGGGGCTGTGGTCGGGTGCAGAGGCAAGAAGCAGTGGGTTCAGGGGTGTCAGAACCTCTTTCTATACTGTTCACCCTCAGCAGACTATAAGCTGAAACCTAGCTAAAGACCACACAAACCTAGCAAAAGAACCCCTTGTTTGCAACTCAGTGGGAATCCTATTTTTAATTGTAGGGTAATTACTTTTCAATATTCTGATGGTTTTTGCCATACACCAACATGAATCAGCCATAGGTATACACATGTCCCCTCCTTCCTGTACCCACCGTCCACCTCCTTCCCCCTCCCATCCCTCTAGGTTGTTACAGAGCCCCGGCTTTGAGTTCCCTGCATCATACAGCAAACTCCCTCAGTGGGGATTCTTTAAGGCCAGAACATCTCCTTAGACTAAAAGGACCAGATTTAGAACAAGAGAATTTGAGAGAAGGAATTGTGGAAGCTTATTTGGTCTATGGTGGTTTACCCAGTGTGATACAAAGTACTCCAAGTAATAAGGTGAGACTTTTATCTAGAGTGGTATTCATGAAATGGGCTGTGGATGTGTGTGCACCCAAGATGGTGCAACAGGTTCTGTTTATGAAGTGCAACTTGAGTATCAGACCCACCAGGATCCATTTTTAAAAGAATTCAGCAAAAGATAGTAGAAGGACTTAGAACTGTAGTCATAGGACAGGGATTTGCATCCCACTTCTATAATATTGGGCTTCTCTGTCGTTCAGCTCTTAAAGAATCTGCCCGCAATGTGGGAGACCTGGGTTCGATCCCTGGGTTGGGAAGATCCCCTGAAGAAGGGAAAGGCTACCCACTCCAGTATTCTGGCCTGGAGGATTCCATGGACTGTATAGTCCATGGGGTTGCAAAGAGTTGGGCATGACTGAGCGACTTTTATTTTTTCTGTGATATCATGAATGAATCCTTAACTCTGGGTAAGTGTTTCTTAACCTCTCTGACCCTTAGTTTCAATTTCTTTAAAATGAAAATGATAACGACTACTCACTAAGATTGTTGCAAAGATATATATCAATAGTATTGAATGAAAAAAGAATTAATTCAAGAGTTAAAGTGCCTTGCAAACTATAAAGCACTTTGAACATGAAAGAAGTGTTTCAGCAATCTACCAAGTATATTTTAAAATATCTCATACCATTTTAGTCCACCAGTTGAGAAGTTTATGTGAGAAAGCCTTTTCCGGAAATAACTATTATATATAGTATTTTTCCTTTATCCCATTGACTGGATTTAACAGGTAGATCAGGATTTTAAGACGTGAGGGTTTTCAAACAGTTGCTCTTTGCTTTTATTAATAAGGAGAACTATGCCAAGAGTGTATGCTTCAATGAGAAATAACGAGAGAAAATTGTTCACAAGCTTACTTGGTTAAGTGCAATTAAGCTAGCCTGTAATTTTTGTATTAAACTGCTTGGTAGTTGGGAGCCCGTATTTGGAGCTACTCATTAAATAAATTACCTAGATTAAGGAGTTTCCCCTGATTATAAACAGAGGGAGCAAGGATGTCGTTAAAACCTGTGGTCTCTTAAAGAATAATGCGAGGCTGGTGAACAGGTAGCCCTAGACTCTGGCTGCATGGCCCACGGAAACTGTTGATCAGGCCTGATAGCGCCTCAGAAGAAGGAATTACTGGGAGGCTTGGTACCTGGGTGCCTCTGCCGCTTTAAATGTGTGTGACCTTTGGCCAATGAGTCGGCTCCCTGAACCGTTTCCCTTTTTCTCTCAAGAGGAGTGATAGCATCCATGTGGACTACTGCGTGGGGATGTGGTAGTTATCTGACTCAAGATGCAAATTACAGGAAAAACTGATCCAGAGGCTTGGCAAGCTCTGCTCAAATGCCGGTGTAGGCAGAATCACCTGATGATTCTGTTCAAATGCAGACTCATTCAGGAGCGTCTCCAGTGGGGTCCTGATTCTGTGGTTCTGACAAACTCCCGAGTGATGCCGATGCGGCTGCTGGCCTATTACAGATCGCACTTCAAGTACTAAGAGCTTCAAGAATAAAGACAGTTTTAGACCATTATCGGAGAAGGAAATGGCAACCCACTCCAGTGTTCTCGCCTTGAAAATTCCATGGACAGAGGAGTCTGGTGGACTACAGTCCATGCGGTCCCAAAGAGCAACGAATTAGACCATTACACTGCAAGTTCCAGGAATAAAGATTCGCTTCAGTATAGGTTTGGGCCAGCTGCTCAACAATATTATGGAAGTACTGGTTACTTTCTGCTTTTTCCTGTGTTTTGTAATGTCAGTTTTCACTTTGAGGCTGGCTCTCGTGGTACGCGCCTGCGGTGCGTGTGTGCTAAGTCACTTCAGTCGTGTCCAACTCTGTGTGACTCTATGGACTGTAGCCTGCCAGGCCCCTCTGTCCTTGGACTTCCTCAGGCAACAATACTGGAGTGGGTTGCCATGCCGTCATCCTGGGGATCTTCCCAACCTGGGGATCGAACCTGCGTCTGTGTTTCCCGCATTAGCGGGCAGTTTCTTCACCACTAGCGCCACCTCCTGGTGGTACTTAGGCGACTGCCTGCAGCCCCTGGGGCTTTTGTTCAGACATCTTGGTTGTGGCCAGCAGAAGACTAGCAGTGTTGTCAGTCAGAATCTTAAGGCTCATTTCAATTGTACAGATGAGATAAACTGACTGGCTTAACCCAGGTCATAGGCTTGTGACCCCCCCACTTGTGGGGGTGGAAGTGAGGTGAAATTTCTAGAACCAAATGGAAGTCAGGGCTATTGGAGGGAGAAAACAGATGCTGGGGCTGTGGGCAGCTAAAGAATGCCCTTTTTTAAGAGTGTTTATAAAATCTATTTTAACAAATATGATCTATTAATATGAACATCACAAACAGGCAGTATGCACACATCCCCATCTGATTTAGGAATCTTCTTTGAATCAAGAAATACCAATTTTTGTTAATATCAAATATATTTTGGAGATCACAACACTCTTAGAGATTCCCAAGACATTTTAATTTATTGATTAATTTAATGTGGTTTGGGTCAACAGGAGTCACTAACAAGGGTTGGAGTGAATAATCTCTTTATGAAGAGATCAGAAAATCCACAGCACAGGGAAAAGCTTTTAAGGTGTTTTGAACTTTGGTTCTTAAGTATAATCATAAATTTAAGTCTGCTATCTGGCTGGACTTGGAGGAGAACAAGGGAACTATGGAAAAAACTGTTGTAGCAAATGAAAATAGCAAGAGAGTTCCCGAGGATGGGGCTGCCCTCCTCAGGACAGAAGGAATGGTTTGTTAATTAAGACAAAACAGAAATTAAGTTTTTTGAGAGTTATTCAGTTAGTGATGGTGAACTTGCTAATCTTGCTGTTCCTATGCCCAAAGCTTTCACAACATCGTTCTTTTACCACGTGCTTGTCACCCAGCCAGCAGACACTATTTGTGTTGGGTATAGAATTTACCATGAAAAAGATGCCAGGCCTGAGATGAAGTTCTCATTAGGAAATTTCTCTTCATAGATGGACTTGCCCCAGTGCCATGATGGCAGTGATGTCACCCTGCTGTCAAATAAACTCAAGATTAATTCTGAGAAAGCAAGAATCCTGACCAGATTCTTTCTCCCCAGTGCTCAGAGCACTGAAGTTTACTGCAGGCTTTGGGACTTTGTAGACACTAACTCAGTTGGGACCCAGGAGTTTGCTGTGTAGGGCACTGTCTGTGCACATGACAGGCTTGGCCACGGCTGGGTGAAGATGCGGCACAAATTGCACGAGGCTGCAGATCTGGGTGGTGGCCCCTGCAAAGCCTAGCTATCTTTTAGGTAGTGTGTCATTCATAATTTAACCTTACCCAAAGAGGTTTATCGAAATGGATGGTGACCTTGGGAACCCATAACTTGCGGTTGGTGTCAGAAATGGGGGTAGTCCTGTAGGCTTTACAGTTAGCATCAGAAGTGTGATTCCCTATGTTGGCTTAAAAAATGCACAATTTGAGAGTTGTAAATTAGGTCTTATTTGGGGGCAAAGTGAGGACTGTAGCCTGGAATACAGCACCTCAGAGAGCTCTGAGAAACTGCTCCAAAATGCCAAGGGGGAAGGTGAACATATATGTGATTTTGGGGAAGGGGAGTACATTCAATCAAACACATATTTTCTTGCAGAAGCTTTCTGCTAGTCACGAGGAACAGTTATCACGATGAGGGATTTAGTGCTTTTTGAAATATGAGGAGATATGAGAATTGGGCTTATAAAATCTCCTGAAATTAACTATCTGAAGACCTGTTCTGCCAGTCTGTGCCCCCCATTCCCTGGCACAGAGTGCCTCATTTCTGCTTTCTACCCTGAAATCCTTTCAGAGGGTGTTGAAAATCAGCAGCTGCAGCAGCATATGATTTAATCCTTCTAGAGGTAGATGGCAAGAACCAATGACAGGTGCCGATTCGTAGTTGACACCTAGAATGAGCTTCACTCACTGAAATGTGTGGTTTGGGGAAAGAAAAGATGAGAGGCCTGGGATGAGTCTTTGATTCCTGCATGGCTTCCTGTTCACCCACTGTTTGGAGCTGCTCTTGTGTTACAGGAAGGGGACGCCTTCTAGGGTCCAAGAGTGGGCTCTTGTCTGGTGTTCTGTAATGAATTATCTGAGGAAACACAGATTACTGGCAAGCCAAAGACTGTATGGGGAGTGGAGGAGCAGTGTAAAGTGAACCCAGGAGGACTGCTCTGCCCCATGGCTCCCAGTCTCAGGTTTCATGGTACTGAGGTTAGTTTCCAGGCTGTCTCTGGGCAGGCATCTCGCTTGGCCCCTAGTCTGATTCAGAGTCCTTCCTGGCGGCAGGTGCATCTCTGAGCCAAGAGGGGGCCCAGCGTGAGGCTTCTGGGGAGACTGGCAGGACAGATCGTCTCCTCTCTCCTCCTTTGGCCCCTCCTGAATTCTCCCAGTTAGTTTTCGTAGCAGCACTACTAAAACTTCTTTTCTGGGACTTCCTGTGGTGAGACAACTCAGGCAAGCGGTTTTCATCTTGCCTGGCCAAGGTGGGTGGTTTTGGTCAGCAGTTCCCTAATGGTTGTGCTGGGATTAATTACTAGGTGTAAAAGTTACCAGTGGAACCTAGAGATGAATCCCTCTCCCCAGGAGTTAGCTCACTGGATACATGAGGAAATATAAAAAATAAGAAATAATCTAAATATATAATGCCTTGGCTATTATTGTTCAGTTCAGTTCAGTTCAGTCACTCAGTCGTGTCCGACTCTATGAGACCCCATGAATCCCAGCATGCCAGGCCTCCCTGTCCATCACCAACTCCCGGAGTTCACTCAGACTCGTGTCCATCGAGTCAGTGATGCCATCCAGCCATCTCATCCTCTGTCGTCCCCTTCTCCTCCTGCCCCCAATCCCTCCCAGCATCAGAGTCTTTTCCAATGAGTCAACTCTTCGTATGAGGTGGCTGAAGTACTGGAGTTTCAGCTTTAGCATCATTCCTTCCAAAAAAACACTCAGGACTGATCTCCTCGCAGTCCAAGGGACTCTCAAGAGTCTTCTCCAACACCACAGTTCAAATTGTTCACAAGAGCTAAAATGAAAACAGAGAGTGTTGGGGCAGATTCTGACTGTGAGCCCAGCTTGGATATCAGCCAGTCTGAGCTGTGACTGCCAGCCCAGGGCTGCTCCCAAAGGGAGAATTATGTGGGGACACCAGGTAGGACTTCTAGGACCTCTGGTCTAGGCAGGGAAAGGGCAAAACTAAAGAACTAGTGAAACCACAGGGTATGGTGTGAAAGAGTTGTTTCCTTTTTGCATTGATATTTTCAGCCTCCCGAGGAACCTTTTCTAAAATGCATTGTGAGTGACTAACTTAGAGGTGGTATCTTTGGTTTTGGATGCTGCAGAGTACAAGAGCATGTTTGGGTTAATACAGAACCCAGCTCACTGTTGAACAATTGCAGATGGCTATAGGTGATCCAGACACACAGCAAGTTGTTTCCAAAAGGACAGCTAGCCTGGTGGACTGGATAAAAGCAGCTCCAAAGTGAATTTATCCCGAGAAGGAAAAACTGCCCAACTCTCCCTTTAAATGTGAAGTGGAACATCCCAGATGAAACAGCCGAGATGCTTAGTACGCAAGTCCTGCTGGGATTATTGGGCTATTCATCCACTGTGTATACCCCTTACCCAAGGCATAGTAAATGCTGTGATTAAAGGCACCCCTTTGGCACGGGCACCCCATATAACATTGCTGCTTTGATACCGAGCAACAGTTTGAGAAGCCCTGTCAGATTTGTTGTCTCAGAGTCCCTGACAGATTTTTTACAGATGTTAAGAAATTAGAATGATTCATAAGAAAATGGGGAAAGACAAGGGGAGCAGTCAAGGGCATTGACCCCACCAAGTGGTTGCTGAGAAATGGGATGAGTACAGCAGACATTAATAAGCTGAAACAAAGGTCTTAATGCAGCGCTATTGGAGGATGTGTGGACGAGTGGAAGCCTCCTGGTGATTCCTACTGCTTAAAGGGTCCTAAACAAATCTCTGTTTAACCCTATGTGGAAGAATTTGAACAGCTGAGAGGCAAGGATGGCAATGAGAAGCCTGACCAGAAGTCACCTGGGATAGTGGGCTGGCATATTCATCAAGGTGGAAACTGACAGAGGGGCCAGGATCTTTGGGCTCAACCCCCTGCCTGGGGACCCCAAGCCATATGCACAGGTATGAGTAAACGGCCAGTGGGGTTGAAGGAGGAGAGGATGTTTGGGGGTTTCTTGACATGGAATTCCAATGCACTATGATTCCAAACTCTGTTGGGAAGTTCTTCATAAGATGTACAGTTAGATTGGGAGGACGTGGAGATACAATAGTTAGTGCAATTAGAGTCTGGATTAAAATTGTGAAGCGGTTATTTAATGTGAAAGGATTGCATTTCCTTTACCTGAACATGGCTTCTAGCGGTGGAAAGTTTAGGTAAAAAATAAATGACAAACAAAGAGAAAGGGAAATGGTAGTTGAGAATAAAGGGATGAATAAATGGGTTATACTGTGGGAGAACTCCCATATGTTACTTTGGTGACCTGAAAGAGCCTCAGAGCAAGAGAATATTATCTCTAAGCTCATTATCTCTAATATTATCTCTAATATTACACTCTAAGAGTGTACCAGCTCCTAGAATAGTGAAACTATGTGTTTGCAAAGACCATTCCTGCTTTTGGAACCTCACGCAATTGAATGGAAGTATATAAACCTAAGTGACATTACTCTCGGAGACATTTTGGTTGTATAATATGATGATAAACGAGACTGAAGGTTAATAAATGATCAGAATGGTACCATGTCCATAATCAAACATATTGGGAGGTTGAGTTAAATCCTCTTCAGGATATAAATGGAAAATGACTGATCTGAAGAACTGGCTGTAGCTAACCATCAGACAATTGCTATGCTAAATATTTTGTATTAATACAAGTTTATCATGATGTGCAAATAGCAGTAGATCAGGGGATGAAACAAGTAATAAATTTAGTAGAAATACCTGAAAATGTATGTAATGATTTTATAGGATGGGTTTATTTTTAAAATCTATGCCTACACTGGTTCGTAAATTGTTAGGTATGTTCACACTAATCCTATTGCCATTATCTGTCATAAATGCTTTACTAAACATAGGTGTTCAAACAAATATGCTCATTTGGCTTAAGAGAGCCTTAGCCAAATGTCAGGGGGTAGACTGTGTATTTAACTCACCCAAGGGTAGATCTGAACTTTGCCCTTATCTTCTGGGAGGTGCTCTCTAGAAAAAGTGTCTTTGTTTACCTGGGGGTGGAGGGGGGGAAATGGCAACTCACTCCAGTATTCTTGTCTGGGAAATCCCATGGACAGAGGAACCTGGCGGGCTACAGTTCATAGGGTCACAAGGAGTCAGACCCACCTGAGCACACACCAGGTTGGGCATAAACAGATAGTCTAACAGGGTGATTTATGATGGGGGCTTCGGGCTACATGATATCTGCTCTACCTCTGGAGGGTCTACACCCCTGTGTGCAGTCAACGATGTCTCCACAGTAAAAACTGGATATCAAGGCTTGGATGAACGTCCCCAGCTGGCCGAATTCCCTGTGTGTTGTCACAAATCATTGCCAGGAAAGCTGAAACTGCTCATGACTCCTTGGTGACGGGACCACTGAAAGCTCCATGTTTAGAAACCTCCTGAAGCCCCATATATCTCTTCCTTTGGCTAACTTTAATCTATATCCTTTATTCTTTCATTGCAGTGAACAATAACCACAATTATTATGGCCCTTAGTACATTCTTCTAGTGAGTTGTGGAGCCCGAGTGTGGTCTTAGAAACCTCTCAGCCCTGAAGTCGATGTCAGAACTAGGGACATTCCTGGGGACTGTACCCCCTAACCTCACAGGTGGATTTTAAAATTTTATTCTTGTACCCAGCAACACCATCCACTTTCAAATATGTCTCGGCTAGACACGTTATCCTTTAAATAGCTCCTTAGATGCCATGACAACTATGGTATAACATGTAGTAAAGCACCATTATGATGTTAATACAGATGTATGTGTGAATTAAAAAGTGACTCTAAATGCGTAGTAACCAATTTACTTCACATTAATAATTCAGCTATTTTTATTTGTTTCTAAACAAAAAGCAAAGAGAACCCAGTCCACAGAGTAATTGTAATAGCATGCAAAATTTTTATTAAACCACAATAAAATCTTAAGTTCTTGGCTTATGGAAGTCACTCAGAGTCATTTCTTTTTTCCTATCACGTTTCTTCTTTTTGAAATTTTCTCTCAAACCGAGAGAAACCGACACACCCTTCCATCCTACGTCTCATCCTGGGCAAAAAGAGAAGACATTACTCGGTGTGTCCTAAAATGCTAGTCATTTTAACTGGAAATCGAACCCACCCCTAACTGGAATACTATTTATTCTAGTCCACCTGTTTCAAATAAGTGCAGCAAAGTGATCAGAGCTAAGCTAAAAAGAAAGAAAATGGCAGGGCATGCTACACAATTTTAGACATTTTCACACTTGACAATGCTGGATATTTGTGCTTCACCAAGCACTTTATAAGGCAATATTCTTGGCTCCCATTTGGTAGCTGGCAAAAACCAAAACAAAATGAAGCAACCCCCCCCACCACCACCCCCCACTCCCTGCAATGCAACAAAATGAGTGGCAGGGCTCTTTTAATAAGAAGAACTTATTCAGAGCCACGGAGGAGATCACGAGGAGCGCCAGGTTCAGAGCCAGTCCCCGGGCAGTGCTTTTCTCTCTTCCGTTTTTGCTG
This sequence comes from Neotragus moschatus, assembly GCA_006410615.1. NCBI lineage: Eukaryota > Metazoa > Chordata > Mammalia > Artiodactyla > Bovidae > Neotragus > Neotragus moschatus. The sequence goes on along the minus strand of SJYA01002832.1, from coordinate 51,139 downwards.
TCTTGACATTGGATTTCAGTTGTGGTTATTTAACTTGCCAGCTGATCATGGATTCAGCTTCCTCAGAGTGTCGTGGGCACTTTGTTACAGATTCAGTGCTCTCTCTCTTAACTCTCCTTTCATTGGTTTCCCTCTGTCAGCACTAGAAAGAGGATAAAATCATCTGGTGATGGTTTGGGAGCAAAAGGATTGTTTATTTTAAGAAGAATTTGAGAAATGATAGATGAGTTTGAGAAACATTTCTATTTCAAAAGACTATGTTTTCAAACTTGCTGATTCCCAGTTTTTACCTGAGTGGTATTACAATAAAATAATTTTTAATATGAAAGTTTCTGACTCTTTGTGACCCCATGAACTGTAGCCTGCCAGTTTCCTCTGTCCATGGGATTCTCCAGGCAAGAATACTGGAGTGAGTAGCCATTCCCTTCTCCAGGGAATCTTCCTGACCCAGGGATTGAACCTGGGTCTCCTGCATTGCAGGAAGATTCTTTACTGTCTGAGCCACCAAGGAAGTCCTATAAAAGCTGTGAAATAAATATGAAATAAGTATCAGTCAGTCAGTCAGTTCAGTTGTGCAGTCGTGTCTGACTCTTTGCAATACCATGAATTGCAGCATGCCAGGCCTCCCTGTCCATCACCAACTCCTGGAGTTCACTCAAACTCATGTCCATCAAGTCGGTGATGCCATCCAGCCATCTCATCCTTTGTCGTCCCCTTCTCCTCCTGCCCTCAATCCCTCCCAGCATCAGAGCCTTTTCCAAAGAGTCAGCTCTTCACATGATGTGGCCAAAGTACTGGAGTTTCAGCTTTAGCATAAGTCTTTCCAAAGAACACCCAGGACTGATCTCCTTTAGAATGGACTGGTTGGATCTCTTTGCAGTCCAAGGGACTCTCAAGAGTGTTCTCCAGCACCACAATTCAAAAGCATCAATTCTTCAGCGCTCAGCCTTCTTCACAATCCAACTCTCACATCCATACATGACTACTGGAAAAACCATAGCCTTGACTAGATGGACCTTTAGTATGTACTAAAATAATTTTTAAATGTACAGTTAACTTTTTAACACTTACAACCCTGACAGAAATATGGAACAAATAGATAGCTCAAATTATATACCCCTCAAAGAAGTTTTCCCAAAAAGGAAATTTAGAATATCATATTGACATTCATGTGGTTGGCAATTATTTTTTTTTCTGGAAAGGAATCCCCTTTGTGCAATGACTGCGAGTACTACAGCTGTAACGTTTGTATGTCTGGTGAGCATTTACTTCTGGGTGCTGTGTGACGACTCAGTTTCCCCCTTTTCTCTAGTGACACTCTAAACAAACATTATTTGCATGTGTGTTCTTCTTGTGGCACAAAGCACATTACCAAGTGCACCTCAATTCTTTTCACGTTAGTTCGTGAGTATCAGGAAGAATTTACTCAATGCCGGTGAGATTCCAAAGTCTCCTGACTCTACTTGATGATAAGTTGTTTGTTCACACGGTCTAGAATCTCCCTGGGTTAATTTTTTTGATATTCATCAAAATGCAAACACAAAAAGTAAAACTCTTAGAGGTAAGCCGGGGAGAACAAAGATGATGCCACTTGGTCTCCAGAATCCATGAACCTGGCTTGAGAACCGCTCTTAAAGATGAATGTGCATTTTGACTTAATAATACATCATCTAATAATAGTTCTCATCATGAGGTAATTTAAATATTTCACTGAGTTGTTACAAGAATTAAATAGGGGAGTGAAAATATTTGTGTATTATAAAGCATGATAAGTATGTGATTATTTTTTCTGCTTCTTTCAGCGGTATCCCCTAGAGTGATACAGATTCTTAGGGATTAAGAGGTGTGGTTTTTTGTTTTTTTTTTTGTGGGGGGGAGGGGTTCACAATTTGTGGAACACTGGGCTCTACTCATAAGCTATGTCCTTCTATGGGGTGGGAGGGATTGCAGCCCTTAGTGATGAGGCCATGCGTAGAGTGGTGGCGGCAGGGACCAAGGGCAGGCTTCTCCAGGCCCCTGAGAGCGCCAGTCCCTGCTGCACATCCCTGTATGGATGCCGCCATGATGCTGGAAAGATGGGAGACTGAGTATGAAGTTCCGATTCCTTCCTCAATTTTCTGTACCCACTTCAACTCCCAGTTCCACTGAAGAACAAGGAGCCCCAATAATGATCCCTATTGGGCATCTCACCTGCCCTGAGCCACTGAGCCTCAGAGATTTGATTTGATTTAGGAAGATAAAAATATGTGACACTTTTTGCATTCAAACATTGCATCCCAAACTCATACTGGTTGCAATTATTTATTAACTTTATTTTTTGTTTGTTTATAAAGATTTAAAAAACTGTTAAATTTGGAAAGTAGAGAAAAACATAAGGAAAAAATAAAATTGCCTGTAAACTAACCACTTGGAGATATCCAGTCTTTAATATTTTTTAGAGATTGTACTGTGTGTATTTAATACATATATAGTCACATAGTGAGATTATACTATGAATAGTCTCTATCCTATTTCATATTTAACAAATGTATTTCCTTACATCATATAAATTCTTCATAAAAAACCGTTTAAATTCTACATGATTTTCTTTCTTGCTTTGGCTTCACTGGGTCTCGGTTGTAGCAGATGGGCTCTGGTTCGCTGATCAGGGATTGAACCTGGGCCCCCAGCGTTGGGACCTCAGAGTCTTAGCCACTGGACCTCCTGGGAAGTCCCTGCTGCACGATATTCTAATTTATGGAAGTGCTTTAGATGATTTAACTGACTCTTTGTTTTTAGAAAGTTAGATTGCTTCTAGTTTTTTGCTCTGTTAAATACTATTGTAATGGCTATCCTCATATAAATTTGTGTTCCCGTCTTATAAATTTGTGTTTCCTCAGACTTCGAAGTGATTCCCTCTTAAATTATTTCCAATGCAGTATTTCCTTTTATTTTTTAGAAGCTTGTCTTGCGTTTGCTTAAATACATTCTAAATCCAAAAATATTTCTTCAGAGAGCCTTAATTATTTCACAATATTTTCTCCTCACAGTCATTCCTGAAGACCCTTGCTTTGAGATGGCAGAGGACTGTCCACTAGGCAAATTAGCAAGATTAGGGCAACTCCAGTTCAGCCACTTAAGTGTTTCCTTTATTCATCCAAAATTAAGCTTATGTTGATTATTTTTGTGATGTTGTTTCTGCATCTGACCATTCCGAACTCTAGCTGAAATCACAGGATCTACTGTTTTGCACAAAACTGCCTTCAGCAAAATTATAGAAAAGTAGGAAGCTATGACTCCGGAAGTAATAGCAGGATGGTGCTTCATCATCATGTGCTTACCGGTTGTTGCCTTTCACTCTTTCCTGGAGCTCTGTGTGTGTGTGTGTGTGCGCGTGCGCATGTGCGCATGCCTGTGTATGTGTGCACACATTTGTGTTTTATGTGCGTGCGTGTTTGTGGGCCCTGGTAGAGAGGAGTTTCCTGTATATGGTTTAGTTACCCAGAGTCCCAAACTGTCTGAGGCAGTACCAGGCCGTCTGTAATGCTGGGTATCTGAAAGCATAAAGGATCCTCAATACAGAGCCAGTGTGGATATGCCCTACCCTAAAACTCTATCCTCCTCTGATGCTCCATTCTTAGTGCTGAATTTGATTTTCCTAAGAGTTGCAAGTTCAGTTCACAACGAAATAGAAGATGCAACTCAAGGGTATTATGATCATAACAAAAGAAAGCTGCCCTCCCTCCCTGCCCCAGGGCTGCTCTGCTGGGACAGAAATAGTGGCTTGTAAAGGACGATTGTGCATAGAAGATGTGTTTGTCCACCCTTGTCAGGCTCAGCCCAGCTTCCCTGTGGTTCGAGCCAATGGTGCATTCTCCTGGCTTCTGATGGAAAGTAACAGGCACTTTGGTTTTAGGAATCAGATCAAGAGTGATTCTCTTTGAAGCTCTCAGAAAACCAGCAAGAATTTCACACCATTTTGAGTGCTGCAGGTGAAGAATTTAACAGCTGGTGGGAGTGCAAATTAGAGCCAATTATAATTTGATTGACCTGCCTTGACAATAAAACTGTCTTCCCTAATTTAAAACGCCTAGCAGGATCCTCTCAGCACTGGAAAGGTGGTGGTTTCAAACAATGACGAGCCGCTCAAACTAGGAAATTCTTTAACAACGCTGTGACAGTAATAAAGATTTATTTATATAGCCCAGTTTTATCCTCTTGGATTGAAATGACTGTGCAGACTGAGGGACAGGACGTTATGTATAGAGATGAAAAGGGACTGGGCTTGGCAGAAATGCCTCTTGAAGATGGTGACTGCAGAAGTAGAAAATACATGAAAATTTTGGAAAGTAGTGAAGAAAGAGGGGGTGTCTGGGTTCCTAATGTGATGCCAGTTGTCATAATGTTTTTGAAGAAGTCAAATGCAGAATTGGAAAGCATATGCTCTGAAACTGCTTAAAGTGGCATAATGAGAAATCCCGTTTTCTTCCTGTGGTTGAGTTTGGAGGCTAATTTATTGTCACCTTATTCAAACAGGTCAAAGGAGGCTTTGAACTCCGGCTCAAACGCCACCTGCTCGTTCCCTTCCACATATTCCCATTAGCTCTGGTTTATTTACCTAGTCAAGCTTTATAAGGAAAGAAATAGGTCTCTCTGCATTTTTCATCTGCCTTGAGTCAGGCCTCGGGATCATTTTTGTTGTCCTTCCATCCTGATGCCTGTGATCTCATGCCCCAGCCTCCTATCTTGGAAGCCAGTGCTCACCACCAAGCAGAGATTAAATGATCTGCTTTCTGGCCCCACGTCTGCCACAGAAGGCCTACTCGACCTTGGGCACATCATCTAGTAGTCATGTACGGATGTGAGAGCGCAATAGTGAAGAAGGCAGAGCATTGAAGAACTGATGCTTTTAATTGCGGTACTGGAGAAGACTCTTGGGAGTCCCTTGGACAGCATGGAGATCAAACCCATCAACCCTAAAGGAGATCAACCCTGGATATTCACTGGAAGGACCGATGCTGAACTTGAAGCTCCAGTACTTTGGCCACCTGAGGAGAAGAGCTGACTCATTGGAATAGCCCCTGATGCTGGGAAAGATGGAAGGCAGGAGGAGAAGGGGATGACAGAAGATGAGGTGGTTGGATGGCATCACTGCCTCAGTGAACATGAGTTTGAGCAAACTCTGGGAGATTGTGGAGGACAGGGAAGCCTGGTGTGCTGCAGTCCATGGGGTCACAAAGAGTCAGACACGACTTAGCGACCGACCACCACCAACAACGAGAACATCACCCTTTTGGTCTTGGATCTTTATCTACAAAATGGAAATAGTAAAACTTTCCTCATGGAGTATTGTGGGGATTGTTGAGATATGACAAAGGTTTTCTCCCTGACCAAACCCTGGCCAGGCACCTCTGTGCTCTCTTCCTGGCTAGATTGGACCTTGGCTTATAAAAACTTGAACAAACACCGATCGTTTCTAACAGCTTAAGGCTGATCCCTAGGCTGACACTGGCCTCCATGAAGGTATCTGCCTGAGAAAACTCAAGACTCCCCAAAGAATCTACTGTTTGTTCAGCCAACGTCTGAAGATGGGGCCCCTGCCCCCCAACCTCTGAGGGAAAACTAGAAGCCCGACTTTGATAAGCACCAGTGAGCAAACCCAGATGGGTTCAGACCAAACCCCTCTTCCTGCCTTTTGTACTTTTCGGTTCCCTGACCTTGCTGAGGCCCTGCTCACCCCCTCACTCCTCCCTGACTCTCCCTTGAAAACACCCAGTCACTTTTGTACAAGTCAGTTAAGCTGAGTTACATTCAGTTCACCCTGAATTCTTTTCCCAATTGCAACAGTATGAAAACGTGTGCTAATTGCTCAGGCGTGTCTGACTCTCTGCAACCCATGTCTGCAGCTTGCCAGGCTCCTCCATGGGATTCTGCAGGCAAGAATACTGGAGTGGATGGCCATTTCCTTCTCCAGGGGATCTTCTTGACCCAGTGATTGAACCTGGCATCTCCTGCATTGGCAGGCACATTCTTTACCACTGAGCCACCTGGGAAACCGTATCAGTTTGGCTACAATCCGAATTTTACTGCTTTCAGTTTTCTGAAAGTTGTCAAAGGGAACAGGAGCCTGAGTTCCAACAATCAACTTAACATACAAACTTCTGGCTTATCGTGTTGTAAACTATATATTGAACATAACCAGATTTTGTCTTAATGGCCACGAACCGTCAGGAAGCTTCTATTTAAGGGGGCGAGTAAAATGCATAGAATTTGCGACAGTGCTCTCTCTCCTTTTTTAAGGTTAATTCTGGATGAGGATCAGGGTTTCTGAATGTTTAGTCTTTATAAAATGAGACCTTTCTTCTCTTATTAATGTGGCTTCCAGGATCACTTCCTACTAGAAGCAATTACTACTAATAAAGATCTATGTGGTGATGATTGTTTGTATCCTTGTACACATCCACGAAACTGAAATTTCTTGTGGGTAACACACCTGGTTGAAAAAAAAATTACCTATAGGAGTATTAAATGGCAGGCAAGGATCCCAGTAACCAGGTCCTGGAGTGTAGCCAACCCCCGAGCAATGAAACGATGATTTCTGCAAGCAGGCTTGAGTGCGCTGGATCTGGGCAGATGATGAAGGGGAGCAGGATGCTTCCAGCAGCTGCTGTCTGGTGAGCTGAGACGGGGCATGCACAAGGTGGGCAGACAGATGCTGTAATGACCCACTGAAGAATAACCGTGTGCAATACAACATAGCTGTGAAACGTGGGGAAACAATGGCAGCAGATGGACGAAAACCTGGCTCACAGCAAGCAGGGAGAGGCGGCTCATTTATAGCAAAAAGCCCTGTGCGGCTCAGAAAGGGACAGGAATCCAGACCCATACCAAGCCTGTAAGCAGCAACAGGCCCTGTAAGCAGCATTCATCCTTTTCAAATATTTGTGGACTGCTTGCTATGTACACCACCCTGGGCCAGGTGCTACGGGAGCGCAGGGGTGAAGGCAGGTTTACTGACTTCAAGGAGTTGAGAGTCCAGTGGACATTCAGTGGGTTTCCACTTTTATGATTGTTGTTGTTCAGTCACCGAGTCGTGTCCCATTCTTTGGACTGCAGCACACCAGGCTTCCATTTGGGAATTAAGTTCCTGATATCACTGGCATTGAACATTCTTCCAAATCTGGTTCTTCTCTCCCTAGATCTTGTATGGCATAACTTCAAAACCAAAGGAGAGGGACGTTTAGAGGAGTGTGTGTGCTAAGTCATTTCAGTTGTGTCCAACTCTTTGTGACTGTATGGACCATAGCCTGCCAGGGTCCTCTGTCCATTGGATTCTCTAGGCAAGAATACTGGAGTGGATTGCCATGCCCTCCTCCAGGGGTTCTTCCTGACCCAGGGATCGAACACATGTCTCTTATGTTTCCTGCATTGGCAGGCGTGTTCTTTACCACTAGCACTACCTGGGAATAGAGGTTGCTAAGAAGAGCTGATGAGTCACATTTCAGCATCTCTATGCTGAGATTGTCCAATAGCTAAGGGTGAATGAAACTTCTTCAGTTTACAGGCACTCCACACAGGGCCACCTGCTGTTGAATATATTGTAGGGAGGATGACTAATCCTTATCTGAATTTTAGCTTTATTCAAAAGATATCTGTGCAAGAAAGGCCACTGTGGTTTTCAAATAGAAAGAACAGTCCCATTCTGTGCATCTGTACACACACACACACACACACACACACACACACACACACAGATGCATCCTGGATTACACATTGTATACTTTGGTTCTTGGGTGAACATTCTTCATTGCCATCACCATTGTCATCACTACTGGGCTGGCAACTAAAAGTAGCTAAGAAGCAGTTGAGTACTTTTAATTCTGGACAGAAGTTATTTTCCATTGTTTGTAATGGGGAATGAAATGCAATGTGAGTTTTGCTTAAATATGGGCAAATTTTTGTGGACTCTNGGTTCTTGGGTGAACATTCTTCATTGCCATCACCATTGTCATCACTACTGGGCTGGCAACTAAAAGTAGCTAAGAAGCAGTTGAGTACTTTTAATTCTGGACAGAAGTTATTTTCCATTGTTTGTAATGGGGAATGAAATGCAATGTGAGTTTTGCTTAAATATGGGCAAATTTTTGTGGACTCTGGTCAGAATAGTTTGCAAGGGGTTATGCTATGAAGTTGTTGCTCCCCTCCCCCTCGTGTTTTTCCACACTAGCGTCGGCTGGCCTGGCTTGGAATAGCTTGGCTTTAGCCTGCAGAGAAGGGAACAGAGACAACAGCCTATGAATCAATTATTAAAATAGCTGCACATTGGCATCTTCTTGTTTGGCACACTTAGTCTTGACTCTATTACCACATCATGACCAGTTCGATCATCCCCAGAAAAAGCAAATATAATGACGTAGATCCTACAAGGCAGACACATATAGCGTTATAGCCACATCCTAGGATACACACCACTAGTCTGCTAAGTCACTTCAGTCGTGTCCAACTCTGTGCAATCCCACAGAAGGCAGTCCACCAGGCTCCCCTATCCCTGGGATTCTCCAGGCAAGAACACTAGAGTGGGTTCCCATTTCCTTCTCCAATGCAAGAAAAGGAAAGTGAAGTCGCCCAGTAGTATCCGACTCTTCGCGACCCCATGGACTGCAGCCCACCAGGCTCCTCCGTCCATGGGATCTTCCAGGCAGAGCTCTGGAGTGGGGTGCCATTGCCTTTCCACTAATGTCTGCCTGGAGGTGTTGTCCGTATAAAAACAAGAGAGAAACATAATCAAGAATAGTTCTAATTATGAACAATTTAAATACAAACGAACAGAATGTGCCTAGTATCTTCATCTTACACAAAATAGGACAGAGACAACCAAAATGATTTATGAATTTGCCCTTGTCACATAATCTGTTTGACAGTGTCAAATGCTGGATATAGAGCATCAGAAAATCTTGTATGCTGTAAGTAGGAATGTACAATCAGTTTGGAGAACAATTGGGAAATACCTAAAGAAAGCTGAGGTCTTCCCTGGAGGCTCAGTGGTAAAGAATCTACCTGCCAATGCAGGAGACACAAGAGACTCAGGTTTGACCCTTGCATTAGGAAGATCCCCTGGAAAAGGAAATGGCAGCTCACTTCAGTATTCTTGCCTGGGAAATCCCGTGGACAGAGGACCCTTGTGGGCTACAGTCCATGGAGTCGTGAAAGAGTCGGATATGACTTAGGGACTAAACAAAAACAACAAAGAAAGCTGAAGATATGTAAACCTTATACAAAAAATGCATTCCTTGACATGTGTTATGCGTTTTTAGTATATCAGTTCAGTTCAGTTGCTCAGTTGTGTTCGACTCTTTGTGACCCCATGAACTGCAGCGCGCCAGGCCTCCCTGTCCATCACCAACTTCCGGAGTCCACCCAAACCTGTGTCCATTGTGTTGGTGATGCCATCCAACCATCTCATCCTCTGTTGTCCCCTTCTCCTCCTGCCCTCANGCTCACAGAGTCAGACACGACTGAGCGCCTTCACTTCTAGGGAGGGTTTATTTGGCAGCCTGAGGGGTATAGTTTAGTTGTGAAACTACTAGGTGGATGGTAAGTTTCCTGAGGGCAGAAACGGGCGTCTATCCCCAGCAGCCAGCATAGAACTGAGCAGCGACAAGGGCTCAACTATTTGCTGAAAGACGTAATTAAAGAAAGACTTAAAAAAAAAAAAAAAAAGAAAGAAAGACTTCAAAGTTAGACTCTATTCTGTAATGGGTCAGGTACTGTTATTTCTAAGTGTACTTTCCAAATGCTTCTTGCCTTCTGAATTTCTGATTCTGTGATTCAGTAAGTTCTCTCAGAACTACCTAAACTGAAAGAACCATTAACAGGAAGAAAAACGGAAAATACTTTTCCATTTGTCATTCATTAAGACATGATAAATTACATGATGGAATCATGTGTAATTCATCACTCCATCTGATTTTAGCAGCGGAATGAATTATCTTGTCCTCCATATACAGATCATATTTGCATCCCATAGACTGGCAAAATCCAACATGAATATATTATATTCAAGGACACAATTTCTGTAATCATGCCACTCAAGGAGCAGTTTAAAATAGCAAATAAAATCAAACTGGAGCACTCAGCATCCTTATCAAATGAGAATCACATACGAAAACCCACTTTCTTCTTTTCAGCTTCAGCTGCAGGGACCAGAAATAAATGGCTCCATCTTCTCTGGTCATGATTAAGGTGTCATCAGGCTCAGCGAGAACGCGCAGCACGGGACCCCCGTACGGCAGCCCCTGCAGCACAGCAGGCAGCTGGAAGGAAGCCTCTCGCTGTCGAGCCCGAGCATCAGCCTGCTCTGAATATACTAGCTGCAAATACGTGCAGAAGCCATCCTGGCGAAGAAGGGAAAGTTCATTAAACATCTGCTGCCTTTTTGGCTTTCAAAAATTCTCCTTATCATCAGGGCATGGACATGAGGTAAATATCACTATGAACCAGGTCATTGGTATGAACTTGGCTGCCAAAAACTTGGGGCTAATAACTGGGGTGCACTAGCTGGGCTGGGGCTGGAAGTGTGCTGCCAAGTGTCTGGGCTCACGTCCCTGCCCAGTCTCTCTAAAGATGATGATGGTGGTGGTGACTGAGATCATACCCTGTCTCACTCAGTGTGGACACTCACCTCCATTCTTGCCATGACTGGATGAGATAAGTACTATCGCTCTCATTTTACAAAATGGGAAACTCAAACCCAGAAAGACTAAATTATCTGCCTAAGATCAAACTGGGGCTGCCCTGGTGGCTCAGATGGTAAAGAATCTGCCTGCAATGCAGGAGGCCTGGGTTTGATCCCCAGGTCAGGAAGATCCCTAGAGAAGGAAATGGCAACCCGCTCCAGTACTCTGGCCAAGAGAACTCCAAGGACTGTATACTCCATGGGGTCACACAGAGTTGGACACCACCGACCTTCACTTTCACTTTCTTAAGCGACTAACACAGACACACAGATCAAGCAGCTAGTAAGTGGCTTGCCTAGTAAGTGGCTTGCCTGAGCCTTGAGCCCATGTCGGTCTGACTGCACAGTTCTGACCCATCAGGACATAGGCCTCATTTCAAATCTCAGCAGTGCACGTAGGCAAGAGCTGACCAGTGGTCACAGGGAAGCAGTGGGAGTGCCCCAAAGGCCTGGGAACATCTCCATTTTCTCTCCACTTCCCTCAAAACCCTAATTCACTAGAGTCTTTCCTTCTCTTCCCTGGAATTCTGACTATTCCCTTTCAAATCAAGTGACAGTGAAAACACTTGTACTCGCTTGGATTAGGGGATTGGTCCAAGTTCTGAATAGAAGTGAACGTGACTCAACTTGTCACTTAAGAACTTAATTCATCCTAGAGTAATAGGAGGGTACTGATGCACAGTGGCAGAGAATTTCATTGGCAGATGTCTCAGCTCCTCATTCTTATGCAATCCAAGTTGGGAAACATTAATGATGATGACGATGATGATAATATTTGTAGAAAAATTATTCTGTGGCTGTCCTTGTTCTAAATACTTTCCGTGTGTGTCAGGGATCTGATTACCATTCGGTGTTGCTTGTTCATAGGGGTTCTTGCTCACTGGTGTTTCACTTTTGCTTTTGGGTAAGGTAGCAAATCCCCATGGACTGAGGAGCCAGGCAGGCTACAGTCTATAGGGTCATGAAGCATCAAACACGGCCAAAGTGACTTAGCATGCATGAAAGGTAGCAAACACCCAGGTGGTCCCTGGTGGCTCAGAGGTTAAAGTGTCTGCCTCCAATGCAGGAGACCCAGGTTCGGTCCCTGGATCGGGAAGATCCTGTGGAGAAGGAAATGGCACCCCACTCCGGTATTCTTGCCTGGAGAATCCCATGGACTGAGGAGCCTGGTGGGCTGCAGTCCACGGGGTCACAAAGAGTGGGACACAACTGAGTGACTTTACTTACTTACTAGTGGTAAAGAACCTGCAGGAGATATATGCAGGAGATATAAGAGACACAGGTTTTGATCCCTGGGTTGGGAACATCACCTAGAGGAAGACATGGCAACCCACTCCAGTTTTTTTGCCTAGAGAATGGCAGGCTACAGTCCAAAGAGTCAGACATTGCTGAAGCGACTTAGCATGCGTGCACGCAACGCAGCAACTATGTCCTTCATTCCCTGGTTTTAGGAAAGCCTTCTCAGGACTTGCCTGAGCTACTGAAATTCCTAGTTAACCTGAGATACAAGAGCTTGAAAATTGTGAATGTGTATGTCCCCTTGGTTCACCTTCAAATTGGCAAATGTACTAAGGGGCATAGGATACTCCAAAAAGGCTCAGAAACAAACATTTTATACCCTTTCCTCAGTAACTTCAAGTCTGATTCACAAAACACAACCCAGCTTACCCAATGAATTCTGCCCACTGCTTCATAGTCTATTTTCATGAAAAGTTGTTCTATTTGTTTAATATTCTAGAGAGGAAAAAAAATGTTTTTAGAGTAAGCTATTCACTAGATTGGTGAGTGGGTGGGGGGATACAGGAGGAGGAGAAAATCTTCATTTTTCCAATGTATGAAATTTCATGTTCAAAAATACATAATACTCAAAGAGCTCTGGAATGTTCGCTCTAAAACATTAATAGGACTCAATCTGAATTCAGTGCACTGACACCAAAACTCTTCTGCAGTGAAAGACTGGGCTTCTAGAACTTCTGTCTTTGAAATCAAGCCTTAATTCGTAGAAGGAGCTGCAGGTTTCCCAGTGCTCATGTTCCCAGGAGGTCCCACTCCACCCTGGACAGCTCCAGCCAGAGAAGTGCACTCTGTTTTGGGGCTCCACTCTGACACTGCAAGCAGCATAGCAAGTTCTGAGGACAATGGCTGGGATAGGAAGGACACTCACTTGGCTATAGCCAAGATGAAACGATGTGAAAGTTACTTTCAAGTATTGGAAGGATGATTCTGTGGGAGAGGCAGACGGACCCCATGATCCCTGCCTTTTGGTATTCATGGCTGATGAATACAACCAGCCGCTCCTTGAGTAACTGCTGGTAGCTAGTTGAATACGTCAGCCCCAAGGGGAAGTCACCTCTATGGTTATATGAGATCATAACTTCTGTCTTGCTGGTAGGCTCTCTCTCCCTTGCTGGCTTTGAGAAAGCCAGTGGCCCTGCTGTCAGCTGCCGTGTAGAGATGCTTACATGGAAATGGACAAACAGCCAGCAAGGAACTGAGGCCTGAGTCCAACAACCCACAAGAAACTGAATCCTGACAACAATCATGTGTTCTTGGAAGTGCACTGTTCCCTAGTCAAGCCTTCAGATGAGACCCTAGCATAACTAATACCTTGATGCAGCCTCATGAGACACCTTGAAACAGACCCAGAGTCCAGCTAAGCCACAACTGGATGCCTAACTTACAAAAACTGTGAAATAATATGTAGCTTTAAGCTACTGAGTAGCTAGGAATGGGTAACTCATCAGTTCAGTTCAGTTCAGTCGCTCAGTCGTGTCCGACTCTTTGCGACCCCACGAATCGCAGCATGCCAGGCTTCCCTGTCCATCACCAACTCCCAGAGTTCACTCAAACTCACGTCCATCGAGTGGGTGATGCCATCCAGCCATCTCATCCTCTGTCGTCCCCTTCTCCTCCTGCCCCCAATCCCTCCCAGCATCAGAGTCTTTTCCAATGAGTCAACTCTTCACATGAGGTGGCCAAAGTACTGGAGTTTCGGCTTCAGCATCATTCCTTCCAAAGAAATTTCAGGGCTGATCTCCTTCAGAATGGACTGGTTGGATCTCCCTGCAGTCCAAGGGACTCTCAAGAGTCTTCTCCAACACCACAGTTCAAAAGCATCAATTCTTCAGCGTTCAGCCTTCTTCACAGTCCAACTCTCACTTCCATACATGACCACTGGAAAAACCCTAGCCTTGACAGACCTTAGTCAGCAAAGTAATGTCTCTGCTTTTGAATATGCTATCTAGGTTGGTCATAAGTTGTTTTCCAAGGAGTAAGTGTCTTTTAATTTCATGGCTGCAGTCACCATCTGCAGTGATTTTGGATCCCCCAAAAATGAAGTCTGACACTGTTTCCACTGTTTCCCCATCTATTTCCCATGAAGTGATGGGACCGGATGCCATGATCTTCGTTTTCTGAATGTTGAGCTTTAAGCCAACTTTTTCACTTTCCTCTTTCATTTTCATCAAGAGGCTTTTTAGTTCCTCTTCACTTTCTACCATAAGGGTGGTGTCATCTGCATATCTGAGGTTATTGATATTTCTCCCGGCAATCTTGATTCCAGCTTGTGCTTCTTCCAGCCCAGNCTTAAGCCAACTTTTTCACTCTCCTCTTTCACTTTCATCAAGAGGCTCTTTAGTTCCTCTTCACTTTCTGCCATAAGGGTGGTGTCATCTGCATATCTGAGGTTATTGATGTTTCTCCTGGCAATCTTGATTCCAGCTTGTGTTTCTTCCAGCCCAGCGTTTTTCGTGATGTACTCTGCATATAAGTTAAGTAAGCAGGGTGACGATACACAGCCCTGATGTACTCCTTTTCCTGTTTGGAACCAGTCTGTTGTTCCATGTCCAGTTCTAACTCTTGCTTCCTCACCGGCATACAGTTTTCTCAAGAGTCAGTTCAGGTAATCTGGTATTCCCATCTCTTTCAGAATTTTCCACAGTTTATTGTGATCCACATAGTCAAAGGCTTTGGCATAGTCAATAAAGCAGAAATAGATGTTTTTCTGGAACTCTCTTGCTTTTTTGATGATCCAGCAGATGTTGGCAATTTGATCTCTGGTTCCTCTGCCTTTTCTAAAACCATCTTGAACATCTGGAAGTTCACGGTTCACATGTTGCTGAAGCCTGGCTTGGAGAATTTTGAGCATTACTTTACTAGCATGTGAGATGAGTGCAATTGTGTGGTAGTTTGAGCATTCTTTGGCATTGCCTTTCTTTGGGATTGGAATGAAAACTGACCTTTTCCAGTCGTGTGGCCACTGCTGAGTTTTCCAAATTTGCTGGCATATTGAGTGCAGCACTTTCATAGCATCATCTTTCAGGATTTCAAATAGCTCAACTGGAATTCCATCACCTCCACTAGCTTTGTTCATAGTGATGCTTTCTAAGGCCCACTTGACTTCACATTCCAAGATGTCTGGCTCTAGGTGAGTGATCACACCATCATGATTATCTTGGTTGCGAAGATCTTTTTTGCACAGTTCTTCTGTGTATTCTTATAGAGTGGTTCAAAAGATTAGCAAGTGGGCTAATGGGTAGAAAGTCAAGACAGACCAATTGCAGTTCACAAAGGGAAAAAAATTAAGGTCAGAGCTCTCCAACCTTGAAATGGGAAATGGGCTACCTTTAGCTGAAGTTGCCTTTAAGGTATCCAAGCAGATGCTGGCTCCTGGCTCACAGAAAAGAGAATTTGTGCACTGAAGAGGTAATATATAAGTGACCTTTCAAGTCCTCTCAAAACCCAGGATTCCATAATTGCAGCTTCACTAGAGATGGTCAGGTTTTATGTCTATTTTGGGGAGTGAGATGTTGGCTTTCCTCTTACAAGTCTCAGGAGTGTTTGCCTTTGCACAGTAATGACGCTAAAATGGAGAAAAAGAGATGATGCCTGATCTCCAAGACACCAGGGCATGACCCCCTGGTGAGTCAGTACCCAGTGTCAGTGTAGGGGTCGTGAGCAGAGACCCTGGCTGTGGACTAAGGTCAGCCCAGTTCCCTCTGAGTCAGGCTCCCAAGGAGATGTGCTCTGCACTCCTGGGTGTGGCTTACAATGCAGACATTACCATGGCAACAAGACAATTCTACGCACGTAGTTTTGTAACAAATACTTTTAGAATGAAAACAAACCAAAACACCCAGAAGGGTGGCTTCTTGAGAGACTAAGACCAGAGAGGGAAGTGAAATAAAAAAGCTCAAGAGGAGGGCTGTCACTGCCTGGGCTCAGGCTGCGCACCAGTTCTCCCCTGTCGCCACAAAACAGAGTCTGGGGAGAGGCATGGGTCTGCCTAGCCACCACTGGCAGGCAAGGGCCACGGTGGGAGTGGGCCCTCAGGCAGTGCACCGGCTGTCACACGACCACCCCTTGGCCTTGCAGCATTGTGACTCTGCCCAGAGATGCCCAGCTTCTTCCATCAGCCAGAGTGGAGTTGGGAAGCCTGTGTTTACATGAACAGCCTCTGCCCCTGCCCGAGGAACTGCCTTCTCAGCATGACTACGTGAGGGACACTGGACCACTGCCGCCTCACATTGCTCACTTGTTGAGCACCAGTGGGGTGCCAAGCTTTGTGCTGGATGTTGTGGCTTCGGAGCTGAAAGATACCTTATTGCCCTCATGGCATTTACTGCCTATTGGGGTTATGGTGAGTCAGCAATATAGTGCAAAAGATAACTTCTATGTTACAGTAAACTGCAGACCACTATCAGCTTAAAAGGAGCAGCAGCTACTTCTAGGAAAATTGCTGTTGTTCAGGCGCTCAGTCACGTCCAACTCTTTGTGACCCCATGAACTGCAGCACTCTAGGCTTCCATGTCCTTCCCTATCTCCCAGAGTTTGCTCAAACTCACATCCATTGAGTCAGTGATGCCATCCAACCATCTCATCCTCTGTTATCCCCTTCTCCTTCTGCTAAGACATACTCAACTGAGTCCACAATGACTACATTGCCTTAAAGTCATTCACTCATTCCGTAGCATTTATTTGGGCACCTGTACGTGCCAGGCATGGTCCTGAATTCTGGGAATATAAAGAAAAATCAGAAAACAGAGAGAATTATTACTCTGGCAAAAAATGGGAGGGAAGCATTCTAGATAAGGAAACAGCACATGGGAAGATATGGAAATAGGAAAATAGAACATCACCTTCTCTGCTCCCCAAGGCAACCACAGAGCTTGGTGTGAGACCACCATTCCTTGACGCCATCCATATCAGAAATACTCACCCTTCACATCGGGCCCTTGAAAACTCAGCCCAGGGTTCATCTCCTCCAGGAGAACTTCCTGGCTTCCTGCTCTGCTTTAGATGTTCCCACAGCACCCAGACTGAGTTCCAGGCCAGCTCTGATCTGCCTAAGGGCAGAGATCATGTCTTGGCTGACTCTGTGTGCCACAGGTAAATATTTATTGAAAGAATGAGTGACTGAGTGAGTGAATGAATCAGAGGAGAAAGAATGAGATGACTGACTAGGCCAGCAGGCATGCTAAAAATGTAGGTAATTAGACTGCTTTGGTTAAAAAGATCTGGGATATTGTTAAAACACCTGATAATTTATATATTTATTTTCAAATTTATATTATTGAAGTATAGTTCATTTACAGTGTGTTAGAAGGCAATGGCACCCCACTCCAGTACTCTTGTCTGGAAAATCCCCATCGGAGGAGCTTGGTGGGCTGCAGTCCATGGGGTCGCTAAGAGTTGGACGCAACTGAGCGACTTCACTTTCACTTTTCACTTTCATGCACTGGAGACAGCAATGGCACCCCACTCCAATATTCTTGCCTGGAGAATCCCAGGGATGAGGAAGCCTGGTGGGCTGCTGTCTATGGGGTCGCACAGAGTCAGACATGACTGAAGCAACTTAGCAGCAATATCTAAAATACCTGATAAAAATCTATTAAAAACACTCCTCTCTCTACCCAGAAGAAGGTTTTTTAACATTATGCGTATGGAGTAGATATTTTTAAAAGGTAGGTGCTATTTAATGATCACTTCACAGTGGAGGAAACTCTAAGCACACTGAAACTTCTACTGTAGCCATCAAAACTGGACACTTCGTAACGTAGAAGAGGCGTTGGGGACGTCATCCGCTTACAGTTTGACAATGGTGGGGTTTTGTTCAAACTCCAGGGACAAGACTGTAGAACTTTACCTTGAATTTTTTTTTTTTTTTTTTTTTTAAGTTTAAGATGCAATGAAACCTTAGAAAGTAGACTGTAAGCAGCATCTCTTGATATAGCCTGTACTTTATCTTATGAATATAGCCTATTCATTGCTATGGCTTGAATGTGTCCCACTCCAGTTCATATGTTGAAACCCTAATGCCCAGTGAGATGGTATGAGGAGGTGGGACATCTGGGAGGTTAATGCTCGGGGCATGAACATGGAGCCCTCAATAATAGAATTTGTGATCTTATGCAAGAGACCCCAGAGAGCTCCCTTGCCCCCTCTTCCCTGGGAGTATCCAATGAGAAGTCTGCAACCTGAAAGAGGACCCTCACCAGAGACTTTGGACACCTTAACCTTGTTCCAGCCTCCGGAACTGTGAGAAATAAAGGCTTGTCATTTATAAGCCACTCTTTTCATGGCATTTTTATGGCCTGAACAGACTAAAATATTCAATAAGACTTCATACTCTGGGCCAAAAACCAGGCAACTAAGATGGCAGAGAGAATATTTAAAATCCTAATTCCAGCAGTTTAGGGGTGGGAAAAATGCCCATACTCTTTGGGAACAGCCTATATCCCTGATGGCTCATTGGTAAAGAATCCACCTACCAATGCAGGAGATGCAGGAGACTCAAGTTTGATCCCTGGGTTGGGAAGATCTCGTGGCGGAGGAAATGGCAACCCACTCCAGGATTCTTGCCTAGAAAATCCCATTGACAGAGGAGCGTGGCAGGCTACAGTCCATAGGGTCACAAGAAGTCAAATGACTGAAGCTACTGAGCACACATGTACAAAGAACCAGTGATCTAATAGGAGCCTTTTTCTCCTTTTCCAGAAAAGTCTCTAAGTGTCTTGTTGGCCTAGTGTACTAAGTAATTTAGAAAATATTTTCCCATATAAACTGTTCAGTAAGTCAGCTGGATCTCAGCAGAAATCACGGTCCAGAGCTGAGAGTGATTGTGCAGATAGATCATCGAGCCTAATTGGTTCCTACAGTTGAAATTTTAACTGTGGTTTCAATGATCCAACATTTATAAAACCCATTTACTTTCTTCTGTGACCTCATGCTCTGCTTCATTATTCATTTGAAAGTTTCCACATCCAGCAGCTGTCTTCCTCTCTTCTCATACTCCTAGGAGGGAAAAAGAATAATTAGCTATGAACAAGTTGCATTTTGTTTAGTCTGGGGGCAAGAGTCCAAAGAGTGGCATGCCTAATTGGACCTACCTTGAACTCTGTCAATTTCTAACATGCTATCCCTTTTGTTCACTTCTCTGATGCATTCACAATTTGTTTCTAATTCCATTAAGAAGTGACAATTACAGAGAATTTATTCTTCAATGCTATTTTATAGGAATTAAAAGGATTGTACTTTTCACTGAAAAATCAACCATCAAAAAGAGAATCAGAAAGCTCACCTGCTCAGTTCCTGAAAGAGTGCATTTAAGTGCTGTAGCTCTTCAGGAGTCACTTGATATTCGATCTCATCCAAACAAAAAGAAAATAAATTAAAAACATATAATACGAATAGGAATGCCCATAAAATGCAATTTCTGGAAAACAGTAATTCCTCTGTCTATGGGAGGCCAATGGGTAGCTGAGCCAGTGAGTAACACTCAGGCTATTCCAGCCTTCATTGTTCCAGTCTCTACTCCAATTCAGCTGATTCCTCACCCCCTAACTCTGGGGCAGGTTTGGCCCAACTGGGCTGGAAGGAAGAGGTGGCAGGGTGGTGGAAGGAAAGAAGAGGACAGGCATTGACCTGGGAGAGAAAAGATCAGGAACTGGACTGATACCAGAAAAGAAAGACTGAAAATATTTTGCCAGATCACATTCCAAAGATGCTCTTTTCCCTCTCAGGGGTCCAACGCATTAGAACTGCCTTGTGTCACATCCTTTGCTCCCCAGTCCATTTCATCTAGGCTGAACCAGGAGGAGACCCTGGGGGAACTGGTCCCTTTTTCTAGGGTAAATTCTCTGAAGCTGTTGCCAGAGACTCTTGGTACTCTTGGTGTTAGGGAATTTCATTAACCTTCAGTAGGCCATCCTTAGTTCAATAAACAGACTCCCAGAGAATGCCTCTACCTCACCCTCCAGTCTTATAACTATTATCTCAACAGTTTGGCTGGGGCTTTCCTGGTGGCTCAGACAGTAAAGAAGCTGCCTGCAATGCAGGAGACCTGGGTTTGATCCCTGGGTTGGGAAGATCCTCTGGAAAAGGGAATGGAAAAACCCACTCCAATATTTTGCCTGGAGAATTCCACGGAAAGAGGAGGCTGGTGGGCTACAGTCCATTAGGTTCACAAAGAGTTTGGCCTTTATAAATAAAAATTGTTAAACCTCTGCTTATAAAGAATGAATAAATTGTCATTGTGGGTAGAGCCAAACTAAGCTCTGATGTTCTTGCACTGTCTCACCAGGCCAGAGGAAGATAGCAAAGCAGAAAATCAGCATTTCCTTGATAGGATCATCTTCTGAAACTTCTGGGATCACCTCAAGCTTCTAGGGTGGTGGACTTTACCATAAAACTCAGGCTGATACCAAGGCTACAGGGAGATATACCATCTTGTAAAATTGAAGCACCTGCCAAATTCTGCCTTAAATGACTCAATAATTACTTTTTAACTTGCTTTCACTCAGGAACAAAATTGGAAACCCTAGCGCCAGAATGGGAAAACGCTCCAGCTGTAGTTTCCACTTAAAATTTCCCTGTAAGGCTCTTCTGGCAAGACCGGAACCTGGGAGGTAATGTTTAAAAAAACTGACCAAGAGAAAGACCCTAACAGTATTTGAATACATGTAAAGGATGATTCCATCAAACTGAGGGGCTATTTCTCCTCCCCAATAAAAGATATCACCCTGAATTAATTCATCACTTGCTTAGATTAAGCCTTGTCCAACATCCACAAAAGCAGTGAGAGTACCAGGCTCACCCACAAGACCAAACAAGAAGATAGTGCCCTCTAAGAGCATGTGACTTCTAATCTTCCACCCCAGATGGGACTTGCAGAAGGGTGAAACAATTTTTCTAAATGTGTTTATCTTTAATTGGAGGATAATTGCTTTACAATATTGTTTTGGTTTCTGCCATATATCAACTTGAATCAGCCATAGGTATATACATATTTGAACCTCCCTCCCACCTCCCACCCCATCTCACCCATCTAGGTTGTTACAGAGCACTGGATATGAGCTCCCTGCATCATACAGCAATTTCCACTGGCGGTGTAAGTTTACATATGGTAATGTATATGTTTCAATGCTACGCTCTCAATTCATCCCACCCTCTCCTTCCCTGCCTGTGTCCACAAGTCTGTTTTCTATGTCTGCATCTCCATTGCTGCCCCACAGATAGATTCATCAGTACCATCTTTCCAGATTCCATATATATGTATTAATATACAATATTCGTCTTTCTCTTTCTGACTTCCTTCACTGTGCATAACAGGCTCTAAGTTCATCTACCTCACTAGCACTAACGCAAATGTGTTCCTTTTTACGGCTGAGTAATATTCTATTGTTTTATATGTACCACAGCTTATTTATACATTCATCTGTTGATAGACTTCTAGGTTGCTTCCAGGTCCTAGCTATTGAAAATAGTGTTGTGATGAACATTGGGGGTACATGTGTCTTTTGTGTGAAACAGTTTTTAAAGATTTGAAAATTATTCTCCATAAGGTTGGAATACTATGGGAAAACATGATATTGTTTAAAATTTTCATATTGTATTCTCTAAGCCTTTACAATTGTATTTAAGATTCAATATACTTTATAAGTCTGTATGTTACATAAGACATTTATTCTCAAATTTATAATCCTAAAAACACATTCCTGGAAAGTGGTGGCTCTGGATTTGTACACAGCAGTCAAAATATATTGCAGATACGTTGTCCTTACTACATAACTTCTGTCCTTAAAGTGCTCCTGAATATTTTTTCTCTCTAGCTTCAAAATTTCCTGAAATCTATACCATAATCATGATCTGTCCACTAGCCACCTTATTATGTGAAATTGCCCTTTCATCTTTTTCTGCCTCCATTACTGAAAAGAACAAATAACAAAAAATTGCCTCCTTCCCAGGAGGGGGCTCCCCAGTCCAGAGAGACACTAATTCATCTTCTCATCTTAAATTTACTAGAAATGCTTCTGAGAAAATAAAGTGAATGCCATCATTAGTAATACTAAAGAAGGGTGTGAAATCAAAGCTGGTGATTATATAATTTATAAAAGGTTTTACAGCAATTTTCAATTAAGTATAAAATGTGACCAAAAAGCCTTGCTTTCCCCCTTCATAACTTCTCCCCAGAGCCATCCCTCCATCTCCCAAAAATGTCCTACTCACCCTGCCTTCTACTTATTCTCCTGACACACCTACAGACTCTGGTACCTTCCAAGGTTTGCTCTTTGTTATCCTGGTCATTCCATTCAATCTTTGCTTCCTGGTTACAAATACACCTGCTTCCTGCCTCCCTTCTCCCACTGTCCATAAAAATAAGGATGTGAATGAACACTCTAACCACAGAAGATTTTTCAGGGTGGCAGTACCAGTGATGTTCACTGAATTTCCATTGCATTTAAGAAGTCAGTTCTTAAATCGCACAGACCTCATCAAATTTTCTTACGTCATGACCGAGAGCAAAGACCCAGCGATCATTAGCCAATTTCTTTTGAAAAGGCAGCAATAGAAATACAGCTACAAAACAGAGCCATTATTGTGTTTTCCTTGAAAATATAAATCAGGCCTTCACTTAATTGCATGTTTTTAAGGCAGATTTGGAACACAAAGCAGAGAAAACATATGTCCCTTCTGGGTACTCCTGTGCTTGGCAGGGCTTGAAAATTTGTAACTGCCATCGACAGCCAGTCACATTGTATCACTAAAAAGCTTGAATGACTTGTTTTCCTACAAATAAAAACAGAGAAAAGCCGGACTATTTTATTTCCAAACTATCATAGCTATAGTGACAACCATAAATAACTCAGTCCATAGTGGTGGAGTCTAGTTTTAAACATATTATCTATTGCCCAGCAATGCATTTTGGTGTGTACATATGCAGTTTTGGAGAGAGCTACCTGGGTAATTCTCTAAGATCTTGTACTGGGGAAGATTCATGGAGCTCTGATTCTGTTTGTCCTTACACTGCAGTCTCCCCAAAGCAAGCAGTTTTTATGATAACAGAGGCTTTCCCATAAGGATTCATTTGCCTGCTGGTTGCTCATTTGCAATGCAAATCAGCACTTCTATTGTTCCACCCCAGCAGCTCATTGCTTCTCACTGTAGAGTCTCCTCAGTCTGGATGGTTTAGGGGTAATTTCACATCTACGACAAGGGAATTGACTAATTAATCAAATAAAGTATCCTTTTGAAAATCTGTTCCTTGAGTTGCTATTTCAATAGCTTCAGAAAACAGACAGTTACAATCCTGTAGTCTTAAGATTCTAAAGGAGACGGTAATTGCAAAAGATTTGAGGAGTTTTCCAGGTTGAAGTTTAGGGGCTTCCATGGTAGAAGGTCCTAAGGAAGAGGAAACAGCAGGGCTATAGGGCATTCTCCAGGGAGCCTACATTGTGAAAGCGATCTTTTTCTTGTGTAACACAAGATCATAACCATAGGGAGAAGAGTTTAAAAAAAAAGAAAGAAAGAAAAAGGCCTGTGTGATTCTGCCAGAAACTTTATTTTATTTTTAAAATATAAATTTATTTATTTTAATTGGAAGTTAATTACTTTACATTATTGTATTGGCTTTGCCATACATCAACATGAATCTGCCACAAGCATACACGTGTTCCCCATCCTGAACCCCTCACCCTCTTCCCCACCCCCCGCCAGAAACTTTAAAATCCACAATAAACCGAGGCTTAAAAAAAAAAAAAAAAGCCTGTCTTTTTAGCCATTTAAGGAGCAGGAAATCAACCCTGAATATTCACTGGAAGGACTGATGAAGCTGGACCTCCAATATTTTGATATTTTGGCCACCTGATGTGAAGAGCCGACTCACTGGAACAGGCCCTGATGCTGGAAAAGCTTGAGGGCAGGAGGAGAAGGAGGTGAGAGAGGATGAGCTGGTTGGACAGCATCACTCCACTCAGTGGACAAGAGTTAGAGCAAACTCCAGGAGACAGTGGGGGACGGGGAAGCCTGGCTTGCTGCCGTCCGTGAGGTTGCAGAGTCGGACACAGCTGAACAACTGAACAATTACAAAAAGGAGCGGGAAGACTAGAAAGTGGCTTCCACTTCAATTAACGTAGCCTCCGGCAGCACTGCCACTAACATCTAACCTTCGTTGAGTTTATTATGTGCCAGTTGCTGGGTACTTTGCATGCGTGTTTCCCATTCATCTTCACAACAACTCTGTGAGGGAGATACTAGTATAGTCCCCATTTTACAGATCAGGAAACTAAGGCACAGGGAGGTTGATTAACTTTCCGAGCAAATGCTGGCACCAGGGCCTGGTACCGGCTTTCTTTTCTGTTGCCCCCCCACTCCGCCTGTGGTCCCTGGCCAGCTCCCAGGAGAACATCACAGAGGCAGGTGGGTAGACGGGAGAGGCGTGGACTTCCAGACCTCTAATGGCCACCGTCACTCATGTCTCTTCTCCACAGTTTAAAAGATTAGAGTGAAATGTTTCAACCCAAGTGACTGGTCCCGTAAAAGTGAACTTCAAATTCCTCTTTACTTGGAGTTACTTTTACTTTGCTTGGAGGTATTATATGTTATAAGGCTTTAAAAGTATGGTGCCATTTGAAGAGTCAAACTTCCTCCTTCCTTCAGTGAGTATTAAAGATTTCCCACCATGGGGATATTCTACAGCTTATACAAGCTTTTAAGAGATTCAAATTTGTTGCAAGGAGCAGCACAAGCATTTCCCAGTTTGCTTCTGTGAATTAATCTAAAATAAATACTTTGCTGCTTTTCCAGCTGCTTGGGTAGATTCTATGGCCTCTTAGTGGTTAAAAAATAGAGAGAGAAGAGAAATGCTTCTGCCAGCCTTAGCAAATCAGAATGCCAAAGCTGACCTTGCACGTGTACACAGAACAGATCAGCTATAGCAGTTGAGTACTGTGTTGAGAAGGCAGTTGAGTTCTGTGTTGAGAAGGATGCTGAGGCTCTCAGCAGGGAAAAGCCAGGTTGGATTTGCTCTGTTTGCCACCAGCATTGGAGGAAGGAGTGAGAACATAAGAACAAGCAACAAAGCTGTACCAAGAACAAGGCGATGGAGAAAGGGACAGAGAAGGACGGAGCTGGAAAGGGCCTTAGAACCCCAACAGTCACCTGTTTTCCTTACAGTGGGGAAGCTGAGGATGGGAGAAGACAGTTCACCAAGGAACTCCATGGTAGAGCTGAAAAAGTCTTCATCTCCTGTATCCAAAGCCAGTAATCTATGAGCAACTCTGGTTCTTCTAGTTTTAACACAAGTTAAAAATAGCTGCTGGGTGCCTGTTTTCCCACAACTCATTTAAATATGTGTCATTGAAGCCATGCCTCTTACTTTGAAGTGGCAGCATCCCACATGCTCCTGCATAGCCTGGACTCTGCACCAGCCCACACAGACTTCGCGCCAGGAGCTCTAGAGCCTGTCACTATTCCCAGACAGCGACAGGGAGCCTAAGGCCTCAGAGGCAGCTGCCTGGCCACAAGCAGTATGGCCTGGGTCACTGCAGGCTCCAAGCTGGCTATTCCAGTCAGCAAAGAAGCATCAACCCAGCTGGCTACAGTCAGTGAAAAACTCACCCTTAGCCAGGGAATGTCCCACAACCTCTGACAATGCCTGAGACTTCCTCACAGAAGCCTGGAAGACTGAAAAAGTGTTTGATGGGCAAAGTGAAAGTGCAAGTAGACCCTGCATGGTTAAGCAGACTTGAAAAAGTGAAGGAAAAGTGAAGTCACTCAATTGCTCAGTCATGTCCGACTCTTTGCGACCCCATGGGCTGTAGCCCACCAGGCTCCTCCGTCCGTGGGATTCTCCAGCAAGAATACTGGAGTGATTGCCATTTTCCTCCTCTGGGACATCTTCCTGACCCAGGGATCGAGCCCAAGTCTCCTGTGTCTCCTGCATTGCCAGTGACATCACATGGGGAAGTCTAATCACACGGGGTCAACTCGTTTCAGACTTTTCTGATCCATTTGACATCAAGACTCAGTGCACGTTTAGGTAACGAACGTTTCACAGTGCACGAATTGTGCTTATTCAGAAGATGCTCTCTGATGTTATCATCTGTCATTGTTTTAGATGCCAACCATATTCCAACAAATCAGTCTTTTAACCCATCAACGACTCTTGCCCTCACTATGACGATCCACACTCTGAGGAAATCTTTTGATATATTATCTACATAGGCCACAACAGCAAAAAGAACAAAACTGAATTTTTTCTCCCACCATTAGGGGATCTTAGTTCCTCAACCAGGGATTGAACTCAGGTCCTTGGTAGTGAGAGTTCAAAGTCTTGACAACTGGATTGCCAGGCAAGTCCCTAATTTTTGACTCCTCATCATCTATTTCCAACCTCACTGTCCAGCATTCATCCCATTCCTGCTCCTCAGACCCTGTTTAATCACTTGTGTGGCTTAGTGTGCAGTTTCCTCTATGTGGGATGGCCTCCACTTCATATAATCTTAGAAAAACTCTGAGAGATCCTTGAAGGCCCATCTCATATGACACTTTCTCTCTGACGCCTTCCTTATCCCCAAAGCCAGAAGTAATTTTCCCCTCCCTTTGGATGGGGTACATGCCTTTGGATACACATCTTTCTCTATTATTGAGCTTCTGCTTCCCAACAATTAGTCTCGAGTGCATCACTTGCACAGATTCCTGTCATTTCTTTTGTTTAATATTTTTCTTTAAATAGACTTGTACATACTACCTTCTTTAGCCTCATCCTAAACAACAGTAATCATGAACTCATCGATTTGCTGTGCTTGTTAGATTTCCAGAGAACATTAACATAAACTATTATTAAAATTAAAAAAAATCTCATTTTTCCTTTGAGGAAAAACCATGCTGGTTGTGTAAAGTCTTGAGGGGCTGTATTTTGTTTAAGGGTTTTTCTCTAGGGCTGGGTACGTGCTATTGCTCCATAAATATTTGCCAAATTAAACTCAAATGAAATGGATTAAATGGAATTTATTCATACTCTTAACATATTAGCATGAATCTGGAGAGGCAGTTGTGACCGTGGAGAGCAAAGAATGAGACTGGAAAGAATTGGACCAGAGAAGGAAAACGTTGATAGACACTGAAAGGGCAGGGCAAGAGACATGGAGAGGCTGAGCCCAACTGGTTATAGTGATGCTCCCCGGAGGTGTGTGCCTGCCTCGAGGGCCAGCTAAGGCCCAGTGAACAGGGGGGCAGGTCCGGACGGGTCTTCCATGGGAGGAAGCCACAGCATCCCCCATATGGACCCCAACTTTAAACAGGGTCACTGGCCACGGGCCCTAGGGGATTCCAGCCCTGTTCCCAGCCTTGCCCCAGAGCCTGCCTGGCCTACCAAGGCCATCCGCTCGCCGCCCCCTCACCTTTCCCGCCCACAGGCTCCCCTCCAGATCCCTGTGGGGAGGTGGCATCCTCTGTTGGGCTGGGTCCTCAGTTCCCACTGAGTAGCTGTGTATCCTCTGCCTGGTGAGGCAGGCCCGTGGCAACCAGGATGGGGCATCTGCATTCTGCCGGCCCTGTTCCCCTGAAGGCTGAGGTCCCGCTGGGCAGGTCTGAGCCCAAAGCATGACTGGCTCCCCCAGAACGGTGGCTTCGGTCAAGATGCTGTCCCGTCAGTCCAAATCTGGTCAGGAGACTGGGTCCCACTCCACCCGTGCTGCCCCGTCACCCTGGATCTCCTTCCCTTTTGAGAAGCCACATTCTTAGAGGAGTACCCAGACTGGGGAAAGAGCTTTAGAAGGTGGAGGCAGAGTCTCTGACTTCATGTGTTATTGAAACACAAGTCTCTGGGCCCCATGGCCTAATGGGGCCAAAAGATACTGAAATGTCTGCCTTTGTTGCAGAGGAAGATTTAGTGTAGGGCCCCCGAGGAAACAGATGGCTCAGCTCCTAAACCCCAGACTCCCCAAAAGCTCTCAGCAGAGCCCTTTTCTAGGAAAGGGGAGGGAGGGGCATGATGAGGTGTCTAAACTCCTTTGTGTCGTGGAGCCTTTCCTGAGGTCAAGTCCTGGTCAGGTAATGATGTTCCTGTAAATCTGCACTAAACAAGTGTTATTCCTGGTTCTGAGGAGAAATGACCAGGCCCTCAGGCTCGACAGGCACAACTTTCATTCTCTGAGGTCCTGTCCTGGCTTGAGAGGAGGCAGAGCTCAGCTGGCGGCTCCCTCAGGGCCAAGTCCCCAGACCCTGACTAAACAGCAACCATGAAGGAGCCAGACGCCTGGGACATAGCCCTCTCGCAGGCTCCTCAGGCTGCCCAGAGGCAGGGGTCAGTTCCACAGACCGCGTTCTATGCAGGTGGTGGCTTCCATGAGGGGGCAGAGGTGGGGATGGGGGAGAGGTTCACTGCCACCTCAGGGCATGGGCCCGGCCAGAGGGCGGCCTTGGTGGGGGCTGTGGAGCCCTGCAGAACACCACCTTCAGCCTGTTTCCTGGGCCACCCTGTGCACCCACCGGCCCTAAGCAGGGTGAGCCCCGGGAGAAGCCAGGATCCATCTCTAGTCTCACTCTTCACCTGAGGACCACCACTTTGCCTACAGTTGACTGAACAGGCCACTAACGGTAGCTCACTGACAGTTGCTTGTGGGAGGGGCCCACGTGGCACTGACCAGTGACTGAGCAGGACCACTAACGGTTGTTCTCTGACAGTTGGTCATTTGTGGGAGGGGCCACTGTAGAACCAACCAATGGTTGAGCAGGGCCACTAAGGGTACTGGGCTGCAGGGTAATGGCCAACAGCAAGGGCTGCATGCTAAGGGCTGCATCCCACAGGACTCTGTTACAAATTGACCAAGACAGAAGGCAGCAAGGCTTTACCACTCTACTTTATGAAAGAGAGAGAGACCCAGTACAGCCCCAGAGCTACTAGCTTCTTAAATGTTTCCAGTTCTGAACAGGCAATATATATAACAAGTAAACAGCAAACTAAGACAAAAACATGGAAGTTAATGATTGTAATCAAATAAAGCTTACAACAAAATGAATCTGTCATGATAATTTTTATTGTCGTGCATGGTAATTAGATATAAATGATAAGTTGTTTAAGCAATGATTCTAATTGCTATTAATTTGACAACACTGTTTTGGGGGCTGCTCAGGAAAGCCCAAAGGTGCCTGGGATGGCTGCTTTTTCCATATTTCCATCTTAGGGAAACAAAAGCAATAACAGATTTGAAATTAAAAAAAAAAAAGCAACTACTTTGCCCTTCTGTATTTGTACTCAGAGTAGCACTTTCTAGACTCTTGCTTAAATTTCCTTGATTTAAGGATCTTGTTTATTGGATTTTTTTTTTAATATAGAGGTTAGGGAGAAACTCATCTCTTTGGTTGACAAATAAGGCAAAATAAGTTTGCAATCTCAAGCTAGAGTCAAGATTTCTGGGAGAAATATCAATAACTTCAGATATACAGATGACACCACCCTTATGGCAGAAAGTGAAGAAGAACTAAAAAGCCTCTTGATGAAAGTGAAGGAGGAGAGTGAAAAAGTTGGCTTAAAGCTCAACATTTAGAAAACTAAGATCATGGCATCTGGTCCAAACACTTCATGACAAATAGATGGGGAAACAGTGGAAACAGTGCCAGACTTTATTTTGGAGGGTTCCAAAATCATTGCAGATGGTGGCTGCAGCCATGAAATTAAGATGCTTGCTCCTTGAAAGAAAAGTTATGACCAACCTAGACAGCTTTTTAAAAAGCAGAGATATTTCTTTGCCAACAAGTCCATCTAGTCAAGGCTATGGTTTTTCCAGTAGCTGTGTATGGATGTGACAGCTGGACTATAAAGCTGAGCACTGAAGAATTGATGCTTTTGAACTATGGGGTTGGAGAAGACTCTTGAGAGTCTCTTGGACTACAAGGAGGTCCAACTAGTCCATCCTAAAGGAAACAAGTCCTGAATATTCATTGGAAGGACTGATGTTGAAGCTGAAACTCCAATACTTTGGTCACCTGATGTGAGGAACTGACTCATTTGAAAAGATCCTGATGCTGGGAAAGATTGAAGGTGGGAGAAGAAGGGGAAGACAGAGGATGAGATGGTTCGATGGCATCACTGACTCAATGGACATGAGTCTGAGTAAACTCTGGGAGTTGGTGATGGACCCGGAGGCCTGGCTTGCTGCAATGCATGGGGTTGCAAAGAGTCAAACACAACTGAACGACTGAAGTGAATTGAACTGAACTTCAATTAACTGGGCCTGTATTTGACCTCTGGGAAAACAAACAAAAAGGTAGACTGGTTATCCCATCAGAGGCCCAGCTGTAGGGTCTGGGGAAGACCATGTGTCCTCATCAGGGTTTAGGATTATTGGATGATTAAGAGGGGCCCCTTTTGGCATCTTGGAAGCTGCATGTAGGAATTGAGTCTTCAGAGACTGTGAAACCCTTTGAAGGATCTCTTCCTCTTAATGCCTTGAAATTTTATTCTATTGTGACCAGAAGAACATAAAATCTGTTCTGGAGGAAAGACTCCTCTAATAATGGCAGGCCTTACCCAATAAATGAGACTTTCTGGGATCAGGTGAAGAGAAGGGCAGGGAGCTGGGGGTGAAGTGAGTGGGGCTGGATTGGGGTGAGTGGGGGAGGGGAGAAAGAGTAGGGATGGTTTTGTTTGGACCATGCAACATTTAAACAAAGCTCTTTGGATAAATAAAAGGAGAGCATGAATCTCTGTAGGGTGAGGGGCTGAAGAGGATAGAAGAGGTTAGGCTGTGGAAGCACTGCAGACGCACAATCTTTCTCTGGGGTGGTAGAGTACAGAGAAGCAGCTCCACGACTTACAATATTTAATTTCCCAACTGAAGAAGTTGTGATTATAGTGCCCACCGCATAGGGTAAAAAGGAAAGTAAGTGTTATAATGTATGTCAAGTATTTAGAGCTGTGTAAGGCACACAGTAGGTACTCCAGACAGATTAGCTCTTGTTGTTGTTGTTTTTAAGGCTGATCCTGCCTCTTTCTATCCTACAAAATGCTGATCAAATACCCTTGACATTCTTGCACACAGCTGATTAGATGAAGAGAAACATGTCCATCAACCTGAGGACTGTTGAAAAGATGAGCTGGTCAGTGTGAATCTCTCTCTCAGTGTTTAA
Source organism: Neotragus moschatus (assembly GCA_006410615.1). Taxonomy (NCBI): domain Eukaryota; kingdom Metazoa; phylum Chordata; class Mammalia; order Artiodactyla; family Bovidae; genus Neotragus; species Neotragus moschatus. The sequence goes on along the minus strand of SJYA01002832.1, from coordinate 20,016 downwards.
ATAGGACTTTTGAAAAGTGTCCAGGAAATGGTGGGGAAAATGTTCAGAAAATAGAGGCAGGACAGACAAAGGCACAGACAAGTGGAGTGAGCTGACGTATATGAGCAGGGAGACTCCAGAGGAGAGCTTTTGAGCTATTGCTCCTTGGCTCCCAAATACCCTCTGAGTCCAAGCCACTCCCAACTCTGCCTCATGAAGGCCCCGTTTAGAGACAGCTTCCCCTTCTAAGATTTCCGTGAGATACCCAGTCATTGCATGTATGTCCACACCACAAAGCCCCTTGGCTTGACTCACCTTGAGGGGATTTCTGTTTCTTCCAAAAAGCCAAATTGAAAGAACAAATTGTCTTTGAATTGCAAAGAGTTGGACACAGCTTAAAGACTGAACAACTGGGTGACAAATGGTGGCACAGTGGTATGAAACACTGTTTCATTTCTTCATCCATTCTCTCACTTTGATCTACTTTTGTTAAGTGCATGACCTATACCAGACATGGGGCTAAATGTTGGGACTATTAACACAAAACAGGGGGCTGACAGGGGAGCCAATAATTTTAATACTCTGATAAGCGTCAAGTTTGTTGGAGCCCTGGCATTAACCAGAGAGGGACCACTTAACTGCGGCTAGTCAGGGTAAGGAGGTGGTTCTCAAAGGAAAGGTCACCAAAAAGATAAATATTAGTTTTCCTGGCAGACTAGAGGGACAGTGCCTTCCAGGAAAAGGTAGAGCAAATAAAACAATGGATGTCAGCCCCTGACCCGTGTATGTAGTGTATGTCAGGTGTAGGAGGATGGATTTCATCTTCAAGGAAATGAAAAGCCATCATTTCACTGAAGCCTTTGAAGAAGAACCATTCTCTTGCAGCATGAAGGAGAGAGATTGGGAGGGATGGGGATGGTTTGCAAGAGTCTTGAAGAGAACTGCTGAGGCCTGAACCAAGACAGCAGTGGGAATAGAGATGTGCATGTGGTGGGAAGGGAGGGGGTGTTGGTAACAGACTTCCATGACTCTGGAGGCTGGGGGGAGATGGGACCAGGATTCTGGATGACAAGAATGGGAAGAGGCTATCAGGAAAACAGAAAGGAAAAATGACCTGCAATTTAAGATAAATCATTCCACTGGGGGCATATTGAATTGAAGTTCCTGTTGAGATATCCAGGGAGAGAGGTCCAACCAGCAACTAGAAATGGAGGTCAGGGGCACAGAAGAGGTCTGGACACATCACTGCAGGGGCCATTGTCAAATGAGGTCACCACAGGGGTCACGGTAGAGTGAGGGGCCCAGGGAAGGCCTGGGTGGAGGGCGCCTTGTTCTCATACAGAAATGTGAGTGTCACTGAAGCCCACGTGCCCAGAGGGTGATGTTCAAGGTTAGTAAAGCAGAGGAGATTGTGCACACAGCTTAACGGGGGATCTGAGCTTGGGGCTGATCATAGGAAAGATAAGGCCAGAGAATTTAAGAATGAGGGGGATCCAAGCAAGGGGCAAACTCTGGAGCCAGACCTCCATTCTCACCCAGTGAGGTTTGGGAGGCGGAGGTGAGAGTCTCTCTGTTTCTAAAGACCCAGGGCAGCCCTCACTGGCTGCAGGACCTCCTGTCTCCTGGTTCCAGCCTGCCATACACGGCTCCTGCTTGATGTCCTCGGAATGACCCCACCTTTGAACCAGACTCAGAGCCCGAGTCCTTTATGATACATTCTACTCCACTTTCCTGGAAATAAGCACCATTTGACAAACTGTTCAAACTCAGAAGCTGAGTCATTATTTTCCTCTTTCTCCCTCTCCATCCCCAGTCACCAAGTCAATCTGTGCTCCTGTTACTCTCTGTTATCATGACCCCAACCCGGCTGATGTCTGGGTCTCCCTGACTTTGCCTGCTCTCATCCCTGACCCTTCTGGATTCCAGACCCACTTTCCTGCAGCCTTCTGTTCTCACCCCATCCCTTTGCTTGAAGCCCAGTGGCTCGCCACTGCCCCACACCTGCTGCTCTCTGGTTTCCTGACCTTGGACAAATCATTTAACTTCTGTGACTGTAATTTTTGTGTTGGTAAAGTGAGGTAGTCAGTCTTTTGATGATTTCTCTGCTGCGCTTTGAAGATTCCTCATCTCATATCTGTTAGGATGTCTATTATCAAAAAGACAAGTGATAACGAGTGCTGGCAAGTGTGTGGAGAAAAGGGAACCCTTGTGTTCTCTTGGTGGGAGTGTAAACTGGTGTAGCCACTATAGAAAATAGTATCGTGGTTCCTCAAAAAATGAAAAATAGAGTGAACCAGCAATTCCATTTCTGGAGTATATATGTCCAAAGGAAATAAATCATTGTCTCAAAGAGACCCTAGTTGACAGCAGCGTGGTCACCATAGCCGAGGCATGGAAACAATCTAAGTGTTGATGGATGAATGGATAAAGAAAACATTTTATATATATATATATATATATATATATATATATGACACATATATTTATATACACACATAGATATATCTTTTTGATAGAATATTATTCAGCCTTAAAAAAGAATGACATCTAGTCATTTGTAACTACATGAATAGTGAAACCAGAGGGCATCATGCTAAGTGAAATAAGCCTTGCGGAGAAAGATAAATAAATTGACATGGATGGTGTCAATTCCATGTAGAATCTAAAAACAAAAGTCAAACCCATGGAAATGGAGAGCAGAGTGGTGGTGGTTTCCAGAGGCTGGGGGTGAGGAAATAGGCGGAGGTTGGTCAAAGGGTGTGAACTTTTCGTTATAAGGTGAATAAGATCTGAGGATCTAATGGAAAACCTGGTGATTTCAGTTGTTGACATTGTATTGTAACTAATATGACTGAAATTTGCTCAGAGAGAATAACTTAAATGTCCTCACCAAAAAAGGATAAGAAAAAGGTCTCTGCTGGTAGGTTCCTACTCCCGTTCACACAAGCCCTGAGGCTTCCAGATCTCTCCACAGTCCAGGAACACCCGCTGCTAGTCTCATCTAAGAGCTTCAGCTCACACTGTTCTTACCTGAGGCACTTCCCCACTGTGGCAGGCGTGTAAACTTAGGTCTTTTCACAGTGTGAGGAGACGAGAAGTCAGCTGTCCATGAACCAGGAAGAGAACCCTCAGCCAGGACCTACCATGCTTGAGCTTCCAGTCTCCACAACTGTGAAAAATGAGTATTTGTTGTTGAAGCTGGCCAGTTGATGGTATTTTGCTACGGCAGCCCAGACTGACTAAGGCTGCTTTGACAATGAATTTAGGTTTTATGTTGCCATATTTGGGCTTCCCTGGTGGCTCAGATGGTAAAGGATCCACCTGCAATGCAGAAGATCTGGGTTCAATCCCTGGGTTGCGAAGATCCCCTGGAGAAGGGAACAGCTACCCGCTCCAGTATTCTGACCTGGAGAATTCCATGGACTGTATCTGTAGTCCATGGTCACAAAGAGTCGAACATGACTGAGTGACTTTCACTTTCTATTGCCATATTTAAATAAAGTCACCATGGGTCCTTCCTGTGTGCCCGCCTCTCCCCTAGCCCTTTTAACAGGACCTACCCACCTGTCACCCCACGCCCAGTGCTTATATTTGCCCAAGCCACCTTCTCTTTCCTCTTGATGCCTTCCTGTTTCTTGCTTTTATTTTTCCAACCAACATACATCAACAACTGGTCAGGCCCTCTTTTGGGGAAGACTGACCCACCAGATCCACTTTCCAGTTAACCAACCAGCTTGCTCCCAGACCCTGACCAGGGAACCCCCACCCTGTGCTGTCAGCAGATATGGGTCGAGTTTCTTGTTCCTCTAGTTCTGTCCTACTCTCCCTGCTCCATCCTCCAGCCTGCTTGAACACAGACACAGAAGGATACTGAAGAGGGCCTGTGCAAATAGGAGTTTTTAAAAACTGCACAGTTCAGATGAGAACAAATCCAAACTGTCACAGGAGTGCATTTGTGGGGCGGCCAGATCAGAGCCAACACTAACATCCTCTGCTCCCCTGGAGTCTGTCTGCAGAATGTGCTTCCCAGGCTGGGAGACATGGGCCTGTTTCAGATCAGGAGCTGGCATGCCCCAGTTGCCCATGGCAACCCAGCTGCACTGGCGCGTTTGCATTTATAAATGCGTGTGGGCTTAAAATTATATTATTGATTCTGTCTGGAAGACAGTCGTCTGATTTGTATATAGCTCTGAATAAATTACTCATTATCCTTTACAGCCATCAGAGTATGAGTCTCTTTCTCCCCCTCCCCCTTTTTTTTAATTTTAGAGAGACAGCAAATTGTGTCAGCAGATGTGAAATGAAATGCTTCTCATAACAACCATCCTATGAAATCAACATCCAGGGCACCGTCCCGGGAAGTAGTCTGGCTGTTACCGAACAGATTAAAAGATGGAATGGATTTGGAAGGGATGGAGCTAATAGTGGGTAGTCCCTTTCAGAGGGGCCATAAGGTATAGTTTGAAGTACACTGAAAGCAGACAGGAGCAGAGGGAGATGCAACCGCACCCTGGACTTGATCAATTCACGCTGAAGCCAAGCTTTCTCTTCTGTTTTCTTTGAAGTGTAGCATATACTCAGGCAGATTAAAGTATTGTTCCAGTTCACCTCTCCTCCCAGCATCCATGCTTTTTGCCCTGTGGCTCTGCAGATCATCCCACAAAAAGCCCTGTGTGCTGCCCTTGACTCTGGGCTTGATCTTTCAGCTTGTGTTGACTAATTAGCAAAGTGGCAGTGAGCCAGATCTGAACTTCTGCTTTAAGAAGCTTCAAGAGTTTTCACTTACCCTCCTGTGTTTTTTGTCATCAGTGTGAGGAGAGTTTCCTTTGGGTAAATGCTGCCACTTCAGCTGGGACGCAGAAAGAATACATGTGGAACAGTCAGCCCTCCACCATCAAACCCAGCCAGGCTGATGGCTTGAAGCCCTACCCCAGCCATACCCAGCCCAGAGGAGCCACTTCAGCCAAGCTGCAAATGTCTGGGAAATAAATCCTCACTGCCACCAAGATTTTATAAGTGCTTGTTACACAGCAGTAGCTGACTGTTACAATCTTCCATCTTCTCAACATCATGGCCATCAGTGTCACTAATGTTGCAAAAGAAGAGAACCACATCCCTCACTCTCTGTTTCAGCTGTCACCGATCACAAGCCTTTAGGGAGGAAACACACATCATGCATCACAATTTTAATTCACTTTGGTCTCTCATTATGCCTTGTGCCGTCAACAGTGGCATTGTTATCAGCAGTCGTGAGGAGACCAGTGCACCCGGGAGAAGCGCCAAGTAAATTGGAAGGTTTCATCTACACTCCTTTAGTGTTCATGGAAGTCCTGCCAAAAGATTAGTGGGCTTGTGTCTGAATTAGAGAGGAAGAGTGTCATGCTAACTCTCAGAAAGCACTGTCAATGCTCCTTTCAATCTGTCCCTAAATGAACACTTTTAATCTTTGATCTTACAGCTTGGGTTGTTATTACCTTCAAGCTCTTTATAAACCTCTACATCTCCACTCTTCAGTCTAGGGATGTACACACAAGCACACTCAATCATTTTCATAAAACATTTATGGAGCACCTACTGTGGGCTGGACACCTGCTACAGTAGTGAAGTGCTAGATGCCCTGTTGAATAAAAGAATCATGGTTGTGATAGGCAGTTAAGGAGGGTAAGAGTCAAGCCTCACTCCTAGACATCTGTTCTGAGACACAGGGCAGGTAGAAATGCTGTTTACTAAGATGGAACAATCTGGGGGAGGACTGGTTTGAGAGAAAATGAAAAGTTCAGTTTTATACTCATATGTTTGAGATGCTTCTGAGACATGTAGAGCTGTCAGGTGGGCAGTTAGATGTCCAACATGGAGCTCAGAGGAGAGAGGTCTGGACAGAGGATATCCATTGGAAGGGTTGCCAGCATGTAGACTGGGGTTTCCCTGGTGGCTCAAGTGGTAAAGAATCAGCCTGCAATTCAGAAGATCTGGGTTTGATCCCTGAGTCACAAAGATCCCCTGGAGAAGGGCTTGGCAACCCACTCCAGAATTCTTTTTTTATTATTTTATTTATTTCAATTGGAGACTAATTACTTTACAATATTGTAGTGGTTTTTGCCACACATTGACATGAATCAGCCATGGGTGTACATGTGTTCCCCATTCTGAACCCTTGTCCCTTTTCCCTCCCCATCCCATCTGTCAGGGTCATCCCAGTGCACCAACCCTGAGCACTCCATCTCATGCATCAAACCTGGACTGGCGATCTATTTGACATATGATAATATACATGTTTCAATGCTATTCTCTCAAATCATCCCACCCTTGCCTTCTCAAACAGAGTCCAGGGCCAAAGAACTAAACAGACATTTCTCCAAAGAAGACACAGAGATGGCTAACAAACACATGAAAAGATGCTCAACATTGCTCATTATTAGAGAAATGCAAATCAAGACCACAATGAGGTCCCATCTCATGCCGGTCAGAATGGCTGCTATCAAAAGTCTACAAGCAATAAATGCTGCAGAGGGTGTGGAAAAAGGGAACCCTCTTACTCTGTTGGTGGGAATACAAACTAGTACAGTCACTATGGAAAACAGTGTGGAGATTCCTTAGAAAACTGGAAATAGAACTGCCTTATGACCCAACAGGAGAAGGCAATGGCACCCCATCCAGTACTCTTGCCTGGAAAATCCCATGGACAGAGGAGCCTGGTAGGCTGCAGTCCATGGGGTGGCTGAGGGTCGGACACGACTGAGCAGCTTCGCTTTCACTTTTCACTTTCATGCATTGATTGGAGAAGGAGATGGCAACCCACTCCAGTGTTCTTGCCTGGAGGATCCCAGGGACAGGGAAGCCTGGTAGGCTGCCGTCTATGGGGTCGCACAGAGTCAGACACGACTGAAGTGACTTAGTAGTAGTAGTAGTATGACCCAGCAATCCCACTGCTGGGCATACACACCGAGGAAACCAGAACTGAAAGAGACACATGCACCCCAATGTTCATTGCAGCACTGTTTATAATAGCCAGGACATGGAAGCAACTTAGATGTTCATTGGCAGATGAATGGATAAGAAAGCTGTGGTACATACACACAATGGAATATTACTCAGCTATTTAAAAGAATGCATTTGAATCAGTTCTAATGAGGTGCATGAAACTGGAGCCTACTATACAGAGTGAAGTAAGTCAGAAAAACACCAATATATTATGAATGCATATATATGGAATTTAGAAAGATGGTAATGATGACCCTATATACAAGACAGCAAAAGAGACACAGATGTAAAGCCCACTCCAATATTCTTGCCTGGAGAATTCCATGGACAGAGGAGTGTGGTGGGCTACAGTCCATGGAGTAGCAAAGAGTCAGACACAACTGAGCAGCTAACACTTTCACTTTCTTTTTTCAGCATGTAGATGGCATTTAATACCACAAGACTGAGCAGAAAGCAAACATAGGGAAGAGAAGAGGGTCCAGCTGAGTGATAAGGATCCCAGCATTTCAAGGACAGCCAGAGAGGAGTAAGGATGAGGACTGTAATGGTGGATCTGGGGAGAACCAGAGACGAGGGTGGAAAATGTTGGTGTCTGCTTGTCATTCCCTCCGGGCAGCCATCTTCCCCACCCTCCGCTGCTGATGAAACTCTGCTTTGTTTGGGTCTTGGGGGTCATGCCCTTCATGAGAGGCAGGTCTCCTCCTCAGTTTTGTGGTGCCGGGGTGGGGGCAGGTATGAATCGTGAGGCCTGAGACATCCGTGGTAATCACTCTCCTTGCTGGTTTGTGTTTAGTCATGAGCATGTGATACAACTTTGGCCAATCAGGTGTGAGTGAAAGTCCACTGGGTGGCTTTGGGTAAAGTTCCCATGCTTTTGAAAACTGAAGGAAAGGAGAAAACAGAGTTCCTCTCCTGCCTCAAATGTGGCCTCTGGATGGAGACTCTGCAGCCATCTTGCAACCAGGACAAATGTGAGCCCCAAAGCCCAAACAATAAAGATGCAAAGAATATTTGTGTTAAATGACATCTTTGAATTGTTGGATTGACCAAACGTGGAGCTCTCCTAGCAACAGATTTATTTTGCAAGATACTCATTTTTCTAAAGGTTTAGGCATTGTGGGTCTTCCATGACCTGTATGTGGCTCTAAGCATCCTAGATAGTACTCATGGTTTCACACGACAGAGCAAGGCGGCTCGTGCCCTCTAGTAGTATGATTATGCCAAGGGCTTGAGGGTGATACTTAATTCAGAACTTAATGGTTTCTTCTACCTTATTTGGGGGGGGGGGGATAGCAATTTCCCAATCTTTTGTGTGTATTCTTTGTCACTCAATGCTAATTTAATATTATGCTTACAGTTTATTTCTTTCAACAGTCAAAAACCAAATTTTTCTGCCAAGCTAAAAGCATATTTTACCTCAGTTATCTCAGAAGAAATGGATCGCTTTTAACTATGACATGTTATCCACACTCGGTCAGTAGGAAGGATGCTGAGAATAACTGAGCTGGAAATAGTCTAGAGTTTATTTTCCAGCTAACTTGGAAAAGATTCAGAATAGGGCAACATAGGAAGGAAGAAATAGATACGGAAGGGTCAGAACAACAAGAAATGAGAGAGATTTAAATACAAATAAAGTGCCTGAAGTCAAAATGTTTGATGACACTTAGTATCTTAATTAACCAGATTTTAAGATAATGACTGTATATCTTCAATGGTTTGGGCTGTCCTTTAAGCTTTTCGAATAGTGTTCTTTTTATTCAATTAATGCTTCTGAAAGAGCTTTAATTTTACATTAATCAAAAGCCCTCATGATATTCTCAGAATTTACTCAAATTCAATGTTGTTTTTTTTTTTTTAAGTGCAATTAAGTTATCAAGGCAGAGCCTGTGACTGCAGGGACAAAATTCCATAGCAACAGTCAGTTGTCTAAGCCTGGGGCACTCCTGCATCCCATGTTCGTGCCAGGTGGCAGTAGGGGGGTGGGGGTGGGCAGGCGGTCAGATTCCACAATGAATGGGACCAACTTCCCTTTACCTTCCTTCTGAGGAGCAAAACCTGCTTCCTTGACAATGTAAATAGTTACCATATAATACCCATTTTTACCGCAAACAGCTCTCTGCCTGTACTCCCAAGTAGAATTCTAGAAAATTCTACAATATTTTAAAAAAAGAGAAAAGCAAAGAACGAAGAGAATATTTTCTTACCCGTCAGCATGAGATGTTTCTAACCTTCCCAAAGCAGTACCTGCTCTTCGTCTTCTCCAGCTCATGGTATCAGAAGGCCAAACCTGTCAGGGACTCCTGTGCTGATTAGAATGATGTCTGCTTGGCCCCCAAGGGCAATTACTGATGATCAAAGGGATGCCAGGTGAAGAAAATCTTGCTGCTTTCTTGGTGGGAGCAGCCAGTGCGGATGAGCTGTACCGCGGTGCTGGCTTGAGTCTCACTGTGCCTGGATTTGTAACTGGAGTACCTGGGTATGTTCCTCCTCTCTCCCCTCCTCCCCCAGTGTGTTAATCCCGTCACATGAGAAGGTAATTGATGCTAACATAAAGCTGGGAGGTGGGGTGGGGAGACAATACCAGAGAGTGAACAAAGAGGAAAATAACTCCAGTGTTAAAAATGTTGTCTTATCATCTTGCGTGCTAAGTCACTTCAGTGATGTCCGACTCTTTGAGACCCCATGGATTGTAGCCTGCCAGGCTCCTCTGTCCACGGGATTCTCTAGGCAAGGATACTGGAGTGGGTTCCCAGGCCCTCCTCCAGGGGACCATCCCCACCCAGGGATGGAACCCACATCTTCTGTATCTCATGCACTGCAGGTGGATTCCCCACTGAGCCACCTGGGAAGCCCCTTATCATCTCACCGTTAATAGTAATTATATGTGGGTGCATTCCACAGTCCAAAATGGAACCCTTGACTACCCAATCTCACGCCTCCTCCAACTGCTCTATCTCAGATAACAGCTCCATTTTTTCCAGTTGTTTAAGGGAAAAACCCCTTGGAGTCATCTCCTCCCCTACCCTTCCCAAACACACGTCCAGTCCACCAAAAAATCCTACTGATTCTACGTTTGCCGTGTCTCGATTCCAGCTCCTCCTCACTTCCTCCACCAATACCTCTAAGTCCAAACCACCGTGTTTCTTACCTGGACCTTGCCTATACATCCTGACTGGTCTCCCTGTTTTCATTTCTGCCCTGTTGTTCAGTCGCTAAGTTGTGTCTGACTCTTTGCAACCCTATGGACTGCACCACAGCAGGCTTCCCTGTCTTTCACTATCTCCTGGAGTTAGCTCAAGTGCATGTCCATTGAGTTTGTGATGCCATCCAATCATCTCATCCTCTGTCATACCCTTCTTCTCCTGCCCTCAGTCTTTCCCAGCATCAGGGTCTTTATTGATGAGTCAGCTCTTTGCATCAGGTGGCCACAGTATTGGAGCTTCAGCTTCAGCATCAGTCCTTCCAATGAATATTCAGGATTGATTTCCTTTAGGATTGACTAGTTTGATCTCCTTGCAGTCCAAGGGACTCCCAAGAGACTTCTCCAGCACCATAGTTCAAAAGCATCAATTCTTCATCACTCAGCCTACCCAGTACAGAATATTCTATGTAGAGAGCGATCTTTTAAAAAGAGAAATTGGACAACGTTAACCCTTGGGTCAAATATCTGTCATGCTTGTCATATCATCCTAAGTAAAATTCATAACCTCAGGCTTCCCTGACCTGCCCTTCCCCGGTCTGACCTCATCTTCTACTGCTCTCCCCTCGCTCCCCCAGGGCCACCTTGACCTTCTCTTAGAACACGAAGGGTTTCTGCCTTTGTTCCCTCTCACCGGAAGTCCTTTCTCCATGCAGCCACAAGCTTCTCCCCTGCTCCCTCACTTCTGTCATGAGCTGGTTCAGCACAGTGTTGAGAGGCCTTCCTGACCACCCTCATTAAAATAGCAGCTCTCATGCCTCTCTGTCCTCAGCTGGCTGTATTTTTCTTCCTACTTCTGAATTCAACATATTATATATTTACATGGTGTATTGTATATATGGGAGACCGAGGTGCTTTAGACGGTAAAGAATCTGCCTGCGATGCGGGAGACCCAGCTTCGATCCCTGGTCAGGAAGCTCCTGCAACCCACTCCAGTACTCTTGTCTGGAGAATCCCATGAACCGAGGAGCCTGGCAGGCTGCAGTTCATGGGGTCACAAAGAATCAGACATGACTGAATGACTTTCACTTTTCATGATAGATATATGAAACCCACTATATTATTTTTAAAACATTTATTTATTTGGCTGTGCCAGGTCTAGTTCCTGGACCAAGGATCAAACTCTTGTCCCCTGTACTGGGAACACAGAATCTTAACCAGTGGACAGCCAGGGAAGTCCTGTCTTCAGTTTAAAGTAATATTATTTTTCTACTCTTGTATTTGTTAATGAAACAGAACAAGCTTAAACTTATTTACAGAACAGCTTTTTCAAGAGGTTAAAAACAAAGAATAGATGTTTTGGGAAAGCATGGAAATCTGCTATACATACTTTTTTGGATTGGGTGTGTGTGTGTGTGTGTGTGTGTATGTGTAGTTGGGGGCGGGTAGTGAGGTTTGCAGGAGGTTAGAAAGAGAATCAAAAGAGCCATCAGGGATACTAGAAGAGAAAAAATTTCAGAATCATTTTCTGTGTTGAAACACTGCTCTCTTTGAAATACAATAGTGAAGGTAATGGTGCTACATAATTAACTCACATCATGTACATTGACTGATCTGTCTTGACAACCTGCTCTGAAGAAAGGAACCATATTAAAGCACTCTTTCACATCCTTTGGCACATTAGAATAAGCAGTGGCCACTGGCCGCATGAGAACTTTTGTAGTGTTCAAGGTTTAAAATGCCTTCGCAGATTTTAAATTACGAGAGGACCACAACCACTCTCTCCTGTCTTAAAAGAACAATCTATTTAAGCACATGTGTCAGTGGTGATCAGATTTAATATTTTTAAGAGGGAAAATGGACTTTACCAAGCTTTTCATTTTGAGGGTTTCAGAGAAGTCTCATCTAAATGAATACTGCGCCCCTATCAGTTACCTCTGTGTGTGTGTCTGTGTGTGTGTGTGTGTCATGTCTGACTTTTCACGACCCCAAGAACTGCAGCCCGACAGTCTCCTCTGTCCATGGAATTTTCCAGGCAAGAATACTGGAGTGGGTTGCCTTTTCCCTCTCCAGGAGATCTTCCCAACCCAGGGATGGAACTTGAGTCCCTCACATCTCCTGCACTGGCAGGCAGAATCTTTACCCCTAGCGCCACTGTTAGCTGTTGTAGCACTAATCTCAGTGGCATGCAACAGAGAGCATCCGTCTCTCACTTTGTGGGTCACAAGGGTAGATCAGCTAGGGTAACTGTATTAGTCCATTTGGGCTGCTTTGACAAAACACTGTAAACTGGGTAGTTCTTAAGCAATGAACATTTGTTTCTCATAGTTCTGGAAGCTGGAAGTGCCAAGATCACAGCACGAGCAGGTCTGGGCTTTGGTGAGGAACTTCTGGTTCAGAGAGCCATCTTTTCTGTGTGTGTCTTGCGTGGCAGAAGGGAGCTCTCTGGGGTCTCTCCTATAAGGGCACTAATGCCAATCATGAGGGCCCTGCCTTGAGGTCTAGTCCCCTTCAAAGGTCCTGCCTCCTAATACCATCACTTTGGGGATTAAGATTTCACTAGAAAAATCATGCTGCTGTTGTCATTCGGTTGCTCAGCAATGTCTGACTCTGCGACCCCGTGGACTGCAGCACGCCAGGCTCCTCTGTCCTTCACCAACTCCCAGAGCTTGCTCAAACTCATGTCCATTGAGTCCGTGATGCCATGCAACCATCTCATCCCCTGTCATCCTCTTCTCCTCCTGCTCTCAATCTTTCCCAGCATCAGGGTCTTTTCTAACGAGTCAGCTCTTTGCATCAGGTGGCCAAAGTATTGGAGTTTCAGCTTCAGCATCAGTCCTTCAGTGAATCTTCAGAGTTGATTCCCTTTGGGATTGACTGGTTTGATCTCCTTGCAGTCCAAGGGACTCTCAAGAGTCTTGTCCAACACCACAGTTCAGAAACATCAATTCTTCAGCACTCAGCTTTCTTTATGGTCCAACTTTCACATCCATACATGACTACTGGAAAAACTCAAGCTTTGACTAGACCAACGTTTGTCGGCAAAGTAATGTCTCTGCTTTTTAATGTGCTGTCTAGGTTTGTCATAGCTCTTCTAAGGAGCAAGTGTCTTTTAATTTTGTGGCTGCAATCATTTTCAGAAGAATCTTGGGAAGATGCAAACAGACCATATCAGCAACTCTCCTCCCCACACCTCTCATCCTCCTGGGACCAGTGGGCAGCCAGAACTTAGATCTGCTAACATCTCATTGGTTAAAGCAAGTCACATGACTAAGTTCATAGTCAAAGTCTGGGGAAACACCTCCCATCTTTAGTAGGAGGGGTTGCAAAGTTACATAGCCAAGAATGTAGAGACAGAGAGACATGAAGAAGTGGGGGGGTGATACTTCAGTTACCATGGTGCCCAAAGAAAAAGTCTATTAAATAGGGCATCCCAATACTGTGCTTAAGTAGCATTTGTGGTTCTAGGGTGGCAGTCACTTACCTGTTCTGTAGTTCTGGAGGTAGGATGCTTTCCTGTCTCCAGCCACAGGGATGGCAACCCATCTGGTTGTCTGCCAGCAGGTTGTCTGTTGCAGGCAATGGAGGTGATATAGGCTTTTCTTGCCTGTGCTGCCCTTGGACTACCAAAACTATCTCCAAAGAAGTAAAGGGAGGTTTGGGAGAAGGGTCAATTAGGTGCAGATAGGGGATATTCTAGGGTAGTGAAACTATTCTGTATGATACTGTAGTAAACACATGATACTATGCTTTTGTAAATGCCCATAGAATGTTACAGCACAATGAATCAACTTTGATATCTATAAATTTTTTAAAAATTCATTTAAGAAGTCAAGGATCAGGAATTCACTAGCGCTCCAGCGGTTAGGACTCTGCACTTTCACCGCTGAGGGCCCAGGTTCAATCCCTGGTTGGGGAACTAAGATTCCATAAGCCAGGCAACTTGGCCAAAAAATTAAAAAAAAAAGAGGTCAGTGATCCCATTTGGGACTCCTGGGGGCTGGAGCCCTCTTCAATCTTTCCCAGCATCAGAGTCTTTTCTAATGAGTCGGCTCTTAGCATCAAGTGGCCAAAATATTGGAGTTTCAGCTTCACCATGAGTCCTTCCAATGAGCACCCAAGACTGATCTCCTTTAGGATAAACTGATTGGATCTCCTTGCAGTTCAAGCGACTCTCAAGAGTCTTCTCCAATACCACAGTTCAGAAGCATCAGTTCTTTGGGACTCAGCCTTCTTTTTTTTTTTTTTTATTTTTAATCCAACTTTCACATCCATACATGACTACTGGAAAAACTAAAGCTTTGACTAGACAGACCTTTCTGGAAAGGAGGACAGTAGAAAGCTGAAGATCCAGCTATAACACGTCTGGAGAGATGAAACCCTCAGCCTCAGGCAAAACTTTGTTAGCACAGTCTGAGGAAATGGGTTAACATGAAACCAAACCATGTTCACAGGGATACATCAACTTGTACTAGCATAAGTTTTATTGACTATTCTGGAACACAGAAGCGAGAACAAGAGAGCCCGTGCTGTTGAGAGCCCGTACTGTCAAGAGCCAACGACACTCTCCATGCAAGACCTGACTCCCGCCTCCTTGATATCTTTTGTCTGACAGACCCTCTGCCCCGTGTCCCCAGCTGACTATGCTTCAGCCACGCTGCCTTCTGACTCTTTCCAGAACACTTCGAGAAACACTTTAAGATATTTCCTACTTGGATGGCTTGCTGTTCCCTNTGACTAGACAGACCTTTCTGGAAAGGAGGACAGTAGAAAGCTGAAGATCCAGCTATAACACGTCTGGAGAGATGAAACCCTCAGCCTCAGGCAAAACTTTGTTAGCACAGTCTGAGGAAATGGGTTAACATGAAACCAAACCATGTTCACAGGGATACATCAACTTGTACTAGCATAAGTTTTATTGACTATTCTGGAACACAGAAGCGAGAACAAGAGAGCCCGTGCTGTTGAGAGCCCGTACTGTCAAGAGCCAACGACACTCTCCATGCAAGACCTGACTCCCGCCTCCTTGATATCTTTTGTCTGACAGACCCTCTGCCCCGTGTCCCCAGCTGACTATGCTTCAGCCACGCTGCCTTCTGACTCTTTCCAGAACACTTCGAGAAACACTTTAAGATATTTCCTACTTGGATGCCTTGCTGTTCCCTAAGCCTGGAAAGCTATTGTTTGTCTTTTGGCATGGCTGGCCCTTCCTCTTCTTAAGGGGTCAGCTTAAACCAGGCCTCCTTCTAGGAGCCTTGGACTATCACAACACTGCTTACACTGTGTGTGTGTGTGCATGCATGCTTAGTTGTCCAGTTGTGTGTGACTTTTCTGTGACCCCATGGACTGTAGCCCGCCAGGCTCCTCTGTCCATGGAATTCTCCAGGCAAGATTACTGGAGCAGGTTGCCGTTTCCTTCTCCAGGGGATCTTCCTGACCCAGGACTCAAACCCGGTCTCCTGCATTGCTGACAGATTCTTTACCATCTGAGTGGCCAGGGAAGCCCTATGCTGCGTGTAGCACTCACACTTTGTAATTCTCCTGTTCATTTTCACTTGTTTGTGATCTGTCCCTCTCTCCACGATGCAAGCTCTGTGTATGTCTTTTCACTGTTAGTGTATTCCCAAGACCTACAACACTGCCTTGGCACATCAAAGGTGTTCAATAAATATTCATTGAAAAAAGGGCTCTTCAGTGTTTAATATTTGGTTCAGGAGCCTGATGGAATATGGGCCATGCTCTGGAGAGTGCTGGGAGGACAGGAAGTCCCACTGCACACACTAAATCCATATGAAAGAATCCATATGAAATTACTCGTGGGCCACAACTACAGTCCCCAGTGCTCCAAGAAAGACATAAACAGCAAAAAAAAAAAAAAGAGAGAGAGAGAGATTTGGAATTAAGTAAATGCACAGAAAAAACAAACCCAGCATGAATGGCAACATGAATATAAATTAAAACATAATTCAAGGTCAAAACCATTAACGTGGTCAAAGAAGAATAACATGTAATAAGAAAATGAAGAAGCTCTGTGTAAGTCATAAGCACTGATAAACAACATAGGAGCCAAAAATATGTAGCAAAAATCCCAGAAATACTAGGAGACACTGATGAAAACACTTCTATTGTGGAATGTTTTAAATATTTTTGCCTGAGAATATGACAATTAAAATATACAATTAAGACAAAGAAGTGGCTTAAAAGTACAATTAACTATATATTTTTTCTTCTGCTATTCATGTAATACACAAATCATTCTTATACTTGGCATAAAAAATGTTTGCTAATTTTCTAAAAGCAGAGATTTGTTTTTTAACTTTCAAAATCAACAATAATAAATTTTTTAATCCTCTAATTATTGAAAAATTAAGAAACTTCTTCCACATAATTCCTGGTTCAAAGACGAAACCAGAATTGAAGACACTAAGTATGCAAAAGAGAATGGTGAAAAAACATTATATCAAAACCTACTGGATACAGTTAAAGTTGAGTGGGAATAAGTTGGGCGGCAAGGGATGATTTTCAGCCTTAAATGATTTTATTGTTTAAAAGTAAAACAAAATTATACAAAGTAATGATGAAATTGTAATTCAGAACAATTTGGGCCTTATTTTTTCTTGATTATTGAGAAAAGAACTCAGTTACTTTCAGATGTTCTTCATTTGAACTATTTTTCTTTTTTATCCATCCTTTGGCCCACATCACAGTAAGAGCGAATAAAGCGATCAAGAATCTGCCTTTCTGAAAATTATGAAGAAAAACAGGATGAAATTTTCCACTTAACTCTTTCAGGGCTAAATAGAGAAATTTCTAAGGAGGCAAATACCTGACAGTCGTACTCTAAATATGAATTCAATGAGACCAAAAGAATCATGATAATCAAAGCTATTATGTCTAATAGCTAAAAAGACTCTTCAATAGTCAATATCTCTTGAATGTAATTATTGACTAAAAAGAGCAAACAATATTCAAGGGATCAGTAAGACTTCCTGGAAAGAGCATGTGGACTGTGGAATGAAATAGACTTAGGCTTTTGTTCTGTGCAGGCTCTCTAGTCGTCTTGCCTGGACACTTCCCTGGACAGAGGCGTCTGGCAGGTTACAGTCCATGGGGTTGCAAAGAATCAGACACGACTGAGCACACATCCGTCATCTCTCTTTATTCGTTGCCTCATCTCTGAATCAAGGTACTGATACTTACCTAGCACAGTTGTTGGAATGGATGAAGAGTGCTATGTGTGAAGCACCTAGACAGTGCTTGCTCTGCGTGATGCAATGATAAAAAACCAATAGAGACTGTTGTTCCAAAAGCTTCATGAAGGCCAGGGTTGCTTTTTTGCCCGCCAGTATTGGTAGGCTTTGCAGTCTTTGAGTGATAACTGATCATGGGAGGCCCCTCTCTCCCCAGCCTCCATTTCCTCATCTGGAAATTGAAGGAGTCTTGTCTGGTTATGAACATCTACGGTCCCCTAATACTAATTACATATTTTTAAATTGGACATGGTGGAGCTATAAAGCTTTGTCACTCCTAGAAATTACCATCTGTGCAGCCAAAACTAAGAGAAAGGAAGAATGCAAGTGACATTACCTGTCCTTGTTTGTGCTCAGTGTGACAAACGCCACCCGAGGGCTAGAGATCAGGGGGTGTGTGTGTGTGCACCTGAGTTACTCTCCACCTAAGTCTGCATTTGTTTTTGTGATCTCACATTTAACTTTGAATGTTTTATAATGTACGTAACGTGTTAGTTCGGTGATAGGAATATGTGTCCTAGAAAGTGACCCAAGCAGTCCTGAATGACATTTATCTCTTTGAGGATGAGACACATGAAGATTTGCATCTACCCTAAGAAGACTGTCACACACACACACACAAACACCAAACAGGAAATAAAGATTACACAAACTACAACAAAGCTGTGAGAGAGTACAGACTTCCACTGGAGAAATCAATTAACCGTAAGAAAAAGAGAAGTCGCCCTGGAGCAGCTCAGCCACAGCAAAGTGAGATCAGAAGTAAGTGAAAAGTTGGATGTTTACTTTTTAATAAGTGGGGATATATTCACTGGAGCCTCTTTGAAGAAAAATTTATTTTCAATGGGTTGAGGTTTACAGAAAACTTTATATGTTGCAAGTGTGTTCAGTCGTGTCTGGCACTTTGTGACCCCGTTGACTGTAGCTCGCCAGGCTCCTCTGTCCATGGGACTCTCCAGACAAGAACACTGGAGTGGGTTCCCATGCCCTCCTCCAGGGGATCTTTCTGACCCAGGGGTTGAACCTGCATCTCTTGCATCTCCTGCAATGGCAGGTGGATCCTTGACCACCGTGCCACCTTTTTGTATTCACATACATATATATTGAACACCAGGGGCTAGAAGTTGGGAAAGTTTCTATTTGGTGGAAAGCCATGTATTATTATGATCTGTAATTTATCAGATAGTAACTTGAGACCTCATTTTACCTTTGTAGGAAACACCCTGAAGGTACTCTGTGACTTGAGAGGGGCTGAATGAGTTCAGAATTGTCAAGAAATCCAGGTAGGCTTTCCCGTAATCACTTTGGTAGATGGACTGCTTCTTCGTGCGCTCTTGGCTCCTCATGTGGCTGTAGAGCACAGAAGGGACTAGAGACACAAGGGAAGGAAAGACAAGAAGCTGTCACCGAGCAGAGAATCCCAGCCTCTATTTGTGGGACTCGCCAGGCCCCACAATGTGTTATGGAATGTATTGAGGAATCTCGGAATAAGAACAGTCTACAAAATTGTTTTTAAAAGCTACAGGTATACTCACCTAGACCTTGAGAAGCAATGGGTAGGCTCGAGTAGCATCCATATTTGAAACTAAAATCCTGTAACTCAGGAATTTTAGCTGGAATTTGGTAGTTCCGTCGAAATTCTGTGTCTGCTGGTCGGGGAACTAACTTTTTCCATTCTAGAAGCATCTGAGAACGCTGTTTATTCCTCTGATCTGGGGTGGAGGTACAAATGGAAGGCAATAATTACTCCTTGTAAGGTATTTCTAAATAGTATCATATTTTCATTCCATTTTGCTTCCGGCAGTAGCTTCCAATGTATCACACTCAGAACCCTCTCTTCTTGCATTTAGAGATATGGTCAATGTACTTTTTATGGACATTTCAACCAAGAAATAATTTTCTGCTTTATCAGGCACAGGAAGCATAGGCTAAAATGATCAGAAGTAGTTTCTAATGAATGTACTGTTCATCAGTTAGGAGTACTCTTTTGTTTCTGCTTCGTGGACTCAGAAAGCACGCCTCACTCCAGTAGTCCTGCCTAGGCCCTGGGGCTGGGGTTGGGAAGCAGAGTGAGATATTTTAGATAGGGCTATGGCTGCCACGTAAAATATAGGAATTCAGTTAAATTTGTTGTAGTTGCTGTTTTGGTTGCTGTGCAAGGCCCTTGCAATGGAAATGTGGAGTTAAATTTGAATTTCAGATAATGAATAATTTTTTGTATCTGTATAAGTACTCATTTTTTACCTGTTATTAGGACTTCCCTGGTAGCTCAAATGGTAAAGAATCTGCCCGCAAATGCAGTATCCTTGCCTGGGAAATCTTATAGATAGAGGAGCCTGGCAGGCTTCAATCCATTGGATCACAAAGAGTCGGACACAACTGAGCCACTAAGGCAATATCACTATTCAGTTTTAATTGAGCATCTTGTATTTTCATTTGCCCAATCCAGCAACCTTAGATGGGCAGTACACATCATCCCCATTACCTGGAAAAGAACCACTCGAAAAAGGACCTTACTGATGGATGGTTAGGCCAGATCATTGTTATTAGTGGGTTATAATAGTATTATTTCTTTGAGCCCGTGTTTTGGGGCAGAGGGGCAAGAATACTGGAGTGGGTTGCCATTCCCTTCTCCAGGAGATCTTCCCAACCCAGGGATTGAACCCG
>SJYA01002831.1:410345-440838 GCA_006410615.1 Neotragus moschatus | reverse complement strand
TTTTAAAAAGGAAATAGAATACCCACCAGTGAAGTCTGATAAGATGCAGCAACACTTTTTGTTGTTGTATTTTCTATGGTTCCTTGCTCTGTATGACCGCTGAGTGAAGCTGTTCCAACACAGACTATACAGCCCACAAAGCCTAACATATTTGCCCCCTGGTCCTTTATTGAAAAAGATTGCCAATCTCTGGTAGATCCTCCAGTTTAGAAATATTTTAACTCAAAATGATTACAACTTAATAAAGGATTTTGAGGGCTCTGTTTTCTGGAAGACCCAGCCCTCCAGGATGACACAGTTTCTGAGGTGTCCAGATGTTTGAAGCTTATTTCATTTGACCCAAGCTAACAGTGCGGTTCTTTGATCAGGTAATGAAGAGAAAGAATGTACCCGTCCTTCATGTTTTCTGAGACACAAATCATGTCATGATTTGTGAAGGACTTCACCAATCTTCCAATGATATATTAATATTAATATGGTTGACTCTCTGATTTAGCATTTCATTACTATTGTCTCATTTTCTTCCCCCTAGAAAACTAGGTTACCTACAGACTCTGGTTCACCCTTTTTATTACCTTTCCATTTCTACNATGATTTGTGAAGGACTTCACCAATCTTCCAATGATATATTAATATTAATATGGTTGACTCTCTGATTTAGCATTTCATTACTATTGTCTCATTTTCTTCCCCCTAGAAAACTAGGTTACCTACAGACTCTGGTTCACCCTTTTTATTACCTTTCCATTTCTACCAGTGCCCAGGAATCTCCAAAATTAAGAAATTGTAAGTATGTTCTCTCAAGAATACAACTAACCAAGGAAATGGTACCTGGACTCTACCATTGCAATGCAGTGCAGACTTCTCAAATTTCTAACCCCTCTCTTTTACAATTTGGTAAAGTTTCTCTGCGGGTCTTACCTTCAAAATACCGAGGGTGGGTGAGAATTTCAGCAGCTCCTTTATAACATCATTATACCCTTTGTTGGCTGCTTTCAATAAAGCTGTTGTACCATCCTTTACAGAGAAACAAAAAGAAAAGTTCATTATTAACATATGTGTGTGTTGGCTAAGAATGAAATGTTTGTTGAGAACTGGGAACATGCTTATCGGAAACAGGCAAAATATGTAAACTAAAGCACACGGCTGGCATGTCTTTTAAACTAAAATCATTTTAGAGCATATTAAACAGTTAACTCTGCATGAAAGAATACCAGACAAAATATGTGACTTATTCTGTTATCTTAGAACCCTGCCGTTTGGGAATTCAAGGTCTCCTAGTCCCTTAGAATATTGGGGAATTTCAAGAGGATATTTTTAGAACATAGATGGACTAAAGAGGCATTCACTGCAGTTCATAACTTAGAAATTAATTGTTGAACTGCTTTTTAAAAGTTTCTAAATTTAAAATTTTTTATGACTGTTGAACTGTAGCTACAGTTTTGAAAATTTAAATGTGCTTTTCTTTTTGCTTTTCCATGTACATACTCTTGCCCTAGTCTGCCCTGGGTGCATGGGTGTTGTGGGGAGAACAGGACAGTGGTAGACTGAAATCTGCAGGAAATAATGCAGAGACAAGTTCAAAAATTAATATTCTGTTTCTGTCGTCCTTTTCTGGCCTGAGAAGAGATTTTCCAATTTCCCCTTTCTCCTGCTGGAACACATCAATTGCTGTATTTGGACGATCTTGCTCACAGACTTCTATAGTAAGGAAATCACCCTTGTGGTGCAGCTCTCTACAGCCCGGGGGAGCCTGCGCACCGCGGGGACCCCAAACCACAGACCCTGCGAGCCAGCTGCACTGCGGCCCAGAGGCCAGCAGGAGGCGCAGCGCCAGGCGGATCAGCAGCCAACTGGGACACATCCCCAAGGTCCGCCGAGGTCCGAGTCTCCTACCTCCATCCCCGTGGGTCATCCAGAGGCTTGCTCTGGTTGGAGAAATATTCTCGAGGAATTTAACATTTTTCCCTTAGAGACCGAGCAGCAATTGCTAGGTTTACAATGAATTCAAACCTTTCCCTGGGTTTTCTGCTAAAGAGCAGGAGGAGGTTGGGAAGAAACCCTGGTGAATTAGAGACAAAATGAAGCTGCGTCTTTCTTCTCCGCACGTCTGGGCTCGAGGGTCAACGCTTCGATGGGAGGCCTCCCCACCCCTCCGGCGCGGTGGTCCCCGCACTCACGTGGCGGGCGGCATCGCGCTCGGCCCCGCGCAGCAACATCACCCGCACCACCTCGCTGTGGCCCATCTGCGAGGCGATCCACAGCGGTGCTGTCCCGTCCTGCAGGGAGAGGACACGGGGCGGGGTGGGATGGGTGTGGGAAGTGGTTAGGGTCCGGGCAGGGCTCCTGACCACACACAACGAGGGCGATTCTACCCACCTACCGAGACTGGCATTTGGCAGTGCCTGGACCACTTGGGAAATTGCCAACATTCAGATTCTGGCTTCTTAAAAGTCCAGGGTGTGCAGGGCTCCAGGGAAGACGCGTGGGAAGCGGCCGAGTTGCATTCACAGTTTGATAGCCCAGGGGAAGAGAAGCTATGCGTACTGTGGTAAGTCGCTTCAGTCCCGTCCAACACTTTGCGACCCTGTGGACTGTAGCCCACCAGGCTCCTCTGTCCATGGGATTCTCCAGGCAAGAACACTGGAGTGGGAGGTCGTGCCTTTCTGACCCAGGGATCGAACCCGCGGCTCCTGTGGCTCCCTGCATCCTGGCAGGTGGGTTCTCTACCACTGAGCCACCTGGGAAGCCGAAGGAGAAGCCAGCCTGTCCTTATTTCCCCCGGACTCTACCTCTTTGCTTTACTGGTGGCTTCACACAACACATTGTGCCTCGTGGGGACCCCTCATTCTCACAGAAGAGGGGGTGGTTTCCTCTGAGGCCTGTCTGAGTGTCAGAAAGCTAAAGACATTGCTCCCACTCTTCTTCTGTGTTTGGAATGTCCCACCATCACCTCGTGGTTTCCAGGGACTATAATTTTATGCAGGATGTGATGCCGTGTCTTCTGGGGGTTGCTGCAACACTGCCCAGCTACAGCAGAGCAATGGTTTTGGTGACACTTCCTGAGTGTTATTTTCCCTGTGATTCTTTTTTCCCTGTGAACACTGGGGTCATGAAACAAGGTGTGGTGCTCCAGAGAAGGGAAAGTGAAACACCAGAAACAGTGAAGGATTTGACAGGAAGGACGGTGGTTCCTGCTGGTCAGAAAGGAAACTAGAAAACTCTGCTAGTGCCAGGAAGGACTCACTAGAGAGGGAGTGGGGAGGCGGGGTCACCAGCGTCTGTGTTTTCCACCAGCTCTGGGTTGAATCTCGGTTGGTAAGTTCGGGTGCCAGAAACACTCAAATCAGTTATGGTGAATTCCAGATGGAAAAGGACTTTCTCCTGTTCTTGAGATGAAACCCAGGAACACTGCAAGCCCCTTAGAGGAACTCTGCGCTTGGATGGTGCCTTACGGGTAGAAGAGAAATGGCTGTGGGAGCTATCTGGACCAACGCTGAACATGGCCCCCAATACCCCTGGGTCACATCCACCCAGGAGTCCCAGGATGCCTGCAGGACATCCAAAATGCTGGCTGAAAAGCAGCTTGGAGTGAGCCTGGGTCGGGGAGACAAGGCTACAGAATGTCAAGAGCATAGGTGATGGCAGGACCTATGTCTGGTAGACCAGCTGCCCCTTCAGGGGACCAGCACAAAAGGCTTGGAGGCCAGGCTTCCAAGCTGGACAAGCCAGTAGGGGAAGCAGACAAGAGTATCTTCACCACCACCCCAACGCCACAGTGATACTCTGACCTCTGAGAGCCTGGGTCACTTGGAGAGACGGGCAGAAGGAGGGAGAACCCAGAACTGACTAATCTTAACCTCAGACGTAATTAAGGTAATGGAACTCGAAGAGATGGCTTTAGTCACATCAGACTAAACTACTCATCAATGGGGCTGCGGGCTGAAGAGCAAGATGAATCAGGTACAGAGTCTTGAGTTTCACTTTCTGTTGGAGGATATCGTTTCAATCCAGGGTACCACCTGCACAGCCACAGGGTCACTGCCCACTGCTGTCCTGAACTGGACAGAGGACCAAGGTTTTTGAGCAGGGTGGTGGGTAATGGCAAACCAGGAGCCTAGAAGGATCTGGTAGTGCTGAGGGGGGTCAGAGGACACTGACACCACTGTCTTCGGGGAGATACGGGGAAGAGGTGCTGGAACAAAGGATGGAAGAAGGCTGGGGACACCCTAACCTACTTCATGCTCTACAAGGGCCTCTTAGACATATCCCTGAATCTGAATATTCTTTTTTCTTAAGATTTGTTTTTTTAAAGTATGGATCATGGGCTTGGCCTCGTGGCTCAGTGGGTAAAGAATCTGCCTGCAGTGCGAGACTCGGGTTCAATCCCTGGGTTGGGAAGATCCCCTGGAGAAGGAAATGACAATGCACTCCAGGAAAATCCCATGGACAGAGGAGCCTGCCGGACTATGGCCCATGGGGTTGCAAGAGTAGGAAACTACTTAGCCACTAAACCACCACCACTTTTAAAGTCTTTATTGAATTTGTTACAATATTGTTTCTGTTTTTATGTTTTGGTTTTTTGACCAGGAAGCCTGTGGAATCTTAGCTTCCCAACCAGGGATCCCCACCCCCCTGTATTGGAAGACAGAGTTCTAACCATTGGACCATCAGGGACATCACTGTATATTCTTTATCATTAGCAATATAAATAATACCTTCATCTGTACTTTGAGTTTACAAAGCACTTCTGCACTCATTGTTTAATTTGATTCTCCCAATTCAGGATTCAACCAATCTTTTGTTTGCTCATTCAAACACTCAGCAATTATTAAGCATCTAGTCTCGGGAGGAGTACTAAAAACAAGATCTGGTCTCAGTTCTCAAAGGAATGCAGCCTAGTGGAGAAGAGACCTGGAAATATCAGTATGATTGCAGGGCCACAATAAAGTACAGACAAAATGCCCAGGATGAACCTGGAAAGGGTGGGGGAGACAGGGTCAGCTTCTCAGATGGGGTGGTATGAGCTGGGTCTCCAGGGAGGACTAGAATTTTGCTGGAGGGGAAAGAGGGAAAATGGTCTTCTACGTAGAAGGAAGAACATTTACAGTCACAGTGGGGTGGATAGACATGGCTGGCTCAGGCTGGGTGGGAAAGTCAGTTGGCTGCATCCCAGGGGATACGGGTGGGGCCCCAGGAGACAGAACAGAGAGTCTGGGCTCCACAAAAGATTTCCCTAAAGTGCTAATGCACTTTCCCCTCCAGCCAGTTCTGGGTTCATCTGCTCTTTGCTGTTATGGCCACCAGAGGGCAGGCAAGGAAAGAAAGCCAGCGAGCTGTTCCCTTAGTTCCCAACTAAGCTTTCCAAGGGCTTAGTTGTTTTTAGATAAACTCATGTTAATGACATGGGACTTCCCTGGTGGCTCAGAAAGTAAAGAATCAGCCTGCAATGCAGGAGACCCAGATTCAATCCCTGGGTCTGGAAGATCCCCTACTGGAAGAGGGCATGGCAACCTACTCCAGCATTCTTGCCTGGAGAATCCCATGGACAGAGAGGAGCACGATGGACTATAGTTCATAGGGTCGCAAAGAGTCGGACTCAACTGAAGCAACTTAGCATACACGAATTAACTGATACTAATACATGCAAAAGTGCTGAGAGGTGCTTTATCAGCAACAACTATTAATATAACAGTGATGCTAACACTCAAATGTTGTCCCCTTAATTGCAATGGTCATGCTAGGTGGAAAAAGAAGTCACCACTTCCTGGTTGAGAGAACTTAGACAAATTCCTCTGAGCCTCGGTGTCAGCCTTCTGCAAAAACATTAGCTTCAGAGATATTTGTGAAGGAGAAAGCATACAGAAATGTGCTCAACACAAGGAGTGGCCAACAGATACTTAGAAAATGGTAACCAGACCTGAATATTATTTATCATGAAAAACAGTAAGTTAATTTGAACTTTTGTTTACAAAGCATTCCATGTACTTTAAGTTGATTCTCCTAGTTACGCTAAGCGAAAACTGACTGAGCAGGTTGGATTGACTGAGAAAATGAGATTTGGGGGAAAGCTATGTATTTCCTTACTGGTGCTTACTTCTCCAGAGCTGATTTTCATTTTTGCCTTTTTTTTTTTTAAATTAATTTTTATTGAAATATAGTTGCTTTAGAATGTTGTGTTAGTTTCTACTCTACAGCAAAGTGAATCAGCTATATCATACCTATATGCCCTTTTTTGGATTTCCTTCCCACTTATGTTACCACCAAAGCTGATTTTTGAACCCAGGAAGCTGAATGTGATCCAATTATTTATCAGCTGACTATCTAGTCTGTTAAGAGGACAGCTTTTCCTGTTCTCTACACCACAATCTTTGCTTTTTCATATATTTTCCTTCTATTAGAATCTTCATTGGGACAATGAATGTAATAAAACTGATGGCAATCAGGTCAGTTTAGTGCTTTTTCATAGAGTTTTCGGGAGAAAAGGAGTAGGAAAAACATCTGAAAATACTTATATAAGTTTGAAATTACTTCTTGACAAAACCATACAGTCAAAGTATATTAAATCAAAGAAACTTTCATGAAGTAGAAGTTACAACTTCACTGGCAGGTAGAAAGAGAAAAAGAACATTTAGCTTGAAGATGGGATTCATGGGGATCATGACAGCTGTCATTTACTATTTGTGCACGTCAAGCAGAAAACAGTTTAGACTTAGACTTTGCATACCAAGTGATACACTGGCTCAGTGCAAAACAGGAATGATACGGCGGGCTAAAGATCAAATAAGCTGATGGAGTAGTAATGAGATCCCCATGCCTGGTGGGGTTTGACAGTGGCTGATCACCAAACAGCTTCTATACGGGATGTATGGTTAAACAGGGGACTTTTTGCAGTTCCTTCCAGCTCTATCATTCCCTCATTCCAGTTCAGATAATATTTTCAAGTATCCTCTGTTTGTATACAGAGGTCTCGGCATGAGATGGGAGTATATGACATGACTTGTATTAGAGACTAAATTTTATTCTGTCTTTTTAGGCTCCTAAAGATGATTTCGAAAAAGCAGAATTAAAACCATTCTCTCCCATGTGCATTCCTGTGTGCTCAGTTGTGTCTGACTCTTTGTAACCCCCGGGACTATAGCCTGCCAGGCTTCTCTGTCCATGGGATTTTCCCAGCAAGAATACCGGAGTGCGTTGCCATGCCCACCTCCAGGGGATCTTCCCAACTCAAGAATCAAACCTGCATCTCTTGCACTGGCAGGTGGATTCTTTACCACTGAGCCACCTAGGAATACGCGGCAATAAGGATATTAAGCGGCACTAGCTCTTTGCTTCTATTGCTTTCTAGCACCTACACTTATGCTACTTCACCTGCAGGCTCCAGACAGACAGGAAAGTGCTAAAGACCAATTCTGACCTAAATTGGGGGAGATTAGGGCTTCCCAGGTGGCGCTAGTGGTAAAGTACCCGCCTGCCAATGCAGGAGATGTAAGAGACACTAGTTTGATCCCTGGGTCCCGAAGATTCCCTGGAGGAGGGCAGGGCAACCCACTCCAGTATTCTTGCCTGGAGAATCCCATGGACAGAAGAGCCTGGAGGGCTCTAGTTCCATAGGATAGCAAAGAGTCGGATTCAACTAAGCGACTTAGCATGCACATATGCAAGAGATTACAAGGAACCTCATCAGTAACACAGGGGGGTTCAATATGGAGACAACTTTGCTACCAGCCCTGGAGCCCTGACCTGGAGCCATTTCTCAGTACTGTGTCCTTCTATCCTGTCTCCCTGGTCCAGCAAGCGAGTCTGGAGAAGATGCTACCTGTCCTTCTATCCTGTGTCCCGGGTTCAGCGAGTGAGTCTAGAGACCATGCTACCTGATGCTTGCATTGTCCACACTGTGACCCATTCTCCCAGCCACAGGTGATCAGACCAAGGATGGGCAGGCCAGCCACGGCCTAGGGAGCAGGGATGAGCTTCAATGACATGGCTACCCCAAAAGTTTGGGAGTCTGACCTGGAAACTTGGGGATCACATACAAAATAAGTGGACAGAGGAAGCAGATCAAAATAAAAAGGAGTGGGGAGCGAGAGAGAGAGACAAGAAAGGACTTTAAGATGACAGACACTGCTTGGCTTGCGAGAGAAAAAGAACAGCCTTGATTTCCGATGAGTTTTTTCTTCCAGGGAGGCAGGAAGGCCTGGATGGACTAGGAATGAAAACAGCAAAACCTAACATTCACTAAGCCCTTGGTATATACTGGCCACTGCAGGAAGTTTTGCAGGGATTATTTTTTTTAATGCTCACAGTACTCCCAAAGCGAAGATACCATTATGATTAGTTTTACAGTTTTAAAAAATGAAATTCAGGGAGAGTAAGCAAATTTGCTAGAGGTCATACAGTCACTAAGCAAAACTGAAACTATGTTTCATTTCCTTGTCCATATTCCCATAACCACCAAGCTGCTCACTCTTCCCACCCCTGGTCCCAGCCCTGAGGTCTGGGTCTGGCTCCTAGAATCCTCCTGGGACTGGTGTAGAGCCTGGGCCCTACATCAGAGCCTGGTTCCAGTTCCCAGTCACTGATCACCATGCACTGCAGCCTTCTAGGCCTCGTGGGAACTCTGCCCATGCCATAGGCTGTCCTCTGGTGGTCAACACAGCTTTTCTGAGAACAGAGGACATGCAGGCAGGTGGGTATCCCTATTGCTGTCCGCTCCCATCTCAGAGTCCTCAGGACACCATACCCATCTGATGACTCCACGTTGCCCAGTGTCCACTTCGGGGTTGCCCTCCAAGCTTACAACCTGGGAGAAAGATCTGGGTCCTATCCAATCTGGGTCCTAGCATCTCTCTTGGATTGGATGGATACAAGTCCAAACCAAGGCTTCTATTAGAGAAGGCACTTTATGAGATGATCTTTTGGTCAGGCTTCAAAGAAATGCTGATTAGCACATTAAGAGAACTTGGTAGAGGTGAGCTGATGACAGGTCAACCTCATATCCACGTATAGACCCCGACCTTTGCCACTCCATAAAAGCATCATTTTAATAGGCTGTGTGAATTAAGATGGGAAAAGTACACTGGTAGGCATGCTAAATCATTTCGGTCATGTCTGACTCTTTGAAACCCCATGTTGTGCAGCCTGCCAGGCTCCTCTGTCCATGGAATTTTCCAGGCAAGAATACTGGAGTGGGTAGCTATTCCCTTCTCCAGGGGATCTTCCAGACCCAGAGATAGCACTCATGTCTCCTGCATTGGCGGGCGAGTTCTTTACTGCTGGCAGCACCTGAGAAACTCCTTGTTGGTGGAAAAACACACTAATTAGCCATCTCAGCTACTGATTAAAAACGTCTGTGTCATATCAATTCTGCTTGGTGAGGACGCATAGACAGAACTGAAAATGAGGTTTTAAATGACACTGGAGTTCACATATGTCTGTGACTCTTGACCTCTTTATTTAGGACAACTTAAAAGGGAAATTTTTCAAGCTCTTTCTAGGGATAAAAAAATTAAAAAAAAAAAAAAGAAGAAGAAAAGAATTTAGTCTTTCCGGAACCTGCCTATGACTTGCTTTATGATTAATGACTCCTTGCCTGGAGAATCCCAGGGACAGGGGAGCCTGGTGGGCTGCCGTCTCTGGGGTCGCACAGAGTCGGACACGACTGAAGCGACTTAGCAGCAGCAGCAGCTCTCACAAGAGTTATAAGAGTACTAAAAGGATTTTCAGTTAGTTCTTCTGTGATATAATTACAAGGAAAAGTCTTGCCTACTACCATTTGGATTCCCTGCAGCTCAGATCTAATTCCAGTGCAGCTCTGTTCACATCCTGGCAAAATGTATCATACAATGTCAGGACTCCATGGGACGGTGAAATAAAAATTAGAAATCAGATTTACCTAAAAATTTTAAGAAATTACACTAGGCAAATATCCTTGTCCTTATTTTGTAAACTCAAGAATATTCAGACAATGATTCAATGTGTCAGCTGAGATTTCAGGATAAAATATTGGCTTCCAAATGTCCTACCCATGTAAATGTCTACCATGTGCAGGCCATTTTAATGGAAACTTTCAATCAGATATTTTTTAACCTCTTCATGAAAGTGAAGTGAAAGCGTTAGTCCCTCAGTCGTGTCCGACTCTTTGCAGCCCCATGAACTGTAGCCTGCCGGGATCCTCTGTCCATGGTATTTCCCAGGCAGGAATACTGGAGTTGCCATTCCTTTTTCCCAGGGATCTTCCCGACTCTGGGACTGCAGGTGGATTCTTTACCAGCTGAGCCACCTGGGAAGCCCTAACCTCTTTATAACTTTCGTCAAAGTCAGCTCAGCTGAGGTTGATATTACTTTTTCTGTATTTCTGACACTTCTTGTTTCTTGAAATGGAATTAAATATGCAGAGTTTACTCTTTCANTCTTCCCGACTCTGGGACTGCAGGTGGATTCTTTACCAGCTGAGCCACCTGGGAAGCCCTAACCTCTTTATAACTTTCGTCAAAGTCAGCTCAGCTGAGGTTGATATTACTTTTTCTGTATTTCTGACACTTCTTGTTTCTTGAAATGGAATTAAATATGCAGAGTTTACTCTTTCAGAGAAGACAGAATTTGGACTAGTCTGACCTGGGTAGATAACCTTTAACTATAAGCTTGAGGGAAGGCAATACAAAGATTATGGTTTGAGGGTACCAGGGGGTTACTGCACTCTATAGAAAGGAAAAATTTCATCGCTTCCCACAGGCCCCCCACCACCATGGTGATTCTTATTTTATAAAACACCTCTCCCTAAATAACAATCTTTTCAGAGCCGGATGCTCACAATTCCAAACAGATGCATTAGATGTAGTTGTTGGGAAGGCATGTCACTTGACCCTTGACCCAAGGGTGGGGTCCTCCCATTCCCAGGCTAGGTCACGCACTTCGCCCAGGTTATCCTCATTCCTGAGGAATGAAAAACAGCAGCGGTGTGTTGTGGTTACCATGGCACTGCTGGGTTACTCTTTAACTTCCTGGTTTTCATATCATCACACAACTCATTTTACATTTGTTGTTGGTGTTTAGTCACTAAGTTGTGTCCGACTCTCTGTGACCCCATGGACTGTAACTTACCAGGCTCCTCTGTCCAGGGATTCTCCAGGCAGGAATACTGGAGTGGGTTGCCATTTCCTTCTCCAGGGGATCTTCCCTATCTAGGGATCGAACCCATGTCTCCTGCATTGGCAGGCAGTTTCTTTACCACTGAACCACCAGGGAAGCCCCAAGATTTCCATGGCTACTCACTGATGAGCAAACAGGTCTTCCCATATCAGGGCTACATCACAGTGGAAATCTGCCTATGTGTAATTTCCTGGCAAGTTATCAGCTTGCCCTTTTCCCTAGAAAACTACCTTTAAAAGTAAGGTTACCTTAATCTGAAATGTTTCATTAAAAACAAATGAATTAGTGAAGAAATAGTTCTGATAGAAGAGAGGCTAATCATAAAGCCTTACATTTGGATGGTTCTTAACCATTTATAAACGTGACCTTGTGCATGCATGCGTGCTAAGTCACTTCAGTCATGTCCGACCCTACGACCCTACAGACTGTAGCCCACCAGGCTCCTCTGTCTGTGGGGATTCTCCAAGTGAGAATACTGGAGTGGGTTGCCATGCCCTCCTCCATGGGATCTTCCCCACCTAGGGATCGAACCTGTGTCTCCTGTGGCTCCTGCACAACAGGCAGACTCTTTACCACTGAGCCATCAGGGAAGCTCTGGGTCAGTTACCTTGTGGTCCTTTCTTTAAGCATCAGTTAGCTGGTTCTCCAGATGACATCTTGGCTTTTGGTAAATGAAGTCTCAACAATGCTGTAATCTGAGAGACGGAACTACAGCACCCACTAAGAACACCTTTGGCTCAGCACAAGAAGTGGTGGGGAAGAGATAAGGCAGCGTATCAGCAGAGGGGCTGAGCAAGGGCAAGCCTACCTGACCCGCCTCGATTTACCTACGGCCCAGTCTAGCCTACTCTCCTGACCTCAGTGCACCGACATCATTTATTTGATCAGGAGGTGGCAGAGTATGTACTTGACCTCAGACACCAAACATTGAATGGTGATGTCAGCCTGATTTCACAGGCTTTCAGGTGAGCCCAAAGCAAAGAACAGGAGAAAGCTTGATCAAGGATGAACTTTCATCCAGAGGCAAAAAGGCTTTAGAGACCCGGATCTGACAGGTTATCTTAGGCAGGCACTACTGCAGGACTGAAAGCCCACCCGGCCCACTGTCCCACACGCATGCGCACGCGCAAACATTACCTGCCTTGGCTGGTTGACCTTTGCGCCTGAAGACAGCAATAATCGAATCACATCCAAGTAACCCCCTTGGGCTGCTAGGAAGAGTGCAGTGGCTCCATCCTGAAAGTTAGCAAATGTAAAGTGTTAAGAAATTATTTATTTTAAAAGAAATTCAATCTTATAATACTGATACATATGTTTAATACTTCCACCCCTCCCTTCCCCCTTTTTAATGTGCATGGTATTTTATTCTTTGAAGACTAGTTCTAAAACATCACACTAAGTCAGGCTGAAAGGTAAAGTTTAAAACAGACAGCTGTATAAGTTACAACATATGCAATGACTGTTCACGCTATAAAATCTTGGTCATAGAGCTTATGATACATCTAGTTGCAAAACTCTGGTTTTCCAAAGAGTCCTCATTTTTCTCTGTCCACACAGCTTTCTCATTAGCTGGCTTCTGCTTTTGTTGCGCGATCTCAGAGTCCATTCTCTTTTATTTAGGATAAAAAAAAAAAAACACAATACAATTTTCCATTGCAATCCTTTTGTCACTAAGAGCTAAGCTGTTCATTTAAAAAACAAAAACAAAGGGTTTCCCTGGTGGCTCAGTGGTAAAGAATTCGCCTGCCGACACAGGAGACACAGGTTAGATTCCTGATTTGGGAAGATCCCACATACCTTGGGGCAGCTAAGCCCGTGCACCACAACTATTGAGCCTGTGCTCTAGAAAGCACATCAGAACATTAAAAAATTTTTAGAACATTAAAACTCTAAAACAACCACACACACACACACAAACACATGTTAACTACAAAACAAAAAAAACNGGCTCAGTGGTAAAGAATTCGCCTGCCGACACAGGAGACACAGGTTAGATTCCTGATTTGGGAAGATCCCACATACCTTGGGGCAGCTAAGCCCGTGCACCACAACTATTGAGCCTGTGCTCTAGAAAGCACATCAGAACATTAAAAAATTTTTAGAACATTAAAACTCTAAAACAACCACACACACACACACAAACACATGTTAACTACAAAACAAAAAAAACAACCAAATCCCCCAAATCTATTTTGCGTGCTTTTGCGAATTGGGTATGAACAGTATCCTTTTAATTGTTTGTTGCTGTCCAGTCACTCAGGTGTGTCCGATTCTNCACGCTATAAAATCTTGGTCATAGAGCTTATGATACATCTAGTTGCAAAACTCTGGTTTTCCAAAGAGTCATCATTTTTCTCTGTCCACACAGCTTTCTCATTAGCTGGCTTCTGCTTTTGTTGCGTGATCTCAGAGTCCACTCTCTTTTATTTAGGATAAAAAAAAAAACACAATACAATTTTCCATTGCAATCCTTTTGTCACTAAGAGCTAAGTTGTTCATTTAAAAAACAAAAACAAAGGGTTTCCCTGGTGGCTCAGTGGTAAAGAATTCGCCTGCCGACACAGGTTAGATTCCTGATTCGGGAAGATCCCACATACCTTGGGGCAGCTAAGCCCGTGCACCACAACTACTGAGCCTGTGCTCTAGAAAGCACATCAGAACATTAAAAATTTTTAGAACATTAAAACTCTAAAACAACCACACACACACACAACCGCATGTTAACTACAAAACAAAAAAACAACCAAATCCCCCAAATCTATTTTGCGTGCTTTTTCGAATTGGGTATGAACAGTATCCTTTTAATTGTTTGTTGCTGTCCAGTCACTCAGGTGTGTCCGATTCTTTGCAATGCCATGGACTGTGCCCGACCAGGCTCCTCTGTCCATGGGATTATCATGGCAAGAGTACTGAAGTGGGTTGCCATTTCTCCGGGGGATTTTCCCGACCCAGGGATCAAACCCTCGTCTTCTGCATTGGCAGGCTGATTCTTTACCACTGCACCACCAGGGAAGCCCCCTCCTTTTAATTAGATACTCCCTACTGCTTTCTCTTTTGTATTTCCTTATCCATGTTCTCCAGACTTTCAGTTTCTCTATGCTTTAAAACACAAGATGCTTTCAGAATTCCCACCCTGGTAAGAATGTCCATGAACTTTCTCCCTGCCAGGCTGGCAGACTCCAACAATACCTATACACACAACTAAGCAGTCCTGCATGAAAACCCAAAGTAACTGCTTGTTACCAAATTCTTCAGTTCTCTTTTTACTGGGTGTCTACATCTTCTGGGTGTTTTTTTCTTGAAGATACACCATTGGTTAATTTCAGCAAGTACATCGGTCCATCCAAAGTATGCCTCCTGCCAGGTACCCTCTCCACGCAGACAGCATCCACAGGACAGGGCGAGCCTCGTTACTTTCAGATGCACAGTGGAAAACTAGTTCTCCCNGGGTGTTTTTTTCTTGAAGATGCACCATTGGTTAATTTCAGCAAGTACATCGGTCCATCCAAAGTATGCCTCCTGCCAGGTACCCTCTCCACGCAGACAGCACCCACAGGACAGGGCGAGCCTCGTTACTTTCAGATGCACAGTGGAAAACTAGTTCTCCCAGCTAATAACCACCTCTTCCGTTGGAACACTAACCACACGCTCATAGCACCTTCCCTGCAAGTCCAACCAGGTAGAGGGTGCTGGCTTTCTACTGGGTGTCAGCAGAGCAGTCAGACCTCCCCGCACCACCCCCCCCCCCCCCCCCCCCGCCNCACCCCGCCCCAGGCAATCATTAGGAAATTAATCAGCCTGGACAGATTTTAAAGCAGATGTTTGATATGGGGATACAATTTTCAGCTGTTCCTTACTGTGTTGCCACAGAAAGGCTTCCGTGACATAGAAGTGCTAACTCTTACAAATTTTCCCAAACGGATCTTCCCTGCGTTCATTGGATTTTTTTTTTTTTTAAATCGTGCATTACACAGTTCTGTTCCTAGAAGCTTTCAGGAATCATTGATGCCACCTCCCTGGCCCCGTATTTCAACTGTTGTTAATGGAAACATTTATTTTGGACTGTTCAGGTAAGGGTAAAAGTCTAAACATAAAATGGAAGNGGATCTTCCCTGCGTTCATTGGATTTTTTTTTTTTTTAAATCGTGCATTACACAGTTCTGTTCCTAGAAGCTTTCAGGAATCATTGATGCCACCTCCCTGGCCCCGTATTTCAACTGTTGTTAATGGAAACATTTATTTTGGACTGTTCAGGTAAGGGTAAAAGTCTAAACATAAAATGGAAGTTCTGGAGCATGGAATTTTTAGCTTACCCTATCACAGAAGAGTTTAGAAACTACGTTTCTAAAATTAAGTGCTGCCTCAATGAGCCTTATGGAAGAATGTTATCCAACGGTTCAAATTCTATGCTGTGCTATGTACTAGGTTGCTTCAGTCATGTCCAACTCTTTGCAACCCTATGAACTGTAGCCTGCCAAGCTCCTCTGTCCATGGGATNAATGACTTCACTTTCACTTTTCACTTTCATGCATTGGAGAAGGAAATGGCAACCCACTCCAGAGTTCTTGCCTGGAGAATCCCAGGGACAGGGAAGCCTGGTGGGCTGCCATCTATGGGGTCACACAGAGTCAGACACGACTGAAGCGACTTAGCAGTAGCAGCAGCAGAACTCTTTTAGTTCCAGCATGTGGGATCTAGTTCCCTGACCAGGAATTAAACCTGGATTCCATGCATTGGGAGTGTGGCATCTTAGCCACTGGTCCACCAGGGAAATCCCTAAAGTTTGTCTTAAGGACATCACTATGTTGTATACTTGGGTGACTTGTTCAAGATACATTAAAGATATTTGACTAAGTTATTATAATTAATTTAGAAATTTCTCATGTCAAATGAAGAATCATCTCTTTGTCTCTCAGTAAAGGAAACAAAAAATAGAAAGATTGTACCAACCAGTTGTGTTTTGGAATTATCAGAATGGTAACTAGCTCCCTGCTGTGGATCTGCCCAGTTACAGGCCTCTGAGAATACGATGTATTTAGGGAGTCGCTCTCTGGGCCCCTGCCTTCTTGGACGAGATGTACATGTACTTGGAGCAGGGATAACTACAGCATATTCCATATACTTCGCACACTCCTACCTTGCATTTTCCTTTGAACATGTGCCAATCTGCCCAAATCTCTTAAAATGCAGATGCTAGGACTCAACAGAACACTGCAAAGTAGATGTGGTCTGACGGGACATTCCTTGGTTCCATCAACTCTTGCTTTTATCTCTGTGCCTAAATTAGAATTTGCTTTGATGCCAACCACACCACACTACTGACTCAGAGTCTGTGGTCAACTGAAGCCCTTAATGGTTTTTCTCAGGTGCTGGGCTGAGGTTTTTCCTTTTTCCTTCTAGGATTGCTGTGTTGTTTGTTTGGCTCTATGAATGGGTATTTGGACATTTGAGCTAATTATAAATAATGCAAGACTGTGGAATCTGGTTTTGAAATACAAATTATAAACATTAGACAGTGTGGGTGGGTCCTAAATTTGGGCATAGAGTGTTTATTCAAAATGCCTACCCTTGGAGCCACACCCTCAGATTCAGTAGATCTGGAGTGAGGCCCAGATATAGGCTTTTGACCAGTGATGAGAGGTGACTGTGAGGTGCAGGTGCCAGGGGGGCAGGGCTCCCTTGGAGAAACACTGGATATAGCTGCAAGATGCTGGAGGATGCACGTGGCTGAGTAAGGCTTCAGCGAGCGGTGGGAAAGTGGGGCATTTTGAAGAGTAAAGAATGAAGGAGAGAGATTGGAAGGCTGACGTCAGTGGAGATGGTCGGGGCGTGGGGTGGCTGGGCATCAAGAAATTGGTTAATTTTAACCCATGGGGTTGCAAAGAGTCAGACTCAACTGAAACTACTTAGGACGCACGCAAGTTTAATTACAATGAGAACAGTTGTTGACACAAAGTCAATTTTGGATGACAGGACTGTATTAAAACCCAAAGCTTCCCAACACTGTCTTCTTCCCAGAGAAAGCTCTTGGCCGCCTGCAGCTGTCCTAATGGAAATAACGTGGAGTTGCTTGCCCTGGGCCTGTGTTCCATGGATTTCCAAGGTAGCACAGTCTGGCTCATGTACAAAAGCCAGCCCTAACTTGTTACCCAGGAAGAATGAAGCATCTGGTCACACACAGCCATGTGACTTAGTTCAGAGGTGAGCCTGAGATTTGTAGAACTTCCACATTTCATTTTTAGTTGCGTCATTTTTATAGTTGAAAATTAAATGATAATTAACATAGAGTATGAACACATGTGTTTTGGATTACTGTGCATTATACTCAGCATGTCTAGGGGCATGTACACAATCTGACTGCAAGTTTTAGAAAAGACAGAAACCCTTCCTGAAATTCAGATCTACTTCATAGTGTTTTAAGAGGAAAAAAAAAAAAAAAAAAAAACCCATTGGAAACTCCCTTGATATCAACATATCACTTACAATGAATTAAGAAAACCTAAAAGTTTCCAACTAGGGCAAAATTTCAAGAATCTTTTATGACTGGGCTAGACAGAAGTTTTCAATTATAAAAATGTGACAGTTCAAATTCTTCTGCTACAAAATATTATCATGAAAAATCATATCGTGAAGACAAACTGATCTTTTTGCAGCCTCAGTTTTCTTATTCACATGTCAAATGTGAAGAATTAATGACTTCTTTGAGGAAGAACCCATAATTCCTCGTCCAACCAGATGAACTGGAATCATATGTTATATATCTCAGTGGCGACATCTCAGAAAGTAAACTGCCTGTCAAAGCCTCCTTAGAAATCTCTCAAGATTCACTAGGATTGGCTTAATATTTCCAATAATTCCTATCACACCACTGGGATTAACCCTGGAGCAGAAAAAAGCAAAAGAAAACAGGA
The DNA here is from genome assembly GCA_006410615.1 of Neotragus moschatus. NCBI lineage: Eukaryota > Metazoa > Chordata > Mammalia > Artiodactyla > Bovidae > Neotragus > Neotragus moschatus. The sequence goes on along the minus strand of SJYA01002831.1, from coordinate 422,776 downwards.
AAAGTCATAAAGCACCTACTACTGTATCCACTGTGATAACAAAATTTAGTGTCCCAGAGTAGAAAGTTACCAACACAGGAAAGAATGTAAGCCACCCCCGCTGCCAAATTCTCTAATTGTTAGCCTACGGTAAAAATGTCATGTTTGGAATTGAATTCCTCGGACTACCCCTGAATCATTACAACTTAACCCTGCGAAACCCAGCTTCTTAGGCTTGTGAATCTTGTAAATAGCATAGCAAACATTCATACTATAAATGAAGAGAAATGAATACTCATAACTGCTGACATTCTTCAATAGGGTATAAAATCAAGAAAATTCTCTTACTTTGGTCCTAAACTCAGTAGATGCTCCAAATGCAAAGAGAAATCTCACAACGTCATTATGTCCTTGTTGGGCAGCAAAGAAAAGGGCGGTTGTACCTGACTGAGAGAGAGAGGGGGGCTGGTTTTAAAAGATATTTGGTTACATTTCATTTGATTGACATGACTGCAACAAAACAAAACAAAATCCTTACATATAAACCTCTAGCCTGAAGGGACTACCTTTGAACAGACTATTCCTTGCTCAGGTTAAGTGACCAATGTGGAGAATGCTGGGTTCCAGAAACCTTAAGATGTAGCAAGGTCTGGATGAGAAAACTGGGCTAGAATGGGAAAACTCTTTTTTTTTTTCACCTGTACTGCATGGCATGCAGGATTTTAGTTCCCTGAGCAGGGATTGAACTCATGCCCCTTGCAGTAGAAGCGTGGAGTCCTAACCATGGGACCACCAGAGAATTTCCTCCTCCTTTTTTATTTAAATAATTTTATTTATTTTTGGCTGTGCTGGGGTTTCCTTGCTGTGCAGGTTTTTCTCTATTTTCAGCAAGCAGGGGTCACTCACTAGTCGCAATGCATGGGCTTCTCATTGCAGTGGCCTCTCTTGTAGAGCATGGGCTCTAGGCATGTGGGATTCAGTAGCTGCAGCTCCTGGGCTCTAAAGCACAGGCTCAGTAGTTGTGGGGCACAGGCTTAGTTGCTCCTAGGTATGTGAGATCTTCCAAGATCACAGATTAAACCTGTATCTCCTGTATCAGCAAGCGGATTTTTTTTACCACTGAGCCACCAGGGAAACCCCCTCGTCCTGTTAATAAACATAAATCTTAGAGACTACCAAAGTGTGCAAACTCTATGTGTCTAGATAGACAAATAAAGAAAACAATGGCAGTACTTCTTTAGGAGACAAATATTCTGATACTGCAGAATGGATTACAAATGAACCAAAGAAGAAGTCTGCTCTAAGCGTCAGTTCCACAGCACTGCCAGGCACTCTCTTCCAGCTTTCAAAACCTGCAGGGTGAGGTCAGGGCCTCTCTTTGGCTATTTTTCTAGACTGGCCTGGCTCAGGGAATTCCGGGGACCATTCTCTTTGAAAGAACTACAAGGCAGGACCTCAATAAGAGTGGTCAAGGAGAACCAAGCACTCTGTCTCATTCGGAGCTTGCCCATGGATGCCCACCTGAGGTCTGAGTCACTGTGGACTGAGGTCACATTCACGCTAGGTGTGACCCTGGATGTGACTCCACAAAGGTGAACTCATCAGGCCCTGGACTGGTCTGGAAATACATGCAGCATCCCCGGGCATGAATGCCCAGCCTTCCACTGCTCCCCTGCATTGGACCAAGACCGGATCCTTTGGGTGGTTTGGACTCCCTTGAATGAGTGTGCAAACAGGCTCTCATTTCAGTCTGATATTCACCATGTGGTATTTTGGGGGGAAAACCTATTTAATACATGGCTGATCAGAGAAGCCCTCTGCAGACACAGTTTGGTGAGGATGGCTATGTTAGCCAGTAAGCCTCCCTAACAACAAGTGGGTGACCTGATCCTTCTAAAAATATAAAGATCTCTATGAAAATCCTATACATTCTATAACATCTCATCCCAAGGGAAGAAAGAACTGACTTAGGCTCAGGGTGAACCATATGAATTGTTTAAGGTTTGGTCACGTCAGATGCAACAAGGGCCTGAGAAGTTTTGTTCAGTTCAAGTACAACCAATGGTCCCTTCCTGGGCCTTCTTTAGACACAACACAGTCTGCAACCTGGGCTTAATGTCACATAGGAAAAAAGCAACGATTAGAGTCATCCTTCAGTAACAGTAAGTTCTACATTTGTGGATTCGATGAACCACAGAAAAAAAATTGAAAAAGTTCTAACTTTTCTCCCCATGCACCAGCAACTATTTACATAAGTGGGCTTCCCAGGTGGCTCAGTGAGTAATGAATCCATCCAAAATGCAGGAGAAGAGAAGATGTGGGTTCAATTTCTAGATCGGGAAGATCCCTTGGAGGAGGGCATGGCAACCCACTCCAGTATTCTTGCTTGGAGAATCCCAGGGACAAAGGAGTGTCATGGGCTACAGTTCACAGGGTTGCAAAGAGTTGGACATGACTGAAGCAACCGAGCATAGGTATTATAAGTAATCTAGAGATGTTAGAAGTATATGGGAAGATGTATGTAGTTATATGCAAATATTATGCTACTTTATATAAAGGACTTGAGTATCAGTGGCTTCTGGTATCCACAGGATGGGGGTGTGTGTCATGGAACCAATCCCCCCAGATTTGTTGGGATGGCTGTACTCTAGTCCTTGTTGTTCAATAACTAAGTCGTGTCCAACCCTTTTCGACGCCATGGACTACAGCACACCAGACTCCTCTGCCCTCCGCTATGTCCCAGAGTTTGTCTGAATTCACGTCCATTGAGTCCTTCTTAGCAATTCACTACTGTGCAAACTTCCCAGCTCTGTCATCAGCATCACTATTACTCACGTGCCAACCTGACTTACCTCTCTCTGGAGATTGATGTCCGCTCCCTGCAGGACAAGCTCCTTCACACAGTCTATGTGGCCAGCGTAGGAGGCGACCATGAGGAGCGTGGTGCCGTGCTGGGGGGAGGAGAGACACGTGAGCAGTTAGGCCACCATGACGTCAGAGAGGCACCCGGAGAAGAGGCTGCCAAGGTCAGCTCCTCCCAGGACACAGCTGAGCTGAGCGCAACAGCTCCCACAGTAAAGAAAACTGCCTCGTGAATAATCTTATAATGCAGACGATGCAGGAGAAAGCAGAAGGACAAACTGCTGAGGCTGGAGTTTTCAATGTAAACACTCACTTACTTCCATTACCGTCAGAAACACAGTTCAAGTGAGCCATGGCTACTGTGTTTTGAGGAATNCCCACAGTAAAGAAAACTGCCTCGTGAATAATCTTATAATGCAGACGATGCAGGAGAAAGCAGAAGGACAAACTGCTGAGGCTGGAGTTTTCAATGTAAACACTCACTTACTTCCATTACCGTCAGAAACACAGTTCAAGTGAGCCATGGCTACTGTGTTTTGAGGAATCGGCAATGGAATGGCCTTATTTTATGACTCCTATGAAATGATTCCTGAGCCAAAACACCATTACTAACACAAAAAGGTGGGCTGAGTGACACTGGTCGGTGTTCTGAGTTGAGAATTCTTTGTCTTCAAACTGTTGCAGGTAAAGATGCAATGAGAGACTACAGAAGTGAGAGCCAGGAGCCCCGGGGCCGTGAGCACACTGAGGGGCACGCTGCTCACAATTTTCAGGGCTCATTTACTTCATCTTTAAAATGAGGGGTTGGATGAGATGATTGCCAAGGTCTTCGCGACCTTTAGATTCAAGGACCTGGGGCTTCCCTGGTGGNACACTCACTTACTTCCATTACCGTCAGAAACACAGTTCAAGTGAGCCATGGCTACTGTGTTTTGAGGAATTGGCAATGGAATGGCCTTATTTTATGACTCCTATGAAATGATTTCTGAGCCAAAACACCATTACTAACGCAAAAAGGTGGGCTGAGTGACACTGGTTGGTTTTCTGAGTTGAGAATTGTCTTCAAACTGCTGCAGGTAAAGATGCAATGAGAGACTACAGAAGTGAGAGCCAGGAGCCCCGGGGCCGCGAGCACACTGAGGGGCACGCTGCTCACAATTTTCAGGGCTCATTTACTTCATCTTTAAAATGAGGGGTTGGATGAGATGATTGCCAAGGTCTTCGCGACCTTTAGATTCAAGGACCTGGGGCTTCCCTGGTGGTCCAGTGGTAAAGAATCTGCCTGCCAAAGCAGGAGACACAGATTGGATCCCTGATCTTGGAGGATCCCACATGCCGCAGAGCAACTAAGCCCGTTTGCCACAGCTACTGAGCCTGTGCTCTCGGGCCCCAGAGCTGCAAAACCGGGCCCACGTGCTACATCTACTGAAGCCCTGTGTCCCAGAGCCTGTGGTCCGACAAGGAAGCCACTACGATGAGAAGCCTGCACACAGTATCTAGAGAGTGACCCCTGCTCTCCGCAACGAGACAAAAGCCCGCACAGCAATGATGACCTGGCACAGCCCAAAATGAATACATAANTAGATTGGATCCCTGATCTTGGAGGATCTCACATGCCGCAGAGCAACTAAGCCCGTTTGCCACAGCTACTGAGCCTGTGCTCTCGGGCCCCAGAGCTGCAAAACCGGGCCCACGTGCTGCACCTACTGAAGCCCTGTGTCCCAGAGCCTGTGGTCCGACAAGGAAGCCACTACAATGAGAAGCCTGCAGACAGTATCTAGAGAGTGACCCCTGCTCTCCGCAATGAGACAAAAGCCCGCACAGCAATGAAGACCTGGCACAGCCCAAAATGAATACATAAAATAAATAAATAAACGATTCAAGGACTTGAATAATGAGAACCCACTGTACAGCACAAGGACCTCTACTCAATGCTCTGTGGTGACCTAAATGGGAAGGAAATCCAAAAAAAAAGAGGGGNGACTCGATGGACGTGAGTTTGAACAAGCTCCAGGAGTTGGTGATGGACAGGGAAGCCTGGCATGCTGCAGTCCATGGGGTCACAAAGAGTCGGACATGACTGAGCAACTGAACTGAATTGAACTGAAAGACAAAAGTCAATGCACTGAAATCCATGAGCTTTCTTCCACAAAAAAAAGGCTCAGACCTGCAATCTGAGTTCTTTTTACTTTAAAAACAATTCCAGCAAACATGTATCTCTTTTCCCAACCAGAACAAATTAGCAGTTGCCTTTTCTAATGAGTTAGATCTTCAGATGAGGTGGCCAAAGCTGATCAGAAGAGCTAACTCATTAGAAAAAACTCTGATGCTGGGAAAGATTGAAGGCAGGAGAGGGAGGCAACAGAACGTGAGATGGTTGGATGGCATCATCGACTCAATGGACACGAGCCTGAGCAAACTCCAGGGATGGTGAAGGACAGGGAAGCCTGGCGTGCTGCAGTCAATGGGGTTGAAAAGAGTTGGACAGGACTGAGCAACTGAACAACAAAACGTTGATAGAGGAAATTTACTGAAGGCAAAGTGCTACCAGCGAGAAGAGACTGTTGACAACATAATGGAGAAAGGATAAAACGAGTGTCCTGGTGGTTCAGAAGCAAATAGTCCTTCAAGTGGTGACTCTGAGTCATCCAGAAGAAGCTAAATTGTGGTTTCTAAAGCCCTGTTTATCCACCCACAGACTCAGCCAACAGCTGAGTCTTTTCAATGCAGGCCTTGGAAACAAAGGGCCTAGGGCCTCCAAGCCTTTCAGTCACCTACGAAAATGGAACAATGGTTCCAAAACAGAGTCAATGAAAACATCATTCAATATCTACAAAATGCTAACATGTCAATTGCTAAAACTGATATTCACAATATTGCTGACACAACATAATCTGCAGGTCTGATTTTCCCACTATACAAGAACTACTGAATTGCAGAAAAATCATGGGCAAGTGTGGAGAAGGAAATGGCAACCCACTCCAGTATTCTTGCCTGGAGAATCCTGTGGACAGAGGAGCCTGATTGGCTGCTGTCCATAGTGTCGCATAGAGTCAGACACGACTGAAGCGACTTAGCATGCACGCATGCATTGGAGAAGGAAATGGCAACCCACTCCAGTATTCCTGCCTGGAGAATCCCAGGGACGGAGGAGCCTGCTCGGCTGCCGTCTATGGGGTCGCACCGAGTCGGACATGACTGACATGACTGAGCAGCAGCAGCAGCAGCATGGGCAAATGTGAGTTAAAGGTTTCTGTTGTTTAGTCACTCATTTATGTCTGACTCTTATGACCGCAGGGACTGTAGCCCGCCAGGCTCCTCTGTCCATGGGGTTTCCCAGGCAAGAATACTGGAGTGGGTTGTCATTTCCTTCTTTAGGGGATCTTCCCAACCCAGGGATTGAACCTGTGTCTCCTACACTGGCAAGTGGATTCTTTACCACTGAGCCACCAGAGAAGTCTAAATTAAAGATTATTTGTTGCTAAATAATTTTAAAAGCAATATTATAAAAACCCTTCCAAAAATGTACAATAAAAGTGGTTGTGGGATCTTAGTTCCCCAACCAGGGACTGAACCTGGACCCCAGGCAGTGAAAGTACTAAGTCCTAACCACAGGATTTACCAGAGAATTCCCATAAGTTGATACATTTTCTCAAAGATTCTTTTTTTTTTTTTTGATGTGGACCATTTTTTTTTTTGAAGTTTTTATTGAATTTGTTGCAATACTGCTTCTGTCTTATGTCTTGTATTTTTGGCCAAGAAGCACATGGAATCTTATAGCTCCTCAACCAGGGATCAAGTCCGCACACCCTGCGCTGGAAGAGGAAGCCTTAACCACTAGAGCACCAGGGACGTCCTGTATTTTTATCCTGGGTTGTGGGCACATTCTGGCACTAGTGGTAAAGCTGCCAGTGCAGGAGACGTAAGAGAAACGGGTTTGATCCCTGAGTTGGGAAAAATCCCCTGGAGAAGGACATGGCAACCCACTCCAGAATTCTTGCCTGGAAAATCCCATGAACAGAGGAGCCTGGTGGGCTACAGTCTATGGGGTTGTAAAAAGAGTCATATAACTGAGCGACTAAATGACATGATATTAGCTGGGGCTGGTACACAGTTAGTCACCCAACCTGCGACTCTCCCCCGCTGCCCCTCAAATCTCTCTGTGTCTTTTAGAACTCCTTTACTTTCTAAAACAATCAACCGCCTTCCTCCTTCACCTAGCACCAAGCTTCCTGTCTCCTTGGGTGGGGTGTTGGGGAGGGGAATGTGGAGAGGGGGTGCTGAACCTGCTCCCATAGTAACCCTAGGATGGGGAATGGGGTTGGACCCTCTTCACCTGGCTTCCAGACACCCCTTCTCAGCAGGTGTACACATCTCTGCTGCTTCAAGACTCAGGCCATCCCACCTTCTCATCCTCTGCCTCACCTCAAGGTAGCTGTGGCCTCTGGATCGTTTTTCCTTCTTCACTGAAAATGTTGGCAACTTCCCTTCTGCTCACTCCAAATTCTGAGTTCATCCTGGCCTTCTATCAGTGTCTCTGCTCTCCCACCTCTGAGAACTCCAGTACTCACCTCGACCATCCTTTCCACGCAGAAGCGTTCTCAGCACTCCCTGCTGCCATCTTAAAACACTTCTGTACTGAGATACTTGGCTCAGTCAGTAAAAAAATCTGCCTGCAATGCAAGAGACCTGGGTTTGATCCTGGGTGGGCAATATTCCCTGGAGAAGGAAATGGCAACCCACTCCAGTATTATTGCCTGGAAAATCCCGTGGACAGAGGAGCCTGGTGGGCCACGGTCCATGGGGTCACAAGAGTCAGACGTGACTTACTTTAGTTTTAGAACTAATACTTTACATCCTGGGCTGGCCAAAAAGTTCATTCAAGTTTTTCCATAACTATGATGAAAAACCCAAATGAACTTTTTGGCCAACCCAATACCACAAAATTCACCTTTTTAGAGGGGGGTTTAGGGGAGAACTGATACATGTATATGTACGGCTGAGTCCCTTCACCATTCACCTGAAACTATCACAACATTGTTAACTGGCTGTACTCCAATACAAAATAAAAAAATTCAAAAGAAAAAAAAAATAGACTGCCAAACACCCCCCAAAACCCATCTTTTTAAAGCATATAATTCAGTGGTTTTTATTTTAATCTCAAGGTTTTACAACCATCACCTTATCCCAGAATATTTTTATCAACTAGGAGAAACCTCATACTTATTAACAATCACTCTCCATTACCCCCTTCTCCCCAGCTCCTGGCAACCTCTAATCTATTTTCTGTCTCTATGGATTTGCCTATTCTGGACACTTCATATAAATGGGGTGGGGAGGCTTCCCTAGTGGCTCAGACGGTAAAGAATCTGCCTGCAATTCAAGAGTCACCAGGTTCGAACCCTGGGTCATGAAGATCCCCGGGAGAAAGGAATGGCAACCCACTCCAGTATTCTTGCCTGGAGAATTCCATGAACAGAGAAGTGTGGTAAGCTACAGTCCATGGGGTTCCAAAAGAGTCAGACACGACTGAGTGACTAACACCATATAAACCCTGTAACATGGAGCCTTTTGTGTCTGGCCTTTTTCACTTAACATAATGTTTTCAAGGTCCATCCTCATTGCTGCACGTATGAAAGATTCGTTCCTTTTGCTGGCTGAATGATCCATCATATGCATACACCATGTTATGGTCTGAATCTTTGTGTCTTCTCCTCTCCGAGTTCATATATTGAAGTCCTAACCCCACAATGTGATGTCTGGAGGTAATTAGGTTTAGATTAGGCCATGAGGGTGGAGCCATCGTGGTGGCGTTAGTGCCCTTACAAAGAAAGAAAGACATTGGAGCTCACTCTCTCACTCATCTGAGGATACAGTCAGAAAGTAGCTGCTTGCAAGGCAGGAAGTAGGCTCTCACCAGAAACTAAAACTGTCAGCAGCTTGATCTTGGGCTTCCCAGTCTCTACCACCATGAGATATAAATTCCTGACATATNAGCTACAGTCCATGGGGTTCCAAAAGAGTCAGACACGACTGAGTGACTAACACCATATAAACCCTGTAACATGGAGCCTTTTGTGTCTGGCCTTTTTCACTTAACATAATGTTTTCAAGGTCCATCCTCATTGCTGCACGTATGAAAGATTCGTTCCTTTTGCTGGCTGAATGATCCATCATATGCATACACCATGTTATGGTCTGAATCTTTGTGTCTTCTCCTCTCCGAGTTCATATATTGAAGTCCTAACCCCACAATGTGATGTCTGGAGGTAATTAGGTTTAGATTAGGCCATGAGGGTGGAGCCATCGTGGTGGCGTTAGTGCCCTTACAAAGAAAGAAAGACATTGGAGCTCACTCTCTCACTCATCTGAGGATACAGTCAGAAAGTAGCTGCTTGCAAGGCAGGAAGTAGGCTCTCACCAGAAACTAAAACTGTCAGCAGCTTGATCTTGGGCTTCCCAGTCTCTACCACCATGAGATATAAATTCCTGACATATGTTTTCATTTCTCCTGCATATACATCTAGAAACAGAATTGTTGGGTCATATGGCAACTCTATGGTTTTTTTTTTTGAAGAATGACCAGATTGTTCTCTATTATTGCTGTATCATTTTACATTCCTACAAGTAATGTAGGAGGGTTCCAATTTCTCCACGTTCTTTTGTTGTTGTCTTCTTTTTGTTGTTGTTTTCAGTTGCTTCAGATTCTTGCCAATGTTTGTCATTGTCTGTCTTGTTGACTGTAATTATCTTAAAAGGTGTGACTGTAGTGTCTCACTGCAGTTTTGATTTGCATTTCCTGATGGCTACTGATGTCAAATATCCTTTCAGTGGCTTATTGGCCATTTGTATATCTCCTTGGGAGAAACTTCTATTCAGATCCTCTGCCCATTTCAAAACTGGGTTGTCTGTTTACTGTTGAAATGTCTATTATCATTTAAAGATGATCAGGACTTTCCTGGCAGTCCATGCTTTCACTGAGGGCTCAGGTTCAATCCTTGCTGGTAAAGAATCCACCTGCAATGCAGGAGTCACTGGTTCCTGGGTCGGGAAGATCCACTGGAGAAGGCATAGGTTACCTACTCCAGTATTCTTGGGCTTTCTTGGTGGCTCAGCTGGTAAAGAATCTGCCTGCAATGCAGGAGACCTGGGTTCAATCCCTGGGTTGGAAAGATCCCCTGGAGAATCAAACAGCTACCCACTCCAGTATTCTGGCCTGGATTATTCCATGGACTGTATGGCCCATCAGATTGCATAAAGTTGGACAAAACTGAACGAACAACTTTCACTTTCAGCGGAACTAAGATCCTCCAAGCTGTGTGGTGCAACAAAAAAAAAAAACAATAATAAAAAATAAAGATGCTCAAGTCTCTACCATTTTAAAGCAAACAAACCCTTGGCCAAGTCTGGATTCCCACTGCAGTCACTATTTCCAATTTTTTGAAAGAGTTCTCTCCATTTGTGGTTTCCAGCCACTCTCTTTTTAAGCTCTTACAGTCTGGCTTCTGAACATGACACTGCATTGAAACTGTTCTCAACAAGGTCACCAGAGCCTGCTCTGTTACTAAGTTCAATGGGCACTTTTTGATTCTTAGCTTGTTTGATTTCTCTGAGGTATTTAATTCTGCATCCCTCTCCACCTTTATTGAAAGGCTAGAGATTCTTGGCTTAATGGCTGCACATGCTTCTGATTTTTCTCATACATTTCTGTCTGCATTCCCCACCCCCACCCCGTTTTCTCAATGGGTTTCTCTTATTCTGCTCATTCTTAAGTCCTGAGGTTCTTTAAGAATTTGTTCTCAGTCCTCTAATTTATTACCTTTACATGATCCCACTGGGCAGCCACATTCATTCCCATGGGTTTGAGGAGCATTTAACACTGCTCACTCTTAAATGTCATTTCTGTTTCCTGCCTAGACAACCCTCCTGGACTCCCAGTTTGCACATCTGTCTAACCAACATCTCTACCTGGACTCACCTCCATCCTGAAACTTTACATGTCCCACACCAAACATTTTATCTTTATCTCTCTGCCCTTCCCTAACCCAGTGAATAACATCAGTCACTGAATTCTGCTGATTAAAAATGTTTAAGTCACTCAACGTTTGTCTGTTTTCTTCCATTCTCAAAATCTGTGCCCTAGTCTGGTATCCAGATATCCTCAACACAGTCTTGGCTGGTCTCCCAGCTCAGTTCTATTCTCTCAACTGTTGTTGTTTAGCCCCTAAGTCATTTCCTACTCTTTTGTGATCCCATGGACCATTGCCAGTCAGGCTCCTCTATCCATGGGATTTCCCAGGCAAGGATACTGGAGTGCGTTGCCATTTCCTTCTCTAGGGTTATCTTCCCGACACAGGGATCAAACCAGTCTCTCTTGCATTGCAGGCAGATTCTTGACTACTGAGACACCTGGGAAGCCCAACCCCAAATTGTAGCCAGAGATCTTTCTGACATGCAAATCTCACCGTGTCATTCCTCTGCTTAAATAAGCTATTGTAAGAGCTGGGATCACACTTGCTATGGAGCCAGACTCACTAGTCTTTTAGTCTGAACACCATTCGCTCACTGGCTGCACGGTTGTGGGAAGAGTTACTTAACTTCTCCATGTTTTAGTTTTCTTACTTAGAAAAGGTGGTGGTGATGGTGCTGAGGGGTGGGGGCAAAGCACCACCGGAAGATTCATAACTCGAACCGTGGAGCCCCTGGATCAGAGTCGGGCACATTTTATGTGCTTAGTACATTTTAACTAATATATATATTTTTTTTTTTTTGCTTTAAAAAAAATTTTTTTTAACTAATATATTTTTAAAAACATCTTCAATAGAGGCAAGTCAATGAACCTCATTTTCCCTAAATGAACCCGAAAATGCGGGAGTTAAATAAATGACTTTAATAAACTCTTTGGTAATCAATTGCAGCTCGCTCTGCGCTGGTCCCTCAGCTCCAGCGCCGAAAAAGCATTCCGGGAGGAAGCAGCAGTGGGGCAGCTGGCGTTCGGGAACACGGACGGAGGAATCGGTGCCGCAGCCCGGGTCCCAGCGAGGAGCGCCGACCCAGGGCTCCTTCTCCGCCCCCGCCCGCCCGTTACCCCGGCGACAGTCCCCGCCGCCCGGCGCCCCGCCGCCCGGTTCACTGCACCTGCAGCCTGTAGTGCGCAAAGCCTTTCCCGCAGAGCCCGCGCCCCCAGATCACAAACCACAGGGGCAGCCCTGCCCGGCCGCTCCCTCCCGGTCCCCGCAGCCCACCTCGGGGCGACGCCCACCCCATCCTGCGGGCCCGTGGCGGCTCCGGGCGGACAGAGGGTGCTAGCCCCGCTGCTGCAGGTCGGCCGCCCACCCGGCGCGCCCTCCGGCAGGCGCGGCGCTCACCTTGAACGACATCTTGCACATGTCCGCGGCCGCCCCGCCGGGCCCCGCGCGCTTCCGGCCTGGACGCCTGCACGGCCCTGCCTCCCTCCCTCTCCTGCCCCCTTCCGCAGAGGGGCGGCCTCCGCGGCGCCGCGCGCTCCCGCCGCCGCAGACCGGGCCGGGCCGGGTGCGGGAGGAGGGAGGAGGGGTGGGAGGAGGGAGGGGGGAGGGGAGGGAGGAGGG
>SJYA01002831.1:230946-410245 GCA_006410615.1 Neotragus moschatus | reverse complement strand
GGGGGCGGAGGAGGGGAGGGAAGGGGCACCCCCTCAGACGACCCTCTCCCATCCCCCTATCCTCTCATCGCCACCCCACCCGCACCCCCGTACCTGCCACACAAACACTCCCAACTCCGCTCGCACTGTGCACACACCACACACAAACACAAACACACGCACATGAGGTTCATGCACGCACCGCTGCACACTCACAACCTCACATCACTCTGCACACATCCAGACTCACTCTCTCACTCCAAACTGAACACCTCACTCTGTGCACACTCTCCAGCCTCCACACACACACAACCCTAGCCACGTTTTCAACCCTAGCTGGAAACCCAGCTCTGCTTTTAACCTACTTGATAATCCACGACAAAGCTGATTTAAGCTAACGGCGCCGTTCATACACAAGTGAAACAAGCATATCAATGTTGCAAAAGTTGGATAAGAAATTCTCTGTTGTAGTTCAGTGTGCTGACATCCTTATATGTCCTACGTTATGAAAATGTTTCGTATGCACTAAAAACCTAATAATTTAAAATTTTGGTTCAGGACGAAAAAAACACACACCCACACCCCTCACATATACACCCTCTCTCCCATGCACACACTCCATGCACATCCACATTTCTGTCTCACACACACACACACCCTCTGCACACACTTCAGTCTCTACACAACCTCTACACTGCACATGCACAGGTTCACAATCAATACATAGATCCACACACATCCATGTATACACACTACACACACATCCACACACAAATACACACACACACACACACACACACACACACACAGCCTCCAGTAGGGCACAGTCTGCAGCAGGTGACTCTCAACCTTCATTACAGCACAAATATGATGATGATGGAAATGAAACATGAGAAAAAAACTTCACCCATCATCTCACAACTCTTTCAAATGGCTATTTTCTGTCCTAGGTTTTCTTTTTCTTTTTTTTTCGTTTGTAATAATCTGAGTTTTGTTCCTCTTGCAGAAAAGATCTGGGAAAAAAGGCTTTTGATTGAATGAGTGATAAATGGTATTTTCCTTTCTGACGGTGAAGGGCACAATTTGAAATATACACATATTCCTCCACTTTTTTATCACACAGTCAGCTCCTCCTCTTGACCTTTCCTGCACACCCACAGTATGTATGGCAGGCATTGTCTACTCTCTCATACAAACTGCTGGCTGATTGCCCAGGACTGATTTGAGGGAAATAAAAGTGGGAGAGTCATATTTCTTAAAAATATATTATTTTTAAAGTATAGAAAGTAGTAATAGCCTTTCTAGAAAATCTGAATGCTAAAGTAAAAATGGACATCTCACATCCTCCTACTACAGGAATCCACTCATTCTCCCTATCATCTCTGTTTGAGCCTTTTCCTTTTCCTCAAATAAATTTGTAATGAATTTTTAATTTAAAAGTTAACAAAATACAGCTTCAAGTTCAAGATCATAAAAGACATAAAATGTTTATCTTGTATACATATGGTGGATAAATTGTATTTGTGTTTAAAACAATTTAAAGAAAAAGTGTTCCATAATTTGATAGGAACTTCTAATTTTTTAAATCAAGAAAGAGAGACTTCCCTGGTGGTCCTGTGGTTAAGACTCTGCACTTCCAATGCAGGGGTCCTGGGTTTAATCCCTAGTCAGAGAACTAAGATCTGGCATGCCATGTGGTGTGGCCAAGAATAATAAAATTAAAAACAATTAAGAATGACTCAAAACTTTTACCCTGCATTTGGTCTCTATGGATGAGATAGTTTTGAAGTTGATGAGATAGTTTTGACATGACATTACTATGTAAGATCAAGCATCAGAAGTTTTGATAAAAAGAAAGAATGAAAAGAAGTAATATTTTGAGTGCTATAGAGTACTTTGAGTGCTAAGGTGCTTCCTTGTAAGAATGCTATGAGATGGGTGTCATGCCCATTCCATAGTTGGAAAAACTAAGATTCTGAAAGATGAAGTCATCTGCTCATGAGCGATCACACTAGAACTTGAAGTCTTTCAGACTCCAAAACCTGTTTCCTTTTCACAGCTGTACTTGCCACTCAGAGTTCTTTTGAGCATCATCTCTGGCCAGGCTGCTGATGGAATTCTTGTCAAAATCACAGGAAAGAATGTGCCTATAAACCCTCTGGCATGCCTGGCTCAGTTCATCCTCATGAAGAAGCCCCCAAACAGAGCAAAACTGTCCTACTCACGGCCAGGTACCTCCTTCTAACACAGCTTGCTCTAAAACTTAGCAGGGACCCACCAGCCCTCACACAGGAACTTGAACCCCTGTGGCCTCATCCCCATATTCAAGGGCTCCCCACTTGTCAGAGGATTCACCTTGTTACCACCCTCCCTCCCATCCCCATCGCTCTTATGCCTCCCCTCTTGGTCTGCCCTAACCCCAGTCCAGACCTAGCAGAGTTGCTCCCAGGTCAAGCCCTTTCCTGACTCTGCCCCTCAGCCATCCCTCTCCCAGCTTTGCTGAGTTCCTTCTGTAATCCCACTTTGCACCATATCCCTTAGCCTGTGATCTGTATTTCTCTAGATCTTGCTTCTACTTCTGACTCCTCCAGAGGAGTTTCAAATCTTCAAAGCCAAACTCTGAGTCTTATGTCTTTTCTCTTCTTCAAGGGCTAGTTTCAGCTGGAGATACAGTAGGTGGTCAAAATGTATTAATCGTTGATTGAATAGATTCAGGAATTGTGTTCTTTATAACTATACTGTTAGAAAACCCACCACTCCTCCACAGACACCCACAACCCAGAAACATAGACATCTGTGTTCATCTCAAATGAGTCCATATTTGTTATCCCTGCAGTTTACACAAGCACAGACTGTAATGTGTTTGTTCTCGATTTTGCACTGTCCCAGTTTATGCCGCAGCAGGCCTTGCTCTAGACAGTACTGTGAAGTGGGTCAGACTGGTTTACTGAGCCTTCTCCCTCTTTTTGTAATATATGTTAGGCTGGTTAATGTCAACTGGTAAGGCATTGTGTCTATTTTATCATCTAGTGCCTTTCTTATTGAGCATTAATATAAAAATTAATATATCTTAATGCTCAACAAGAAAGGCACTAGATGACAAAATAGACAGAATGACTTACCAGTTGACATTAACCAGCCTCCGTCATTGGACTCCCCCAGTGCTGGCATGGTGGGCTTGTGAGTGATGCAGCCATGCTGGGAGGGATGAAGGTCAGTGAATGGGCCCTAGAGCAGGGGCTCCCACTTACCAAGCCTGATCTAGCTACTCTGGCCACTACATGACCAATAACAGGCCTCAAAACTGAGTGACCAATATGCCGTCATCCCTGGAGGAGGTCACCTGGTCATTTGGTGGCACATTGACTCTAGTGGATACATTTCATCCTAGACCAGTGATTTCTTTTGCCAGGAATAGACACATTCCAGGTTTGGGTTTGCCATTCCTGCCTGTGGGGCGTCAGCCAGCACCACTATCTGGGAGCTTGTGGAGTATTTGTTGGATTAGTGGACTGGCACAGAATCTAGAGTAATGTTATGTCAAACCCACTTTATAGCAAAAGAGGTGCACTTATGGGCTGAAGACCATGGCATTCATATTTTCCAAAGCTGACAATCACTTGAGTGTTGGGGTTGCATAGCTGAAGCACTGATCTGGAGATGATATTTTATGAGCATAGGGTACTGTCTTCTAGGACACAATATACAGTTTAAGTCAAAGAGCTGTCTGTGGTGCTGTGTCCCATAGGAAGAATACACAGGGCTGCAGACCAGGGGGTGGGAGCTGGAGTGGCCCCACTTACCATGACTCTCAGTGACCCACTTGTGTTTCCTGTCCAGCAACTCTAGGCTCAGCCAGTTTACAAGTCCTGGTTTCCAAAAGGGAAAACACTTCCACCAGTGGGCGTAATAATAGTTCCACTGAGCTATTAACTATGGCCATGGCCTGGGCACTTTAGGTTCTTTGTTTCCAGGAGCAGCAGGGGAGAAGGGGAGTCACTGTCTTGGCAAGTGTAGTTGGCCCTGATCATAAGGATGAAGGGGGTCTGCTGTGGAGCAGAGGGAGCAGGGGGAGTTCTTATGGAACCCAGGTGCTTTGGTACCTCTTGACCCCTGTATGTTAAATGGACCATGGATGAAACTCCAGCCTGAGAAGCACATGGTGACCAGGGTTTGCACTCCTCAGGGACAAGGACCTGGGTCATTCCATCAGGTAAAGTGGGCAGCTATGCTAGCTGAGGATGAGGGAACTCTGGAACAGATACTCGAGGAGTCTAGCATTTGTTGTAGTCCTGAGACCAGAGGCAGTAGCCGGGGCTGTGATGTGTCACCCCAGTTATTCAAGTACTGTTGGCAGATAACTCTGAGCTGCTTGCCCCTTGCTGCTGCTGCTAAATCACTTCAGTCGTGTCCGACTCTATGCAACCTGATAGACGGTAGTCCACCAGGCTCCCCCATCCCTGGGATTCTCTAGGCAAGAACACTGGAGTGGGTTGCCTCAACTGCAGAGAGTCACCTTGCCAAGGTTATGCTGTCTTTTCGGGGCCCACATCTCATGACATTGACATGGACTTTAAAGACCCAGGCTTCCTGCTCCTATTCAATGCTACTCTGACCCAGTGGACTAAGCACTGGGGTCAAAATACCAGCTCCAGAGTCTTCATCCATTGGTCAGAAGTCCAGATGTTTTCTGCAGTGTTTGATTTTTATTTGGATGTCTAGCAGTTTTGTGCAACTCTATCAGCTGCCTCAATTTCCAACTTTTGTTTGAAGAGTCTGGGTTAATAACTGGAAAGTACTCTATCACTGGGCTGGTAATCTGGCCCTTGGGAATAAGAGCAGCTATTATGGATGGGCCCGGCAGAGGTACATCCTTAGTGAATCTGCCTTAAGTATTCCACTGAGGCTTTGGAGTATCCATGTAAGAACTATTTTTTAAAATGAACTGAGGATCCTGAATGCTAACCAGCTGAACTTTCAGTCCTTAACATTTTATTACCAAGTTGTTAAACTCGCAGGGGTAAAAGTGTAGTAGACAGGTGCACACAGTCTAAATCATTAGCAAAGTCGGGACTGGTTTCACTTAATGTTTAATTGAACCAAAACTGTTTAAGAGAAACCAAAAAAGTTGAGTTCAATCCTTAGGGAAGATGGCCTAGAAGACTTCTTTTATTTATTTATTTATTTACTAAAATTTTCCGTCTCAGGTGTACATGAGTTCCCAATCTTGAACCAACCCCCCTGCCACCTCCCACCCCATATCAACTCTCTGGATCATCCCCGTGCACCAGTCCCAAGCATCCNCCGACCCTGACCTCGGATGCAGGGTGGCTCCTCTCGGCTGTTCCTGTGCTGTCGCAGCCCGGGGCTCTCAGTCGCTGCCCCTGACCTTGGACGTGGGGTAACCCCTCTCAGCCGCGCTAAGTGAGCCAGTCGTCACAGCCACCTGTGCTGAATGCTAATCAATCAGTGGCTCTTCTCAGCCCCTGACCCTGGCCTCAGATGTAGGGTGGCTCTTCCTGGCCCCGGACCCTGGCCCCAGATGCGAGGTGGCTCCTCCCGGCCGCCACCCCTGACCTTGGAAGCGGGGTGGCTCCTCTCAGCTGTTCCTGCGCCGTCACAGCCCGGCACTCTCGGCTGCTGTCTTTGTCCTCCGACGTGGGGTAGCTCCTCTCGGCCGCGCTGAGTGCGCCGGCCCGCCCGGCCATCACAGCCGCTTGCCAGAAGACTTCTTTGCTAGAGAAATTCTCTCACAGTCTTGCATGGGAGCAAGAGTGGATTTCAAGTTTAATTTTGTTTGTGGCGGTAACAGATTGACTTTTGGAACCCTTGTTTGGTAATGTAACTGTGTTGTTTAGTCACTAAGTCATGTCTGACTCTTTTGTGACCCAGTGGACTGTAGCCCACCAGGCTCTCTGTCCAAGGGATTTCCCAGGCAAGAATACTGGCGTGTGTTGCCATTTCCTCCTCCAGGGAATCTTTCCAACCCAGGGATCGAACTGTGTCTTAGAAGTGGCAGGTTTAGAGTGTGGCAGGAGCCTCAAGTGAAGATGTTTTGATTCACCTCCTACAGCCTACAGATAAGTCTAGGATTACACTGCAAGGCAGTGTTGGGTTATAGGAACTTCACTGAGACTGAATATTAGACCATGAGCCCTACAGTCACATTAAATCAGAAGTGGTATCTGCCTCAATCTCTTTGCAGCTCCAATGAGAAGTCCAGATCCTAGCACACAGCAGGTTCTCATGGAGTGTTTTTGAATGAACAAATGAATTCTCTCAGGTTATCTGAGGATCCACGAGCTTCTCAGACCTGAAACCAAAGCTTCTGATGCGCTTTTCTCTAATGAGATTTGGAGTCTGTGTTGATGAGTTTCTTCTCTTANTGAGAAGTCCAGATCCTAGCACACAGCAGGTTCTCATGGAGTGTTTTTGAATGAACAAATGAATTCTCTCAGGTTATCTGAGGATCCACGAGCTTCTCAGACCTGAAACCAAAGCTTCTGATGCGCTTTTCTCTAATGAGATTTGGAGTCTGTGTTGATGAGTTTCTTCTCTTACTCAGGAATCTAAGGCATGTAGATACTAGCTTATAAGGGAGTCCATTGGGCAGGTAAAAAAAAAAAAAAATCCTATTTTTGCACTAGGGCTACTGCCTGGTAAAACAACCATCATGATTTTACTGAAAGCAGAGCTACCCCACCCTATACCTCAAATCATCACTCAGCCCCAAAATGGGGCTGAAAGTTGCCTGAGAGGCCTGAAAGTGATTGCTAAGGGGTTGTGACTCCATCTTTGTGTGGTTCTCTGTGAAGGCAATGGCAACCCATTCCAGTACTCTTGCCTGGAAACTCCCATGGATGGAGGAGCCTGGTAGGCTGCAGTCCATGGGGTCGCGAAGAGTCAGACACGACTGAGCTATTTCACTTTCACTTTTCACTTTCATGCATTGGAGAAGGAAATGGTAACCCACTCCAGCGTTCTTGCCTGGAGAGTCCCTAGAACGGAGGAGCCTGCTGGGCTGCCATCTGTGGGGTCGCACAGAGTCGGACACGACTGAAGCGACTTAGCAGCATGTGTGTTTTAAATTAACTAATATTCTATGTATGTGTGTGCATGCCCTCTGTGCACAAGCGTGCATGCACACACACGCACTCTAGAATTCTGAGTTGAATGAGAGACCTGATGCTGTACGGAACCACCATCCTCATTTCCGCAGAGGTGCAGCTCAACGGATGCTTAGGTCACTGACCACTCCTGGCTTCGATGACTTTTATGCAGGTATGGGATTCTCAGTTCCCCCAGAAAGTGGGATGGGGCAGCAGAAGGAAACTTAAACAAAAGTACAAGGAAAAATGTATATTGAAAAATTTAAAGGATTTCATTGCAAAGAGAAATGTCAGCAGAAGCTCTCAGAAGAGCCATAATCGAACATGGTTTTTAGACAAAACAGTTCTGGTAACATCTGCCTTCAGTCTGGTGCTGGCATTCTGACCCCCTGGTGATGTACCAGTCTCAGGATGGGATCCATGCCCTGACTTGTTCCACAGCAATTGCTGGCAGAACCAGGGCTTAGGCCCCTCTGGCTCAATCCCTGGGCAGATTAGGCTCACAGAGAGGTAGGGATCCAGGAGCTCCCAACAGAAAGTGGAGAAGCCTGGGGGTGAAGGCAGTGTCCAATAGTGTCTAGGAGCACAAAGTAGGTGGTAGGCAAGGCAGAACAGCTGACTGGGGGATCCTAAGGCAATGAAAGCTTCCACAGGATGCCTGACAGCCTTCTAGGGTGCTGGGGCTCTGGTGAGATACACAGTGCAGCAGCAGAGGGGGTCAGCAGGTAGAAACGGAAAGACAGTCATTAAAGCTGGTGTTTAAAGGCAGGAGCAAAGAAAGCTTCCAGATTCTGAGTAATCGGGATCCTAGGCAGGCCCCGGGCCAGAAATGAAGACACAATGGGTCAAAGCTTGTTCCTGGAACTGGGTGGAAAATAACAATAGCTGGCCTAATCAGAGGCGTGCTATGTGCTAGCATTGCATTCAACCCTTAAGAAGGTCTTCATTCCACAGTCACAAATCTCTTGCCAGGGGTAAAAATTTTCAGATGAAGGAATTGAGACTTACAGAGCTTCAGTAACTTGCCCAAAGTCAGGGAGTCACAGAAGCTAGCAGATGGGGGAGCTGAGAGTTAAACCCAAGTCCAGGACTCTGAAGTCTGTGGGCTTAATTACTTCACTGCCTTACATGGTGAAAGCTTGGTCAGGGGAGCAAGGGCAAGGTGAAGGAAGAAGGATGGCGAACCCCGACTGGGGCCCATCCAGCACTGTCACAGACACGTTCACACCTTATGTCAATTACTCTTCACGGTGTCCTTGTCCTCATTAAAAAAGTTGTATTTTTTTCCCCCAATGAGTAATCTGAAGCATATAAAGACTAATTGGATTGCTTACAATCACACAGGAAGGAGGTGGTGGTGGTTTAATTGTGTCAGACCCTTTTGTGAATCCATGGACTGTAGTCTACCAGGCTCCTCTGTCCGTGGGATTTCTCAGGCCAGAATACTGCAGTGGGTTACCATTTCCTTCTCTGGATGATCTTCCAGACCCAGGGATGGAACCCACGTCACCTGCATTGCAGGAGGATTCTTTTACCACTGAGCCAACAGGGAAGCTCTACAGGAAGGAGGCCATTACCCAATTAATGGGACTAGGGCAGAGGTCAGAGCAAAACCCACAGCAAGACTACCCTGAAGCTGAGGTGCTGTGGGGCAGGAAGAGACCTACAGATGAACACTGTAGTATTTAGTGTACATTCAGTCTTCTTAATCTGGAATCTGAGTTAATAAAGGTGCTCTAGGATAGAAAGTGATTTTAAAGACACATAACTTCAAGGAGTCTGATTTCCTGTACTAAGTGTAAGGAGTGGCTTTCACCTGATATAACCCAATGATGCATTTATTCTTCCTAAGGAATGAGTCATGGGTTTTGTCCGTACATTGAGCTCAACACCTTACACCATCTCTCTTTGCTCAAAGACAGCTGAATCAGTCAGTGCTATTATGGAGTAAGTGAAAGCTAATTTTACCTTTAGCATATGTGTCATTTCTTTTAAGTTCTCTAAATGTGGGTATAATTAGTTACTCATACCACCAAACCAAGAGAATTAGACAGGTTATTTCATGCCCTTAAAAGAAAACTTGGTGAAACTCTGACTTTTTTAATGTTTGCTGTATATATTATTTAGTGAATGGTAAAGATTTAACTTACTATTAGAACATCATGGGACTAGAAACTGCCTATCAAGTCATTAGCAATCAATCAACAAATGTTTTTTACCTACCCACTCTGGGTTCCACACTTTTCTAGGTCTGAGGCTGGAAGATACTTTGGAGAGATCATTTACACTAGTGCTTTTTAAGCAGTGAAGAAAAGCCGTGTTTAAAAATTCCAATCGATTGTTAACCAGCATTTTGTAATATAAAATAAAACTAGGTTATGAGAAAAATGATCACACGGTTGGATGTCATGGAACTATCAAATTGCTAAAAATATTTATAAACACTCAGTTTTTGTATTTTTTCTCTTTGCAATGACAGTGTAGGGACTGGCAGGGTCCACAGACCACACTTTGATTAGCAGTGATTTAAATGAGGCCTGATCATTCCAAAACCATCTCAACAACTGAGAAACTAGTTTTTGCTGCTTTTTCTTTCAGTTTTAAAATACTTTTTGCTTACCGTGTTCCTGGATTTTCCAATGCTTGATGAACTTATGAAAGAAACTCTTTTTCAAGGCAAACTACACTTTTCCTAACTGAAAGATAAGGGAGAAATACTTCCTTCAGAGACCAACCTATGAGAGGTATATGAAGAAGGAAAGAAGGAAACGTAAAACACCAACCCAAGTTGAGGGGAAAAAAGAGGTTAAAGCCTCACAAACGGTAAAAATCCTACTTTCGGAGGAAAGCTATGACTTGCAAGATAGCTACTAACGGAGTCTCTGTGCGGAATCACATAGATACAGAATGAAGAAATCTATTTTTATAGAATTGTCCTTTCTGGCATTCCTCTTGATGCCGTGGCAGATAGCATATTTACAAGAACTTTTTTTTTTTAACTTGGAATGAAGTAGCGGAGCATTTTGGCAAGAGCAAAAAACAGGGCATAAAATTCATGAGATCAAATTTTTCATTTCTCTAGGTGCTTACCCAGGGGTAAAAAGCCAGGAAAAAAATAAGTAGAGATAAACTTGATTTGTCTTAAAGACATTAACTACATAGAAAAAAAATTCTAAATGCAAAAGTCAGTTTCTAAAATCTGTTTCCCAGAAGTGCCTAGAAATAAAACTTCCTCACTCTAATTGGGAGGAGTAATTGGGAAGAGTATTCTATTGATATATTTTACTGTTAATGCTAACTCAAGGCATTTAAGACTAGAATGTGCATATTGAAAATAAGAAATGAGATTCTGACTATTGTGGTTATCTGCTATTGTGTAATGCTGCTGCTGCTGCTAAGTCGCTTCAGTCGTGTCCGACTCTGTGCGACCCCATAGACGGCAGCCCACCAGGCTCCCCCGTCCCTGGGATTCTCCAGGCAAGAATACTGGAGTGGGTTGCCATTTCCTTCCATAAAGCCAGTGGGATCTTCCCTGTAGCTTAAATGGTAAAGAATCTGCCTGCAATGCAGGAGACCCAGGTTTGATCCCTGGGTTGGAAAGATCCTCTGGAGAAGGGAATGGCAATCCACTCCAGTATTCTTGCCTGGAGAATCCCATGGACAGAGGAGCCTGGCGGGCCACAGTCCATGGGGTCGTAAAGAGTCGGACACCACTGAGCCACTAACACTACTAAAGCCAGTGGCTTAAAACAACAACTTTTCAATTGTTCATGATTTGGCAGCCTAGGCTGGAATCAGCTAGATGGGTCTGCTGGTCTCACCTGGGATCTCTCTTGCCAGTGGCTTGAGCTGATGCCTTGAATAGGGCTTTTAAGACCAAGCTGGCTTTACTCACAATGCTTAGCATGGTCTCACATATTCCAGGACCTCGCTATACATTCTTTCTCCAGCAGATTGGTTGGTCTATGTTCTAAGAAGAATTCTAAGATGGCAAACACTTGTCAAGTTTCTGTTTGCTTCAAACTTGCTTATATCTCATTTACCAAAGCAAGTCATCGGACAAAACTCAGACTAAGGATGGGAAGGAACAACACAAGGGGAGAAGTTCTGAGAGATGTGGTTCATTGAGGGGCCACCAATGTAATAATAATAAAATTAAAATTTTTTTTAACTAATTGTGCTTAAAAGTTATACATATTATATTTTTTTCTGAATAATGAAGAATTATGATATTTGGAAAAAAGAGCTGATGTTCTAAAGATTAGAAGATGGCATCAGTATTTGGGAATGCTCTTGGAGCTTCCCTGATGGCTCAGTGGGTAAAGGATCCAAATAGTAAAGAATTTAAATGCAGGAGATGTGGGTTCGATCCCTGGGTCAGGAAGATCCCTTGAAGGAGGAAATGGCAACCCACTCCAGTATACTTGCCTGGAAAATTCCATGGACACAGGAGCTTGGCAGACTGTAGTCCATAAGGTTGCAAAGAGTCACTCACAACTGAACATGTGGCACACAATTAATGGCATGAAGAGCTATAAAATTACACCAGATCACACCAACCGAACCAACTGATCAAGTCATACGTATTTATTGAGCACCTATTAAGTCATCACCACACTGCAAGGTGGTGTCAGACATACTTTTTCCTGCAGTCAGGGGACCCACAATGGAGCTGAATACAAATAATTTTTAATGTTGGAAACAGTGTAGGACAGAATATAATCAGCTCCCAGGGCACTGGAGCCCTGAGCGTCCAGGTAGGAAAATGTGAAGGATCATGAAAAAGGTTTTTATGGATCACCTCTCACTTTTTCATTGGCTCAAAATCAGTTAATGATCCCACCTAGTTGCAAGTAGGGTGGGAAATGTATTCCTGGGGCCAGCAGCCAATTTCCAGAACAATTTTACACTCTGGAAGGGGAGAACCAATCCTTGGTAGGCAGCTAGTCATTTCTATCTCCTGCATAGATTATGTTAAGAGTTCCCATGACTTTTGGGTATTTCTTTTCCTCATCTCTTCATATTATTTACATACTATTGACTCTGTCCCTCTCTCATCTCCTCCCACCTCCTCAGGGTCACTCATGAAGTTATACTCATATTTTCTAGTTGATTTATAGGCCTGGCTGTCTAACCAGCCACTCAGAATCATCTTTGGAATTTACTTCCATGAAGAGCTCACTATATGAGATAAGGAAATAGTTTGTGAGTCCCATAAGCTTCGTTTGGTACTCTATTATAAATCTAGATTAAAAAAATAGAGAAATGAGAAAGTTGAATCTACACTGACTTCTTAAAAAGTAATGTGTTATATGATATTGCTGTAGGAAGGGTGACCCCTTCCAGGGCCAAACTGGGTTCTTGGCTAACACTTGGAAATGAATTGTCTGAGGAGACACATATGCTGACAAAGCAAGAGATTTTACTGGGAAAGGGCAGCTGGGTGGAGAGCAGTAGAGTAAGGGAACCCAGGAGAGCAGCTCTGCCGCCGAGGCTCGCAGTATTGGGTTTTATGGTGATGGAATTAGTTTCCGGGTTGTCTTTAGCCAATCATTCTGACTCAGAGTCCTTCCTAGTGGTGCACGCCTTGTTCAGCCAAGATGGATGCCAGAGAGAAGGATTCTGGGAGGTAGTCGGATATGTGGTGTCTCCTTTTGACCTTTCCTGAACTATTCCTGTTGGTGGTGGCTTATTAGTTCCATGTTCCTTACCAGGACCTCCTGTCATAAAACAGCTCATGAAAATGGTTACTAAAGGGCCTGGCCAGGATGGGCGGTTTCAGTCAGTGTGCTTCCCCTAACAATATCACTTAATATGTGGAATCTAGAAAATGATACAAAAAATTATTTACAAGACAAATAGACTCACAGACATAGAAGACAAACTTATGGCTATCAAAGGGGATAGTGGGGAACAGAAGAGAGTTAATTAGGAGTTTGGGATTAACATATACACACTATTATATACCTAACAGGTTAGCAATAAGGACATACTGTGTAGCACAGGGAATTATACTCAATGTCTTATAATAACTTATAATGGAAAAGAATCTGAACAAGAATATGAGAAGGAAATGGCAACCCACTCCAGTGTTCTTGCCTGGAGAAACCCAGGGACAGGGAAGCCTAGTGGGCTGCCGTCTATGGGTTCACACAGAGTTGGACACGACTGAAGCGACTTAGCAGCAGCAGCATGTATAACCTAATCACCTTGCTGTACACTTGAAACTAACACAATATGATAAATTAACTATACTTCAATTAAATAAAGAATTTATTCAATTAAATAAAGAGAACTTTCCAGCTTTGATGCATGAGACAGGGTGCTCAGGGCTGCTATACTGAGATGACCCTGAGGGATGGGATGGGGAGGGAGGTGGGAGGGGGTTCAGGATGGGGAACACATGTACATCCATGGCTGATTCATGTCAATGTATGGCAAAAACCACTACAATACTGTAAAGTAATTAACCTCCAATTAAAATAAATTAATTAATTTAAAAAAAAGAGGACTTTCCTGGTGGCTCAGACTGTAAAGCGTCTGCCTATAATGCGGGAGACTCAGGTCTGATCCCCGGGTTAGGAAGATCCCTTGAAGAAGGAAATGATAACCCACTCCCGCACTCTTGCCTGGAAAATCCCATGGATGGAAGAGCCTGGTAGGTTACAGTCTATGGGGTGGCAAAGAGTTGGACAGGACTGAGTGATTTCACTTTCACTTTCTTTCAATTAAATAAAGAAGTATTGAAATTAATACCCTCATTTGTTCTGTGAACTGCTCATCACTAAGGTGGTTATTAAAGAGCGTTAAGTGATGAGAGATTTCAGTGATTATATGGTTTACAAAATTACCTATTAACTCTATGTTCTAGTATTTAAGTAATATTAATTCGATCTGAATTTTGACACGTATTTATCAGTCTGCTGCTTGGTATAACTCACTTCTATAGAGATCTCAAAAGAGACAGAAAAAAAGTCTTTGGGTCAGTCTCTGTTCACAAAAGTTTTCATATTTTACTGTGAACCAACCTTCTATTGGATCTGTTGGACAAATTCTTACCAAAATACATGTCTCTGATGTGAGGTATTTTTGACATGGAAACAAACTGCAGTGTGGCTGAACATTGCCAGTTGGATACATTTTGTGGTCACAGAAATCATTCAACTGGGTTCAAATCCTTAAATTTAGGGTGGCACAAAAGGGAAAAATGAGAAAATGACGCAAGGGGATAATTTAGAGGCTGCTTTCTAATTTTCACTCAAAATCTCTGCCAGATAAATTACTTAGCCTTCATGTCAAGAGAATGAAGGCTCCATTTCTTAAATTTCCACTATGCCTAAGCCAGATGGTCTAATTACTCATTACCTTATTTTGACTGATCCACAAAATGAGAATAATGACTTCTGCCCACTTACCTTTCAGGGTGAGCTCTGGGCTGACAGGAAAAAAATTCATTGTTAAGAAGAGGTACTTATTACCTAGGTACAGACTTTCTTTTATCCTAGCCCCACTGCTTCTAGTAACATACAGGTGGCGAGGAAAAAGGAGTTCTTAGTAACAAATGTATAAAATTACCTGCTCTGCCCAACTGCGTATTTCATATAAAGGCCAAACTGGAGTGTGTGAAACAAGAGCTGAAGAGGAAATTCATGCAGTTGGAATGTAAACGCTTCATAGGGTCTTTGGCAGAGCTGACTACAAAGGAGTGCCCTAATACACCGTACTAATGTCAAGGTTCCAGCTGAAGCTGGGATCTGCTTGCAGTGAGTAGAAATGTTGGATACTGAGAGTTCCACTCCGTTTGGTGAACACTGGGGTTTCTGAGCTGAGATTATGAGCCAGACCCAGGCCACGTGCCAAGGGAGCATCACTACTTTATGAAAAGCCATGAGATTAGGTGGAGAAGGAAATAGTAACCTACTCCAGTATTCTTGCCTGGAGAATCCCATGGACAGAGGAACCTGGCCGGGTACAGTCCATGGGGGTCACAGGGAGTCAGACATGACTGAGTAACATGCACACATTAGGTTAGGGGCCTAGGGCAGGAGGCTCACCACAAAAGGCAGTGGGGGTGAGATGTGCTATAAGTCCAGGCAGGCACAGGCTGTGTTCTGGACACCATTTCGTGATGATGAGAACTTGGTCAAGCCCTTAACTTTGACTTCTTATTTATAAATACGAGTGGGTGGTATTTGTGTTTTCCAAAGCCCAGGGGCCTAGGGGCAATTCTGTTTTCAAAATGACCAGTAGAAACACTGCCTTTATTTAGCAACATAGAATAATGGATCCTCACCCTTTCTCCACTTTGAGCTGGCATGATTAAAGCTCAGTATGGTCATGTTAATGACTTCATGCTAAGCCAAAGCCTATATTGGCAGTTATATAGATCTTTGATAACATGGAAAATATCTAGGAAATACAGGTAGTGATATTCTTTCAAAGCAGAAGGTCATGGGAAAAGTGTAACAAAAGGATATTCATATATACCCTTATATTCCTATATTTTATAATAGAATGACTGGATTGCAAAGGTTGCTCTCCATCTTTGGGTTTGCAGTCAGGCTGACCAGTTGCACAGCAAAATTTTCCTCATCATCTCGTTCCCTCTGGTTTTCAAGGGGAGGCCTCGACAGGCATGTAGTTTTGCAAGCAGCAGTAATGCCTTCTGTTTTTCTATTTTGTTTATATTCTTTTCACTGATGTTGGTGGTGACCCACATACTGCTGTTGGCTTAGAAAGATGTCATTGTTTTTTTCTGTGAAGTGATGATAAAAGTGGGAAAGTGTTACTTTAAAAAAAATGTATATTTATTTATTTGGCTGCGTTGGGTCTTAGTTGCTGCCGGATCTTTTGTTGGAGCTCCACGACTTAGTTGCCACATATGTGGGATCTTAGTTCCCCAACCAGGGATAGAACACAAGTTCCCTGCTTTAAAAGGTGGATTCTTAACCACTGGACTGCCAGGGAAGTCCCAACTTGTTTTTAAAGTGAAACTAAGCCAATGGTAAGGTCTAGTTTAACAATACAATTTTAGGAAGAATGATAATATTAATAATAAGCAAGACCTGGGATTTATAATCCCAGTTCATATTCCTAGGATGACTTGGAAGGGCAGAAGGAAAAGGGCTGCCATATTGGGGGTGGGGGCGGGGAGGAAGGAGAAGAAGAAAATCCATGCTTTCACCTAAAGGAGCGTCAGTCATAAGGATAATGTTAGGCCCATCATGGAACTAACAGAACATGGTCCAGTTTGATTATGCCCTTAGTGAACAGTGCCTTTACCACACTTGCAGTCTTCTTTCTTGATACTAGGAAAATATTTTGCAACAATGGCATGGCAAGTTGCATTTCTAAGTTAAGATCTGAAGGACATAGTTATGCATGAATCACTTCTGAAGTATTAAGAGGTCAGCCAAACCCCAAATTCACTGTGTTAGTCTGGGTTTGTTTACCCACTTCTACGCATGTCTCTCACACCCACCCCTCTAGAGCTAAGTAAACCAATATCTACTCCTGTGCTCAGGATACTTCTGCAGCTTTCACACCTCACATGGGTTTTTCCCCCAGAGTCCTCCTAGGAGCAGGAACTGAGAATCAGAAGGTCTGGGTCCTGTTTATTATTCCTATTTTTCTTAAAATGTGGGCAAGTCATTTAATTTCTTCAAGCATCATCTTTTCCCATCAAAACACAAGAGCCCCATTTTGCCTTAAAAACACAAATGTGCCTTCTATTTGCTGGCTTAGTGTTTAAAAGCACTTATTCATACGTTTTTTCATTTAAACTGCAGAGTGGCTTTTCTCCTCTCCCTGAGTCAAAGTGTCATTATTCCTATCAAATCTCCCATATCTAGAACTATGGAGTGTTGGTGCTCCTGAGGTATTTTTTTTGGGTACATAGTCTTTTTTTGATTAATTATTTGGCTGTGCGGGGTCTTAGGACACTCGGGATCTTTGATCTTCACTGTGGCATGTGGGATCTTTATTTGAGCTAGCAGGATCTAGTGCTTTGACCAGAGACTGAACCCAGGTCCCCTGCAGCGGGTATGCAGACTGTAGCCACTGGACCACTAGGGAAGACTCTGGATATACAGTCTTTAGAGAGACAGTTTTACTAACAAATATGAACTTTATATGTGTAGCTTTTATTTGTTCACCTTTAAAGCTGTTCTCAGTGGCAAATACACCTATTATGCTCTGACATCACAAAGTTATTTTTAAACAGCAGTGACAGTGTTTGTCAATGATATCACACACCATCTGACGGTAGGGAGTGTAATAAAACATATCAAAGAGAAATACTGCCATGTACAATACAGCAATTTGTGTGTCATGCTCGTAATTGTTGCCTTTTAGAGCAAAATACAGGCTTTCCTCATAGCTGACTCATTTGAAAAGTGTCTGATGCTGGGAAAGATTGAGGGCAGGGGGAGAAGGGGACGACAGAGGATGAGATGGTTGGATGGCGTCACTGACTCAGTGGACATGGGTTTGGGTGGACTCCGGGAGTTGCCTATGGACAGGGAGGCCTGGTGTGCTGCGGTTCGTGGGGTCACAAAGAATCAGACACAACTGAGCGTCTGAACTGAATTGAACGGAATGGGCTTCCCTTATAGCTCAGTCGGTAAAGAATCTGCCTGCAATGCAGGAGACCTGGGTTCAATTCCTGGGTGGGGAAGATTCCCTGGAGAAGGAAATGGCAACCTGCTCCAGTATTCTTGCCTGGAGAATCCCATGGACAGAGGAGCCTGCCAGATTACAGTCCATGGGGTCACAAGAGTCGGACATGACCTAGCGACTAGACCACTACCACCATCACCAAAGCAAAATACAAAGTTCTATTAGGAAGAAGGGCTGATTTCCACCCACAGATGGTCGATTCTGCTGCTAGGGGTTCTGACCTCAGAATCTCTCAGTGAGTGGGCCTGCTATCGTGGGGAGTTACTGGCTGGGTAGAGAACAGTGTCTTCAATGTAGACTTTGCTTTCATATTTGCATACTGATAAAATAATTTTGGAATCTTAGCTGTTTGTTGAATATTTTCCTTCAGATAATCTTGTCTGGAAGGACTTTATAAAAAGAAAGTAAAATCTGTCTCACTTTCTCACAATGTTCTTTCATCCATTTAGATAGAACCACACCACCTCAGTGGGACTATTCCAGGCAATGCTGGGCATTCACTGATTTATTAAAATGTGAATGTTCTTATTAGGGCAAAGCAGCATAGGTTCACGATCGGAAAAAACTTAGAAATATAGACATAGCAAAAAGAATATACACAAAGTCCCTTCTATCACATCTATTCACTCTTGAACATCTTCTTGTATAACTTTCAAAATCTCTTTGAATATGCTTTCATATACACATATATGCGCTTATACACATTCATATATTCTTTTTTTTGATTATCACAATAAATTTATTGAACATCAATTATCTCATATAGATACAAAATTACAGAATTAGAAAAACACTTTTTTTTGTGTGTGATAAGAACTCTGAGGCTGTCAGCTGTAAGATAAATAAGCACTAGGGATGTAATATCAACATGGTAAATATAATTACCATTGCTATATGTACAAAAGTTAGTTAACAATGAATCCTCAGAGTTCTTATCATATATTCTTTTATATATAATGTATATTTCAGTTCTGCAAAAATTCTTTTTAAATAATGGCTGTGTTAAGATGCAATTCATATACCATAAATTGACTTTTAAAGTGGATAGTTCAGTGTTTTTTAGTATTAGAATTGACCTTTGAACAACATAGGGGTTAGGGGTGCTGACTGTTCCCCCCGGTTGAAAATCCAAGAATAACTTTAAGGTGGCTTTTTATATCCCCAGTTCTGCTTCAAGGAGCACATAGTTGGAAAGGAAATGGCAACCCACTCCAGTATTCTTGCCTAGGAAATCCCATGGACAGAGGAGCCTGGTGGGGTATAGTCCCTGGGGTAGCAAAGAGTCAGACACAATTTAGCGACTAAACAGCAAGTATTGTAGTAACTATTGAAAAAAATCCATGAATAAGTGGACCCTTGCAGTTCAAATCCATGTTATTCAAGGGTCAACTGTATATTCACAGAGTTGTACAACCATCAGTTCAGTTCAGTCACTCAGTCGTGTCTGACTCTTTGTGAACCCATGAATTGCAGCATGCCAGGCCTCCCTGTCCATCACCAACTGCGAGAGTTCACTCAAACTCACGTCCATCGAGTCGGTGATGCCATCCAGCCATCTCATCCTCTGTCGTCCCCTTCTCCTCCTGCCCCCAATCCCTCCCAGCATCAGGGTCTTTTCCAATGAGCCAGCTCTTCGCATGAGGGGGTCAAAGTACTGGAGCTTCAGCTTTAGCATCACCTCTTTCTAATTCCAGAATATTTGCATCATTTTCCCTGCCTCAAAAAAAAATTCCCATATCCATTAGCAGTTACTCCCCGTTACATACGTGACCTTTTGTGTCTGGCTTCCTTCACCTAGTGTAATGTTTTTCAAGGTTCATCCATGTTGTAGCACATATCAGATCTTCAGTCTTTTTTATGGCTGAATGATATTGCATTGGATGGTTTTACCACATTTTTGTTTTTCTATTCACTAGTTAGTAAGCATTGAATTATTTTCACTTTTTGGTTGTTATGAATGTTGTTATGAACATCCATGTACACTTTTTCTGTGTGAATATATTTTTCAGTTCTTTTGAATACAGGCTTAGGATTGTAACTGCTGGGTTACATGTTAACACTGTTTAAATGTTAAAGTCTTGCACTTATTTTCTTAAATTAAGTCCTAAGACTTTTATTCTTTTTGAATATTGTAAATGGAATGGGTCTTAATTTCATTTTTGGACGGTTTATTTCTAGTGTTTAGAAATATGGTTAATTTTTGTACATATGTATTATTTTACATCCTTTCTTTTCTGTTAAAATATTGTGAACGTCTATGTCAGAAAGAATACTTCTATAACATCATTTTAATGACTTCATAGAGAAGGAAATGGCAACCCACTCCAGTGTTCTTGCCTGGAGAATCCCAGGGATGGGGGAGCGTGGTGGGCTGCTGTCTATGGGGTTGCACGGAGTCAGACACGACTGAAGTGACTTAGCAGCAGCAGCAGCAGCAAGCTTAAAACTGCTGTGGTCCACGTGACACTAGTGGTAAAGAACCTGCCTGCCAATGCAGGAGACATAAGAGATGCTGGTTCGATCCCTGAGTTGGGAAGATCCCTTGGAGAAGGGCATGGCAATCCATTCCAGTATTCTTGCCTGGAGAATCCCATGGACAGAGGAGCCTGTTGGGCTATAGTCCACAGGGTCACAGAGTCGAACACAACTGAAGTGACTCAGCATGCAAGTTTAAAACAATTATAAGTATCTCTGTTAAATCCTTGCCATTAAATCTTAGCAAGCTTCCTTAACCGTTTCCCGGATATAAATCTGTACAAGTGAAATTGTTAAGGAAGCCAGAATATACGCAAGATGAAGTCATTTGCTAAGCGCTGCAAAAATTGCCCTCTTGAAGGTTAAATGGTTTTCACTTCTACCAAGTGTATTATAATTAATTCCTTGAATTCTCTTCAACTTTGTTTTATCATTAAAAAAAAAATCTTTTTTTTAATTGATAGGTGAAACATGAATCTTATTGGTACTATGTTTGCATTTCAATTTCAGAAATGTCAAATTTTTTATATGTTTATTAGCTTAACGAATTTATTTTCCTGTCAGTTGTTAGATCTATTAACCCTTATTTTTTAGCTTTCTTGAATTATTTTGTAAATGCATTTTATATATTAAAGTCATTAATCACAAGTCATTTATGATCTACATTTTTTCCTCCCTCATTTGTTTTCAATTTGTTCTGTTTGCTTGTTGGTGCACACATTTTTTTATGTAGTCAGTTTATCAGTCTGAAGTTTTGTGTTATCCCCACAAATCCCTTTGTCCTTCTGTTTGTTTCTGAAGAACATAAGATTAAATAGACAGGCTTCCTTCCTACTACAATGTATCCCAGTATTTAATGAATATGCTAGTTAGTTCTCTCTTCTTTCAACTGTTCCATTTTAATCTTCATGTCAGTTTTTGTTCCAGAAGCGCTCTCACACTGTATCTCTTTTTTCCTTCTCCATCTTTGGAAGCTGTAGCTCTAGCCCTTCTTTCTCAAGGCACTTTTGTTGGTCCTGGCCTGCAGCAATGACACCCTCCTCCAATTGTTAGAGGGCTTGTGCCATCTCCTTTTTGGTGAAGTGTCCTGCCTACAAGACCAAGCCTCAGCCCTGGGAGATGGNACCGTACCTCTTTTTTCCTTCTCCATCTTTGGAAGCTGTAGCTCTAGCCCTTCTTTCTCAAGGCACTTTTGTTGGTCCTGGCCTGCAGCAATGACACCCTCCTCCAATTGTTAGAGGGCTTGTGCCATCTCCTTTTTGGTGAAGTGTCCTGCCTACAAGACCAAGCCTCAGCCCTGGGAGATGGGAGGTTATTGCCCTCTACTCAGAGGCCATGTGGCAGCTTAGAGTAATATACTCAACATTGCTGTTTACCTGTAAAACACAGCAGATGGGGCGTCTGAAGGATTTCCACCAAGGTAGGTTTGTTTACTGTTGTTCAGTAGCTAAGTCGTGTCTGACTCTGCAACCCCATGGATTGCGGCACGGCAGGCTCCCCTGTCCTTCACCATCTCTCCGAGTTTGCTCAAATTCATGTCCATTGCAATGGCACCCCACACTAGTACTCTTGCCTGGAAAATCCTATGGACGGAGGAGCCTGGTAGGCTGCAGTCCATGGGGTCGCTAAGAGTCGGACACGACTGAAGCGACTTAGTAGCAGCAGCAGCAGCAGCATGCCCACTGAGTCAGTGATACTATCTAACCATCTCATCCTCGGCCACTCCCTTCTTTTGCCTTCAATCTTTCCTAGTATCAGAGTCTTTTCGAGTCAGTCGGCTCTTCATATCAGGTGGCTGAACAATTTCAGCTTCAACTGCAGCATCAGTCTTTCCAGCGAGGTGGCTTTACAGCCTGGCAAACTACAGCTTGCCCTAGTGGCTGTCTTTAAGTTGTATACCTTCGGCCACTCCTAGTTCCCCAGAGCGCCTTTGATCGCACCCTCAGGATGTGTCTGAGCGCCATAGATCTTGTCCGCGCCCAGTGACTGAGAATTGACAGGACTTGTCCTTCGACAACTGAAACTTATCTCGGAATCCACAATGGCTCTGGTGGAGGTTCTGCAGGCGGTGGCAGCTACTGTCTCACCCCGTTCGCCGGCGCCTCCTTGCCCCTAGTCCGAGGTCCATCTAGAGGCTCCGGAGAAGCGGACTACTCGATCTCTGCCCGGGCGGTGGGAAGGTGGGGCGGTCCCAGACTCCCTTGAGCCGCGGGGGTGGGAACCGGGACACGCCTCTGGCCCTCCCCGCCCGCGAAGTTTGCAGCGCGCTGGCTGAGCCGCAGTCTTCGGGCCAAGGCCCAGCGCTGTCAGTTCCTGGTCGGGCGGGTGCCCGCCGCGGCCGCCGCACGTTCCAGCCCCGAGGAGCCGCCCCCTTGCCGCCGGCACCCGGCGCGTGGGGCGCGGGCGCGCATCCGCCGCCACCACCTACGCCCGGGCGGCGCTCGCTGGTCGCGTGAGCATCGTTCACGGGACCGCGGGATCCGCAGCCCCTCCGCTGGCCGCCCGGACAAGAGTACCGCGCTCGGCGGGATGGCAGCGGCCGGGCGGGCTCGGGACTGGGCACCGGGGTCGGTGCTGCCGCTGCTCTCGCTGCTGCTGGTGCAGGCGGGGTGCGCGGCGGCTCAACAGCCCCCGGCCCCGGCCAGGCTCAGCCTGCACCCGCCCTACTTCAACCTGGCCGAGGCGGCCAGGATTTGGGCCACCGCCACCTGCGGGGAGCGGGAGCCCGGGGGTGCGCGGCCCCGGCCCGAGCTCTACTGCAAGTTGGTGGGGGGCCCCACCACCCCAGGCAGCGGCCACACCATCCAGGTAAGGTCCCGGGGAGACCGCGGGCGGCGGGCGCCCTCCCCGCGGGGCAGCCGGGGATCGGACCCTTTTCCACGCACTCTCCTGGGGAACTCCTGCGGGGCTCCGCGGCCCCCGGAGGTCGGCGCAGTGCCCCGGAGTGATCTTGGGGAGCACTGCCCTCGGGGACAGGCCGCTCGAGGCCGGGATGGGTGAAGCAGTCGAGGTGAAGGGCTGAGGTTCCGTTTGGGCGAGCCCAGGAGAAAGTCCGAAGCTGCACTCCTGGGATGGACTGAACGGTGGTCCTGTCCTGCTGCGTCCGTCACCCAGGGAGCGCCCGGCAGGGCCTTGAGTACCCGAGGGCCTCACCGACGCCCCCTCCGAGGGCCTCACCGACGCCCCTCCGTCCAGGCCCTTCATAACTCCCTGACCTTATGAAGAGAAGTTAATACCAGTTAGATCCCCTGGTATATTTAAAGAGAGAAACCTTTGAGTTATATCAGTATTACCTCTCCGGTGTCCCCAGAAAGACGCAGCTCACCTCACAACCTGAAGTATTGCCACCATCCAGTCACTGGGCCGAGTGGACCAGGTAGAGACAACGGTGCTGAGTACATCAGGCTCCAACTGGAAACCCTGTGTGGATGCCGGTATCACTGGCGCTTCATCAGCGTCTTGGAGGTGTGCCAGGTCCTTACACATGAGCGTCACACTACCCTGAGCACTGATCAGGTGAAAGGTTAACAAATGTGGCTACTTCATAGAGGTCACTTGGGTTTGAACCCAGTCCTGACTCTAAATCCTCTTTACCAACCAAGCTGGTCACTGCCTCCCTCCCTGTCTCCTGAAGTATTGCTGAGTAAATGATTGCCGGAAGAGGGAGTAATTTCGGAGTTTGGGCTCCAAAAGGAAAAGATTATCATTCGGAGGCTAGGTCTGTTTTAGAAAGTCTTTTGACAAGTTGTTGAACATGCAGTATATTCTTATGAAATAGATGCTAATTTATTTATAAATGATATGCGTGTATGACATTAATTTGTGTGTACTATAAATATAAAAATAGAAATAAAGATGCTTTTATTTTTCTTTAGTAACTCCTCCAAATAATTTTGCATTCTCTAAATGTTTTATTTGTGATTGCGTATAACGAGTTATAAATAAACAAGTATTAATCATATATAATTATTTTTGACAAGTGTAGTTTAGCAGCATGATATAGCTATTCCAAGTTGGTTTTACATTCATACNTTTCTTTAGTAACTCCTCCAAATAATTTTGCATTCTCTAAATGTTTTATTTGTGATTGCGTATAACGAGTTATAAATAAACAAGTATTAATCATATATAATTATTTTTGACAAGTGTAGTTTAGCAGCATGATATAGCTATTCCAAGTTGGTTTTACATTCATACTTGAATTTTGTGGTTGTCGTCACTGAGAAAACACCTCAAAAATACGTAAATCCAAATGAAAACTACCTTGACTCCTGAGTTCCAGAGCCAGCTGCATAATTTGCAGAGTGTATTGCAAAATGAAATTGTGGAGCTGCTTATTCAAAAAGTATGCATATCAGTTCAGTTCAGTCACTCAGTCGTGTCCAACTATTTGTGACCCCATGGGCCGCAGCAAGCCAGGCCTCCCTATCCATCATCAACTCCCCGAGTTCACCCAAACCCATGTCCATTGAGTCAGTGGTGCCACCCAACCGTCTCATCCTCTGTCATCCTCTTCTCCAGCCTTCAATCTTTCCCAGCATAAGGGTCTTTTCCAGTGAGTCAGCTCTTTGCATCAGGTGGCCAGAGTATTGGAGTTTCAGCTTCAACATCNATTGATCACTGAGGAAGGCTTTCTTATCTCTCCTTGTTATTCTTTGGAACTTTGCATTCAAATGAGTATATCTTTCCTTTTCTCCTTTGCTTTTCGCTTCTCTTCTTTTCACAGCTATTTGTAAGGCCTCCCCAGAGAGCCATTTTGCTTTTTTGCATTTCTTTTTCTTTTTAAGATGCAGCGATAGAGTGTTAAACTAAGTGAGCAGCCTTTCTAAAAATGGGACCCTGTGAGAGTTTCCTGAACTGTGGTAGTTGTTCTTCTGCTCCATCCTCCAATTATTCTAGTTTTTTTTTTTAATGTAGAAACTTAGCCAGTATATGTTCATTTTTTAAAGTGGAATTCAATACTTCCTGGTAGGAAGGTGTTGTATTTTAATGTTATAAACAGTGGATTCAAAGTTCATTCTTCTCTGGCAAAATATTGAAATATGTTAGAACATTCTGTTTCTGTGTTTTTAAAATGTACAAATGTAAGAGCTTTTAGAGTAACACAGTTCCATCTTTTCAGCCACAAAAGACACATTTCCAAACACCTGTTTTTCAAAATTCTTTCCAAGGCATGCATTTCTTTAGAACAGTATTTACTTTTTTCATGTATTTTAAAAACAACACACTTTCTTTGATGGAACAAAGTACCTCTGTTGTTTTGTAAATATTTATCAAGTAGTTCAGCGGTAAAGAATCTGCCTATATTGCAGGAGACTTAGGAGATGCCGGTTTGATTCCTGGGTTGGGAAGATCCCTTGGAGGCGGGGCATGGCACTCACTCCAGTATCCTTGCCTGGAGAATCCTGTGGACAGAGGAGTCTGGTGGGCTACAGGCCACGGGGTCACAAAGAGTAAGACACGACTGAAGTGACTGAACATGCACATATTACCGGCGGTCATTGGTCATCTCAGCGAAAGTCTGTCAATTTGAAACCTTTGTAGGGAAAAAAACTAACTCAGCTTTAAATTTAAGAGGTCTTTTAAGTACTTTTCCATGAGAAAACCAGTGAACCTGTGTAGCCAAAAGAATTTCATGATCACTTTTCAGTACAATGTTGTAACTCTTCTGCTTAGAAGAATAGAATCCACCTGTCCACTTAATGGAGCGCACATAAGCTTCACGTGTCCTGAGCAGGTAATAGCCTGGTGGATCAGAGCTCTCCTCTTCCCTTGAACAGACGCTCAGAACTCTTATGGCTAGTTGACTTGTGGACTGAGTGAAGGCCTGTAGGCAGTATGTTGTTGTTGTTCAGTCACCCAGTTGTGTCCACCTCTTTGGGACCTCATGGACTGCAGCATGCCAGGCCTCCCTGTCCCTCACCATCTCTCAGAATTTGCCCAAGTTCAGAGTTCATCAGTGATGCCATAATATACAGAGGCAATCTGTATATTAGGAAAATTGAATTTCTTCATGTTAAGTACACCAAACAGTTTGAGTATTCACTTCTTGCACCCCACTGGATTGCCTGGGACATCCAGCTTTGGAGAGAACTGTTCTAATTGTGGGAAGAGTAAACGTAAGGAGGAGGGAAGGTATCCAGGAGATTTTCAGCTGATTCTTTGCCCCCCAGTTTTGCCTAGAAACAGGCCAACTCTCATCCTCCTCAGCTGGTATTTTTATTGAGTGTCATACTTTGCCACTAGTGTTTTGAGAAGTACAGAAAAGTCATGTTTTTTGTTCTGATTGAGTTTCCATAATAGATACTTAAACCTGAGTCTACAGGGGTAGATAGAGTAGGAAGTGGCTTCCTGAGGTCACTCAGCTGACTGCATTTCCAGGCCAAGGTGTAGCCTGCAGGAGGAGAATGCTGTCTGGGATTAGGCTTATGCTTCTCTAAAAATAAGGGGTGAGCAAAAGTGCTTCCTGCTTTTAACGGTTGAGGGCTTGAGCAGGTGCACTGATGACTATTGTGAGAGGATCTTACATAATTAGGAGAGAAACATGTTGGAGACGAGAAGGAGAGGCGAATTCCAGAAGCTGGACTCTTAGACACTTGTTCTAGCTCAGTGTTAGTAGCAGCTGGTGTAGACCTTCCTTTCAGAAAAGTGAGGTGTGGTGGGAGACAGGTGGGGGAAGGGGAGAGAGATTAAGACTAATCATTTGGCTGTACCTGAGTGATGGTCATCTTTTTAAAAAAGTATTTATATCTTTATTTGACTGCATTGGGTATTAGCTATGGCATGCAGGATCTTTAGTTGTGGCATGTGGAATCGAGTTCTCTGACCAGGGGTCGAACCCAGACCTCCTGTGTTGGGAGTGTGGGGTCTTAGTTATTAGACCACCAGAGAAGTTCCAGTTTTAGTCATCTTAAATCTGCTGATATACAACTCAAGCGAGGAAACAGAGAAATGTTAGTAAAAATAGTTCTATTTTTTTTGAAGTCTCTAAAAATAAAATTTTGGGGCCAGCAAGAGTTTAGAATTTCAAGTCTAAAGGATTTTGCAAAAAAATAAAAAATGGATAAAAGTCACATCTTAGGGAAAAAAAACAATAACCCAGGTTTATGGGGCTGATTCTATAATAATAGTAACGTGGATACTTGAACAGTAGCATGTGTCAACAGGCAGGGCATTTAAAAAGCCTGTCATTTGTTTGTTGTATAAAAAATGTTTGCAATGGTTTTTCTGTACTTAAGGTTCATTAAACAAGATTTTATATACTTATAACTGCTCAGACATTAAGTTTTGGTGTTTGAGAGCTCTGTGATTCAGGGATCCTGTCTTGTCCTGTTCCCCACTGTCTCTCCAGTGCTTAGGACGAAGCCTAGAACAGAATAGATGTGCTGAAACTATTGAATGAAAGGATGGCAAAGTGAAGATACAGTTGCTGTTAATATAAATGTTACTACTAGGGTTTCTGGCCTCCTTAATTAATAAAAATTGATCAGAGGCCAGACAGGAAATTCAGGCAAAGCTTTATTGGGGCCCCTGCTGCAGCAGCTGGGGAGTGAGAACCAGCAGGTTCCTTTGCTCAGTCCTTGGGAGAGGTGGGGGTGGTGAGCTTGTTCCTTATATGTGTGGAGGGCAGGAGACACACTGGGCTGGACCCCTAGGTCAGGAAGATCCCCTGGAGGAGGAAATGGCAATCCTCTCCAGAATTCTTGCCTGAAAAAACTCCTACGGACAGAGGAGCCTGGAGGGTGACAGCCCACGGCATCACAAAGAGTCAGACAGAACTGAGCCACTGAACGTGCAAAGGTGCATCCAGAGTTTGAGTCAGGTCGGAGGGGTGGTTTAGGTGGTCTGCCCACCACTTAGGTGGTAGTGTGTGCCTCCGGGGCAGGAGTGGGGGGATGCACTGTACCTTGCTTTTGCTCTAAGCTCTTCAACAGTGACAGTTGGGTTTTTTGGTCTTTTTGTATCTTTTATCCAGGTTTTGCCCTAGCTGAGCATGCATGAAGTTATATTTAGTCCCATATGCTGCTGCTGCTGCTGCTAAGTCGCTCCAGTCGTGTCCGACTCTGTGAGACCCCATAGATGGCAGCCCACCAGGCTACCCCGTCCCTGGGATTCTCCAGGCAAGAGCACTGGAGTGGGTTGCCATTTCCTTCTCCAATGTATGAACGTGAAAAGTGAAAGTGAAGTCGCTCAGTCATGTCCGACTCTTTGAGACCCCATGGACTGCAGCCCACCAGGCTCCTCTGTCCATGGGATTTTCCAGGCAAGAGTACTGGAGTGGGGTGCCATTAGTTTCTTTGTATTTTGTCACTCAAGGAGAGATGTGTCCAGTTGCAAGCATTGCAGATTTGCAGCAAATGGTCCGCATGTGCATGTCCCAGCCTGACCCTAAAGAGCAGATAAGAAAATATACAAATTAATTTTATTCTGATGAAAAGTAACTACAATCAAAATATGTCATATTTT
This sequence comes from Neotragus moschatus, assembly GCA_006410615.1. Classification (NCBI taxonomy): domain Eukaryota; kingdom Metazoa; phylum Chordata; class Mammalia; order Artiodactyla; family Bovidae; genus Neotragus; species Neotragus moschatus. The sequence continues at coordinate 381,539 of SJYA01002831.1, read as the reverse complement.
GTGCTTTAATTTCAAAAAAATATTTATTTGGCCACACCAGGTCTTAGTTGTAACATATGGGATCTAGTTCCTTGACCAGGGATTGAACCTGGGCTCCCTACATTGGGAGTGCATAGTTCTAACTGCCGGACCATCAGGGAAGTCCCTGTGGTTTAATTTTAAATGTTTACTTACCCAAGGAATGTAAAGACATTATTGCTGGCAGTCCTTGGTATCTCTGGGTTTCAAATCCACAGATTAAACCAACTGTGGGTTGGAAATACTCGGGAGAAAAGAAAATTTAGAAAGTTCTCCAAAGCAAAACTTTAATTTGCCCTATGCTGGCAACTATTTGCATAGTATTTACATTGTATTAATATTCAATTCAGTCACTCAATCGTGTCCGACTCTTTGAGATCCCATGAATCGCAGCATGCCAGGCCTCCCTGTCCATTACCAACTCCCAGAGTTCACTCAGACTCACGCCCATCGAGTCAGTGATGCTATCCAGCCATCTCATCCTCGGTCGTCCCCTTCTCCTCCTGCCCCCAATCCCTCCCAGCATCAGAGTCTTTTTCAATGAGTCAACTCTTCGCATGAGATAGCCAAAGTACTGGAGTTTCAGCTTTAGCATCATTCCTTCCAAAGAAATCCCAGGGCCTATCTCCTTCAGAACGGACTGGTTGGATCTCCTTGCAGTCCAAGGGACTCTCAAGAGTCTTCTCCAACACCACAGTTCAAAAGCATCAATTCTTTGGTGCTCAGCCTTCTTCACAGTCCAACTTTCACATCCATACATGACCACAGGAAAAACCATAGCCATAACATATATCCATTTAAAATGTGAATCCAATAATTTTCAGTAAGTTTTTAGAGTGGTGAAACCATCATTAGAGTCTAGTTTTAGAACATATATATATTTTAAAAAGCCTATTCTGTCACTTTCGGCTTTTAATTGGTAAGTCTAATCTGTTCACGTTCAAAGGACATTTCTGAATGAAGACATTTCTGCCATTTTGCTATTTGTTTTCTATATGCCACCTATGTTTTAGTTCCTCAGTTTCTCCATTACTGCTTGCTTTTGTGTTTAATTTTTCTAATGTATCATTTTGATTTCCTCTTCATCTCTTGTTCTGTTAAGTCTGTGTTTGATCACACATGACATGTGGGATCTTAGTTCCCCAACCAGGGATCAAACCCACACCACTGCAGTGGAAGCTGGGGTCTTAACTGCTGGACTGCCAAGGAAATCTCCTGTAAATTTTAAAACGTTATTTTCTTAGTGCTTACTCTGAGGATTACAGTTAACATCCTAAATCTATAACAGTCCAGTTTGAAATGATACCAACCTTGTTTTCAACAGCATCTAAAACTCTGCTCCTATACAGTTCTGTCCTCCACTTTTATCGTGTTATTGGTCACACATTACATCTTTACACATCGTTGCCCCTCAAGATAAAAATATAATCATTTTTCTATTCATTTGTCTTTTAAATCACATAGGAAAAAAAGAGTTACAAACCAAAATTGCAATAATGCTGGCTTTGGTATTTATCTGCGTAAATGGCTACCTGTACTTGTGTTCTGTATTTCTTTCTATGGCTTTGTGATACTGTCTAAAGTCCTTTATTTCAACTCGAAGGACTCCTTTTAACATTTCTTGTAGGGCAGGTCTGTCTACTAGCAGCAAACTCCTTCAGCTTTTATTTGGGGATGTCTTAATTTCTCCCTCATTTCTGAAGACTAATTTTATAGAATTCTTGACTGACAATTTTATTTTCTTTCAGCACTGTATAATCTCACTGTGATCTGGCTTCCATGGTTTCCAGTGAAAAATAAGTTGTTCATCTTATTGAGCATCCGTTTTGTGGGATGAATTGCTTCTCTCTTGCTGTTTTCAAAACTTTCTGTCTTTCACAGTTTGATTATAATGTGTCTTGGTGTGGATCTTTCTGTAGATGATTGACCTTTTTATGGCCCAATAGATATGTATTTATTTATTTGGCCGCATCAGGTCTTAGTTGGCAGCGCAAGGGCTTAATTGCCCTGAAGAGTGTGGAATCCTCCGGGACCAGGGATCAAACCTGCGTCACCTACATTGCAAGGTTTCCCCATCCCCGGGCCATTGGGGAAGTCCCATAGCCCAATTTTCTTAAAAGACCGGGAAAGCTCCTGTGAGGGAAAATAAAGTGTCACTTCACTGTACATATTAGCAACTACTCTCACTTAGAGATGAAGAACTCTGACACTACAATCTTGTAGACCTGAGTTTGAATTCTTACTCTTGCAACTCTCTGACCTTGGAAAACTGCAAAATCTCAGTTTTCTCATCTATAAGACTAATAATAGTGTATCTCACAGGTTTGCTGAAGGATAAAAGCACTTATTATGTTTCCTGGCACATAGTCAGTGCTCAATAAATGTTTTTCCATAGAGTGAAAAAATTCTTAGATAAGACTTCTGAAGTGGTAAGCTACAAGACTGATTTGTCACAATAGTCATTTAAAAATTTTGAGTGAAAAGTTCTTTTAATAATGGAATGTGTGGCGCATTATACACTGAACACATTTGACATGCTGAATAATCCATAGGCATAAAGAGTTTTATAGCCTTCTACGGAATAACCATGTTAAATTGTTTTGGTAATGAATTGATGCTTTTGAACTGTGGTGCTGGAGAAAACTCTTGAGAGTCCCTTGGACTGCAAAGTGATCAAACCAGTCCATCCTAAAGGAAATCAATCCTGAATATTCATTGGAAGGACTGATGCTGAAGCTGAAGCTCCAATTCTTTGGCCACCTGATGCCAATAACTGACTCATTTGAAAAGACCCTGATGCTGGGAAAGATTGAGGGTAGGAGGAAAAGGGGACAACAGAGGATAAGATGGTTGGATGGCATCACCGACTCAACGGACATGAGTTTGAGTAGGCTCTGGGAGTTGGTGGTAAACAGGGAAGCCTGGCGTGCTGCAGTCCATGGGGTCACAAAGAGTTGGACACGGCTGAGTGACTGAACTGAAATGAACGTAACTGAATATGTTAATAACTGTTTAGATATTATTTATTTATGTAGGGTTTTTGTTTTTNATGGTTGGATGGTATCACCGACTCAACGGACATGAGTTTGAGTAGGCTCTGGGAGTTGGTGGTAAACAGGGAAGCCTGGCGTGCTGCAGTCCATGGGGTCACAAAGAGTTGGACACGGCTGAGTGACTGAACTGAAATGAACGTAACTGAATATGTTAATAACTGTTTAGATATTATTTATTTATGTAGGGTTTTTGTTTTTAGTTTTTTAATAATTTTATTTGTGTATTTACTTTTGACTGCACTGGGTCTTTGTTGCTGCAGGGACTTTTCTCTAGTTCCGGCGAGCAGGGTCTACTTTCTAGTCCCAGTGCTTAGGCTTCTCACTGCCATGGCTTCTCTTGCTTGAGAGCACAGGCTCCAGGGCATGCGGGCTTCAGTAGTGTGGCACATGGCTCAGTAGTTGTGGCTCTTGGGCTCTAGAGCACAGATTCAGTAGTTGTGGCACAGAGGCTTAGTTGCTCTGTGGCACGTGGAAGCTTCCCAGATCAGGGATCGAACCTAGGTCTCCTGCATTGGCAAGTGGATTCTTTACCACTGAACCACCAGGGAAGCCCAGGACTTTACTTTTTTATGTGCTTTCTGGTACCATGAGATGTTGTAGGGTCACTGTTAATTTTCTTTTCCCCAGCGTTGAAACTAACTAGAGAGCTAACCAGAGAGCTTTGTTTTTTTTAATTAGTAAGATATATAGAAACCAAGATCTGGATATGAGATGTGCTTGTTACTGGTGTGTCACTGCTTCTAGACCCTTTCAGTGGACAGAGCTAGGAGTTACATATATATCTGTTAACTCCTGTATAGACACACATCATATATACACAGATTTTTTTTTTTTCAGCTGAAGTAACATTTGGGGGGAGGTATTAATTTTTTAAGGTTAATTTGGTAGCACTAGGGCTTCCCTGGTGGCTCAGGTGGTAAAGAATCTGCGTGTAATGCAGGAGGCCCAGGTTCAATGCCTGGGAAGATCCCCTGGAGAAGGAAATCGCAACCCATTCCAGTATTCTTGCCTGGAGAATTCCATGGACAGAGAAGCCTGGCGGGCTGCTGTCCGTGGGGTCTCAGAGTTGGACACAACTGAGTGGCTGACACTTGGTAGCACTAGTACAGTCTTCTAGACCATAAATTTATTTCCTGTTGCGATTTGAGCTTTCATGAAACCTAGGTTAACTTTTGCTCAACATTCTGGAGCAGTTTGACTAGTGAGGAAAAAATTTATTAAATGGTACCTCTGACCTATTGACTAAGTGGTTTTAGTCAGTGGAACTGCCTGGTTTCTGCTGTATGCGTAAGCTCCTGGCCAAGGGGGCTGAAAATCCAGCCTGGGCAAGGCTGTAGCTGTTGAGAGTCAGGGAACCTCTTTCTGCTTCTCAAAAAAGAGTTGTTTGCATGATCTAGCAGATCCTTGATTAGATCCCTCCTGCCAACAGGGTGTAACATGCCCTGGGGAAAGCTAACTCATTGAGTCCCATGTGTCCTGCCAGTTTCTCAAATGTCATAAGTGTACTGTATTCTCTCAGTGGTTTTCCCATCTTGTGCTTAGTTGCTCAGTTGTGTCCGACCCTTTGTGACCCCATGGACTATATAGCCCGCCAGGCTCCTCTGCCCATGAGGAGTCTCCAGGCCAGAATACTGGAGTGGGTAGCCTATCCCTTCTCCAGGGGAACTTCCCGACCCAGGAATCAAACTGGGGTCTCCTGCATTGCAGGCAGATTCTTCACCAGCTGAGCTACCAGGGAATCCCCCCTCCCATTTCTAGATGCTTAGAAAATACATGTGGAAGTAAGAAATGAATATTAGCTTGAGAGCAGTATGGGTTTTAATTAGATTTTCAATGCATATCTTAACCGTGGGGTATGGAAGTAATTCTTCATTACTTTCACGTTGCACTGTGTACTGTGTACAGGAGTAATACCAAATAAGGTGGGGCGGGCAGAATGGTGAACAAGAACCTCCCTCCTGTGCCTCCCTCTCCAGCCTCCATTCCATTCCTCCAGGTCATTGTGGAGCACTAGACTGGGCTCCCCATGCTACATGACAGCTTCTCGCCAACCATCCATCTTTCTTCTCTCTTTCGTGCAGAGTATTAATTTAACACTTAGCGACACCTGGCACTGTTCTATAGCACCTTTCTCAAACTGACTTCTTAATCCTCACAACAATTTATGAAGGAGGGACTCCTGGCACGCTCATTGTCTCAGTGAGGACACTGAAGCACACAGGAGTTAAGTGATTTGTTCAAGGTCACGCAGCGAGTAGGTAGTAAAGCCAGGTACTCTGGCTGCAGAGTTCATGCTCTTCATTTCTTTTTTTCAAAAATTAAAAAAAAAAATTTACAATGTTGTGTTAGCTTCTGCTGTACAACAGTGCGAATCAGCCTTGATCCGTTGCCTCCCTTCCGCGTCTCCCTCCCCAGCCCCCATCCCATTCCTCCAGGTTATCTCGGAGCACCAGACTGGGCTCCGCAGGCTACTCAACAGCTTTTCAGCAGCCGTCCATCTTAGCAGCTGACCGTGTATCTGTGTTCTTGCCGCTTTCTCCGTTGGCCCCGCCCTCTCCTGCCCCCACTGCGTCCATGGGTCCGTTCTCTATATCCGCATCTCCATTCCTTCCCTGCAGATAGGTTCTTCAATACCGATTCTCTAGTTTCCATCTACATATGTTAATATACTCTGCTTGTCTCTTTCTGACTGACTTCACTCTGTATAACAAGCTCTAGGTTCCCCCACCTCCCAGAGTTCATGTTCTTACCTGCCATGCTCTGCTCACACTGCTGAGCCAACTGTTCTTCCCTCAGAGTTCCAGCCAAGCTCTGTGCCACCTCGCCAAAACTCCATTCATCACCTTGAAGCCATTGATTGTCACGTCTGTATCCTTATGAAGTCATGAGCTTCCTGAGGGTGGGGCCACATTTTCCTGCTGTTTGTTTTCCCTGCGGCAGCTTATCATGGACGCTTCGTAGATAATTTTTGGAGAAGCGTTCAAAGGGCAGCCCCGTCATAGAATTATCCTGCTGGAGCAACACCTTGATGGAAGTGCTGTTTGACAACAACAACAAAATACCTGATTTTCAACAACCTGCCTTTGGAGGACAGATATGGCCTCGGTGTGTTGAATTTCAAAGTAGGGATGCCTAATGCAGTGGGTGAGACTGATGGCTAGGGCTGGGCCACTGGCAGCTGCAAAGGGCAAAGGAAGATCCTTCCTCTACAGGCATGGGAGGGAACGGGCTTTGCTGATGCCTTGATTTCAGACTTGTAGCCTCTGGAGCCATGAGACAACAACTTTCTGTTGTTCTAAGCCAGTGTGTGGTACTCTCTTATGACAGCTTGTGTTAGTCCTTTTGGGCTGCAGTAACAACAACAACAAAAAGATTGGATAGCTTCTAAAAACCAGAAATTTATTCCTCACAGTTCTGGAGGCTGAGATCCAAGGTCAAGTGTGGGCAGATTCAGTGTTTCGTGAGGACCCACGTTTGCTCCTGGCTGTTTTTTCGCTGTCCTCGAAAGGTGGGAGGGATGAAGGATTTCCTAGGGGCCTCTTCTTTAAGGGCACTAATCCCACTTGTGTACTTGAAGCCTTCATCCTGATAACATCTTCTAGTGGGTTATGTCTTAACGTATGAATTGGCGGGGCGGGGCACAAATACTCAATCCCAGGCAGTAACTTCAGCTTTTAACCAGATAACCAGCCTCTTGGTCAGTCGGCAGTGTTTGTTGACCAGAGTGTGAGTTATCTGTGTGTGGGAGGGTGGAGGATGCAGGCATTGGGTAGGGCTCTCAGGTGGTTCTAGGGTCTCTGCTTTTGAGACTTTGCAACCTGATAACTCAAAATTAGTCCCTAAACAGAATAAGGAGAGCTCTCGGTTGAGCAAATATTTAGGGATCACCCACATGGAGAGTAATCCTTAAATATGAAGCACATTTCAGTGGGGCATAAAGCAAGGATTGCTTAACACAGGTGGGGTGGTGGAAGTTTGGGGGCCCTAGCTACCTTATTACATGGAATCAGTGTTCTGGAGGAGTCCTTCGCTGGTCAGGGTTCTGGAGGCAGCGTAAGGAAAAGGATGAGGTGGGGCTGTGAAATGAGAGGCCCAGTTCACTGTGTCTTGGGATTGGCTCTGCAGAGACTAAATATGACTGAAGGTTTGTGTGCATGAAAGACGTTGGTGGTGAAGATTTTACACAAGGAATTTAGGTGGCTGATAAAATTTTAAAAGAGTGAACAAAAGAGTTGAGGGCATTGGGACAATGAGAAAATAAAGCAGCAAAGAGTGTAATTATTTCATAAGGACATTAGTAACTGAAGTGGAATCGAGAGGAAAATGCTTGGTTGGTGGACTGAATCAGGTCAACGTCAGGCTCTCTCCTGAAGACACTAACTGGCCCTTAGCAGCTCAGTAATTGGTGGCTGGATGAACAAATCATCAGAGCAGACCTGCTTTCATAAATCTAGGCTTTGGGATGAAGCTCTAAAGAGGAAGTGCTTTGGGTTTGGGGTGTTATGTGGACAAGCTTAAGTGTGGCCTGGCCTACCTCAGAAACCTGGGTTTGTTTGTAAGCAGGCCACTTACCTGTAACCACAGGTACCAAACGACCCCTTATTGCCAGTGAAATGCCAGCACTATATATAGGGAACAAAGAATAGAGGGAGAAGTAGAAGGAAGAAGATTTTATGGAAACTGGGTTTTACTTGTGCTCTGTTGGTGGGAATGTAAGTTGGTGCAGCCATTGTGGGAAATAGTATGGAGGTCTCTCAAAAAATTAAACGAGGGAGCTACCATGCATGCTTGCGTGCTGCCGGTTCAGTCGTGTCCAACTCTGTGCGACCCTATGCACTGTAGCCTGCTAGGCTCCCATCTGTGGGGTTCTCCAGGGAAGAACACTGGAGTGGGCTGCCACGCCCTCCTCCAGGGAGTCTTCCCAACCCAAGGGCCAAACGTCTGTCTCTTCTGTCTCCTGCATTGGCAGGCAGCTTCTTTACAACGAGCCACAGGGGAAGCCCTAGAACTACAATGCTGCTAAGTCGCTTCAGTCGTGTCTGACTCTGTGTGACCCCATAGATGGCAGCCCACCAGGCTCCCCCATCCCTGGGATTCTCCAGGCAAGAACACTGGAATGGGTTGCCATTTCCTTCTCCAGTGCATGAAAGTGAAAAGTGAAAGGGAAGTCGCTTAGTCATGTCTAACCCTTAGCATGGACTGCAGCCTACCAGGCTCCTCCATCCATGGGATTTTCCAGGCAAGAGTACCATATGACTCAGCAATTCCACTCCTGGGTATATATCTAAAAAACCCAAAAACACTAGTTTGGGAAGATGTCTGTACCCCAATGTTTATAACAACATTATTGACAATTGCCAAGATATGGAAACGACCGAAGTGTTGATCAATAAATGAATGGAGAAACACCCCAATGATTCTAGTGGTGGTGTGATCACTATGGACGGCACCTCATTGAATCCTCGTGATCACTGCCTGAGGTTGGTAGTGTTAGCCCATTTAAACAAAGAGGAAATGAAACCTAGGGGAGACTGAACAGTTTGATTAACATTTTGAAGCTGTGGCTGGAGGAGGCAGAATTTGGACCTCCGTCGTTCTACAGCAAAATGCACCTATTTCAAACAAATTGAAAGAGAAGAATAATCTCTGGAATTTGTCCTGAGTGGACATAGTTTTTGAGTAATTGGTGTACATTCTGCAGATATTTGCCTTAAAAAAATACATACCTGTAACCAACCTAGAACCTTTTTTTTTTTTTTTCCCCTCTCTTGAGTCCCTTCCTCCAGGATCCCAGCACACTGGCAGGCAAAGCTCCCCCTCCCAGTGGGGTGAAATCTGTTGGGGCGGGGTGGGGGTTGCAGCAGAGCTGGGTGCTCTCCTATCCTCTATGATTGCCCTTCAGCCCACTCTGTGAAGATGTTTAGGTGCTCAGGAAATGGACAAGACACTTGTCTTTACTTGTAGGTAACCCGCCCATGTGCTTTCTGCCTCTAAGAAAGAATGTTCTGAACAAGGTTTGGTGAAGGAGCAAACCCAGGTTTGGAAAGTGTGCACTCCAGAATGTTCTCCACATCAGAGCTCTAGCTGGCTGGGGTCTGGTCACTTGAGACAGTGCCTTGAAGGCATGTAACTTCAGGAGCCTTGGAAGGGCGTTCACGGCAGCCGGAACATGGTGATCGTGTACAGGGGCCGTTGATGGATGCCTGTGGTTAGATCTTGCTTTGTTTTTTGTGCCACCTGTGGGTGGGCAGCTGAGTTTGTCAGACGGGGTGTTCTCCTCAGCTGGGAGGAGAGAGCTATGGGAGCTTCCCACACAGCTGCTTGTGGGCAGGTGTTTTGAAAATCACATAATTGTGATTCCAGCTTGGCCTCATGCTCCATCCAAATCCAAGACGGGGCTCTCTGATGCAGCTTCTAGGGCCGTCAGGCCAGGATGGATGGCACTCTGAGCCAGATTCACACACGGGTCCTGGTTCTTGCAGGTCCTAGCTGTGTGGTTCGGGCCCCTTCACCTCTGTGAGCCTTCACTTCTGTGTCTTTAAGGGTTTTTAAAAATTTATTTTTTAGTTGGAGGGATATTGCTTTATAATGTTGTGTTAGTTTCTGCTGTACAACAATGCGAATCAGCCAAAACTGTACATGTCTCCTCTCTCTTGAGCCTCCCTCACCGCTCCCCACCCCACCCCTCTAGGTCGTCACGGCACTGGGCTGAGCTCCCTATGTTACACAGCAGGTTGCCGCTGGTTACCTGTTTTGCACACGATAGTGTATATATGTCAATGCCACTTTCTCCTTTCATCCCACCTTCCCCCACTGTGTCCACAAATTCGTGCTCTACATCTGCGTCTCCATTCCTTAAAAAACCAGGAAGCACTGCTGGGCATATACCCTGGGTCCTTAAGTTCTGAAGACTTTGATGCAAACCTGAGAGTGTGGAGAAGATTTAGCCGGAGAAAGCACGGCGTGTCTCTCCTGGCACCCACACCTCTCCCTGCCCAGTGTTCCCTTTATCAGAGCACCTGCTGGTGACATCTTATGTTTGAATTACTTCTCCTCTCTCCCACTGAATTGCTTCTAGAGCAGGGTCCAACTCTTGTTTGTTCCTTTGTTTTTACCCTAGCATCCAACACAGCGCTCCACACATTGGAAGCGATCTGGAAAAGTTGGATGAATGAATGATTGTTCAAACAATAAAAGAGAAGTCGTGGTAGGGAGTGGTGCTGTAGTCAGCCTCTGGTTTCTGAGAACAAGACAGTGCAATTGCACAGTCTTACATGTAAGACGATTTTTTTTTTTAATTGATTCATTTTTAGTTGAAGGATAATTGCTTTACAATATTGGTAAGAGGTTTTTGAATAAGGAGAATGATTAAAAATGTGAGCAACTAGGAGAGATTCATTTTTTCCCATCTCTCTAAAAATGTGTAGGTCACTCCTTGAGCCTCTGGGTGAACACTGGCATGTCCTCTGGGGCCCTCCAGTCTTGGATCTCAACTCTCTTTGTTTATTTGAACAGTTTTGTCTCCTTCCTTTCCAGCCTCTTCTATTTGCTATTTCCCACAGGACTAGGCTAATAGCAGCCTTGACACAATTCAGAGGGAGAGTCCCTTGTCTTGTTTATCTTTCAGTATTCTCACCTCTGTCTGAAGCAGCTTCCGATTCTACATAGATGGTCTGTACAGGTTTGTTGCCTGGGTGGATGAATAACTGAACACAAAGATGTAAAGAATTCTCTTTGTTCTCTCTCTGTCCCCCTCTTCTCTGAGTTTTTGTCCTTTTATTTATTTGTAGTTATTTAAGAATATTTGACCTCAGGTGCAGAATTGCATTATGGATTGTTTACAACCCTCAGTTTATGACATGCTTTTATCACTGGTCCTCGCATGATCAGCTTTAATGTGTATGTGGATGGATGGGTTTTAAATAGTAAAACATGGGACTTCCCTGGTGGTCCAGTAGTTAAGACTCTGTACTTGTACTGAGGGAACTTGAGTTTAATCCCTGGTTGGGCAACTAAGATTCCCATATGCTGCATGGCCAAAACAAACAAACAAAAAGAAGTATAGCTGATTGTATTAAAATGTTTCAGGTGTACAGCAAAGTGATTGCATTGTGTACATGCGTTGTTCAGTCGCTAAGTTGTGTCCAACTCTGCCACTCCATGGACTGCAGCATGCCAGGCTTCCTTGTCCTTCACCATCTCCCAGAGTTTGCTCAAATTCATGTCCTTGAGTCAGTGATGCCATCCAACCATCTCATCCTCTGTCAACCTCTTCTTCTCCTGCCCTCAATCTTTCCCAGCATAGGGTCTTTTCCAATGAGTCAGCTCATCACATCAGGTAGCCGAAGTATCGGAGCTTTAGCATCAGTCCTTCCAATGAATATTCAGGACTGATTTCCTTTAGGATTGTCTGGTTTGATCTCCTTGCTGTCCAAGGGACTCTTAGGAATCTTCTCCAACACTGCAGTTTGAAAGCATCAGTTCTTCAGTGCTCAGCCTTCTTTATGGTCCAGCTCTCACATCCACACATGACTAACTGGAAACACCATAGCTTTGGCTATACGTATCTTTGTCAGCAAAGTGATATCTCTGCTTTTAATATGGTGTCATATCTATGCTTTTAATAGGTTTGTCATAGCTTTTCTTCCCAAGGAGCAAGCATGTGCATACATACATATATATGTATATTCTTTTTCAGATTCTTTCCCATTATAGGTTATTACAAGGTATTGAATATAGTTCCCTGTATTCTACAGTAGGTCTTTGTTATTTATCTATTTCATATACAAGTAGTATGTGTCTGTTAATCCCAAATTTCCAGTTTATCCTTCTCCCCCTTCCCCTTTGTTAACCTTAAGTTTATTTTCTGTCTGTAAGTCTGTTTCTGTTTTGTAAATTAGTTCTTTTGTATCATTGTTTTAGATTTCACATATAAGTGATACCATATGACATTTGTCTGTCTGACTTCTTCACTTAGTAGGATAATCTCTCGGTCCATCCATGTTGCTGCAAGTGGCATTATTTCATTTTTATGGCTGAGTAATATTTCACAATATATTTTGTGTATATATATATACACACACACATACATACATACCACATCTTCTTTATTCATTAGTCTGTTGATGGACCCAATGTTCTTAATTTTGATGTAGTCAGATCTGTCTCTCTTTTTGTGTCAGTGCTCTCTGAACCTTGTTTAAGAACTCTTCCCTTGTTCTAAGTTCTAAAAAGTATTTACCTTTTATTTTCCACTGCTGCTGCTGCTACTGCTGCTAAGTTGCTTCAGTCGTGTCCGACTCTGTGCAACCCCATAGACAGCAGCCCACTAGGCTCCCCTGTCCCTGGGATTCTCCAGGCAAGAACACTGGAGTGGGTTGCCATTTCCTTCTCCAGTGCATGAAAGTGAAAAGTGAAAGTGAAGTCACTCAGTCGTGTCCGACTCTTATAAAACTTTTATTTCTAATGTTATGTTCTCAATTCATCTATAGCAACACAAAAAGCATCATCTCAAGACTTCCCTGGCAGTCCAGTGGTTAAGACTTTGCCTTCTAATGTAGGAGTGTGGGTTCCATCCCTGGCTAAGGAACCAAGATCCCACATGCCTTGTGGCCAAAAGAGATAAATGTAGATTGTAAGCATCCACATCCTTGGAAGAGATTTGCTTGTATCGTGTCTCCTTATAAACTTCAAGGAGAAATAATTTAATTCCTTTACCAGTAATTAAACTGGTAAAGTGATTTCTAGGGAGAAAATGGGAAAAATAAAAATCACCGAAGGGAATAATACTCATAAATGTTAAGAAGTCCTAGCTTAAACAGTTGTTAATTACACTTTTGGGGGGCTTCCCAAATAACTCATTGGGTAAAGAATTGGCTTGCAATGAAGGAGAGCGGGAGACTTGGGTTCATTCCCTGAGCTGAGAAGATCCCCTGGAGGAGGGCGTGGCAACCCACTCTAGTATTCTTGCCTGAAGAATCTTGTGGACAGACAAGCCTGGCAGGCTACAGTCCATGGGGTCACAAAGAGTTGGATACAGCTGAGCACAGCACAGATGCTTTTCATTAATAACAACATTTTGGAGAAAGAACTCAAATTTAATTTTGGAAAACCCTGAGATGCTTATTCCTTTACTGGGCTTCTGTGACGTGCTGGGCTGTAGTGATGTGGGGAAAAGCAAGTCACAAGGCCTCTGACCTCATGAACTGATGGGACTGCCCACCCCACAGTGCTGCTTCTGGGTTACAGAAGTCTCTTCATGTAGGGTCAAAAGACAAAGTTGTATATAATTTATCATCACATATGAAAAAACTCTCTATAACACATTTGACAAATGCATTTGGTCATGCATTTGGCTTCACCCCAGGGTCAAATTTATCCTTGAACGTTGAAAAGTTAATTTCCAAGATGTTCATCCAGGACAGAGCTACCCTTTTAACACAGCACATTTCTGGAGAGGCTGTGAGTCTCAGTTTGCTTCTCTGTATGTGGACTTCCCTGGTTGCTCAGCGGTAAAGAATATGTCTGCTGATGCAGGAGACACAGGTTTGGTCCCTGGGTTGGGAAGATCTCCTGGAGAAGGAAATGGCAATCTATTTCCAGCATTCTTGCCTGGGAAATCCCAAGGACAGAGGAGCCTGACTGGCTACAGTCCTTGAAGTCTCAAGAGTTGGACACAACTTAGTAACTAAACAACAGCAACAACAACACCACCTCCTCTTATGTAGTGGTTACGCCCTAAGATCATTTAATTGAGGAGCAAAACATTTCAGTATGTGAAGTCCACTACTGAGTAAGCATGAGGCTTTGAACAAATTGAAATAAACTCAATATGTAAAGGCCTATGATCCGGTTATTAGGTGGTGCACGCTTAGTTGCTTGGTCATGTCCTGCTCTTTGGGACCCCGTGGACTGTAGCCCTCCAGGCTCCTCTGTCCATGGGATTCTCTAGGCAAGAATACTGGAGTGGGTTGCCATTTCCTTCTCCAGGGGATCTTCCTGACCCAGAGATCAAACCTGGGTCTTCAGCATTGCTGGTGGATTCTTTACCATCTGAGCTATAAGGGCACTAAAATTATTCATCTCAGAAACAAGATAGAATCAAGAGAATCCGCTTACTAAAAAAGAATAATTCAGTAAGAAGATTAGATGATATCAGTAGAATCAGAATTCAGTAGAGATGGTAATATTAAATGAATAACCACTCCAGATAAAAATGAGTTCCCATTTACCTACTAAATGAACTGCCAACTTCCACAGTCTAGCCACATCTCTGCCACTTACCTTTCAAGTGTTGTCTTCATGTGCTCTTGTTTCAATGGGCCAGCTGGTCTCTGTGTCTTTGCTAGTGCTGGTTCCTCTGCCTGGAACACCTTCCTGATTGGCTGCTCACTGCCACTTACCAGTGTCCTCACAGGCAGCTTAAATCCCACCTCTTTGCGCAGCCTTTCCTGAGCTCGTGGAATATCTACCACCTTAGGCCCTGGGCTCTATGCTCTTGCCACACGTACCCCCTTATGGTTACTGATATGCTTATCACCTCCACTGGGGCTGTGAGCGGGGCTTCTCTTTGTATCCCAGACCCTGACACACACCTTGCAGAGGAGGATGTGAAGAGTTGAAACGGATTTGCTGAAGGAGAACATCATTGCAGCCCAAGCACGGCAGGCTCTTCTTAGTGTCACAAGAAAAACGTAGCTGTAAGGATGGAAGATAAATATAATGTGTATCCTAGAAACACGATAAACAGAAGACTAAGCAGGTGATATGGTTTAAGATGAGATGAAAAAGAGAAAGCCTTACTCCTGTCTTCTGAAAATATTATGATGAACTTCAACAGTTGACATGTCTAAGCTGTATAAAGCGTCTTTGTTTTGATTACCTCTTTGACTAAATTGATAAGAAATTACTTAAAAATTAAAGAAGAACTTTTTTTTTCCCCAGGGGCAGTTCTGTGACTACTGCAATTCGGAGGATCCCAGGAAAGCACACCCTGTCACCAATGCAATTGATGGATCAGAGCGTTGGTGGCAAAGCCCTCCTCTTTCATCAGGCACGCAGTACAACAAAGTCAACGTCACCCTGGACCTGGGGCAAGTGAGTTGTGCTTTCTTCTGGAATGGGGAAAATTAGCTCGAATCATTGTTCCTGTGGTTATTGCTTTTTAAAATTAATTTTTATTGGCATATATTTGATTTACAATGTTGTGTTAGTTTCTGCTGTATAGCGAGGTGAATCAGCTGCATATCTATCCTTGTATACAAATATTCCTGTGATTATTTCTGAAATAATGATTATTTTAAATCTGTGGGAGAGGGAGAGGGTGGGATGATTTGGGAGAATGGCATTGAAACATGTATCATATCATATGTGAAATGAATCGCCAGTCTAGGTTTGATGCAGGATGCAGGATGCTTGGGGCTGGTGCACGGGGATGATCCAGAGAGATGATATGG
Organism: Neotragus moschatus; assembly: GCA_006410615.1. Lineage (NCBI taxonomy): Eukaryota > Metazoa > Chordata > Mammalia > Artiodactyla > Bovidae > Neotragus > Neotragus moschatus. Next base: position 366,013 of record SJYA01002831.1, on the reverse strand, counting down.
GGAGGGAGGTGGGAGGGGGGTTCAGGACTCGGAACTCATGTACACCCGTGGCTGATTCATGTCAATGTATGGCAAAACGAATACAGTATTGTAAGGCAAAATAAAGTAAAAATAAAAATTAAAAAAAAAATAAAAACAAGCTTCAGTTTCAGTTTACTAATACTGTGAAGCCCTTGACTTTAATATTTGCATCCCTCAACACCCAGCACAGTGCCTGACACAGTGCAAACACCCATATCTGCCTATTAAATGAGCTAAAACAATAATTGTAAGTAGTATCATTGACAAAGGTATTTATTATTGTTTTTGACTGTGGTAAAGTACACATAATGTGAAATTTAGCATCTTAGCCATTTCTATGTATACAGTTCAGTAGTGTTAAATCAGTTCACAGTGTTGTGAAATCAGTATTCAACACTTTTTTAATTTTGGAAAACTGGTACTCTGTACTCATTAAACACTGACTGTCCATTCTACTTTCTGTCTGTGTGAGTTTGACTGCCCTTGGTACTTCATATAAGTGGAATCACACCATATTTGTCCTTTTGCGATTGGTGTATTTTGCTTAGCAGAACGTCTTCAGGGTTCATCCATGTTGTAGCATGTGTCAAAATTTCTTGTCTTTTAAAGGCTGAATAATATTCCATTGTATGGATATCACATTTTGTTTATTCATCCACCAGTGGCCACTTGGGTTGCTTCCACCTTTATGCTTTATGCTTTCACCTTTATTGTGAATAATGCTATGAACATGGGTATGGCAAAGATATCTTTATAGCATTCTCTTTCCTGGAAATCTCGACTCTGTGAGCAGAGTCTACCATAGTTTTTGATCTTGTTTGGCCATCTGGTCCGTGAGGGAATCTGATTAAGACCTGTCCTCCTGTGAGAGGCTAAGATGGTCCTATGATGCTTCATGCCCCTCTTCTTTTGAGTGTGGACAGCTCTATAAATATGATGGATGTCACTTCCATGATAAGATGATATCATATGACAAGAGATGAAGGGATTTTGCAGGTGCATTAAAGACCCCAAGTCAGTTGCTTAAAAGGAAGACTATCCTGGGGAACCTCTTCTAATTAGGGGAGCTCTTAAAAAGGACTGGGCCCTATCCCAAGGAAGCNTATTTTAAATCTGTGGGAGAGGGAGAGGGTGGGATGATTTGGGAGAATGGCATTGAAACATGTATCATATCATATGTGAAATGAATCGCCAGTCTAGGTTTGATGCAGGATGCAGGATGCTTGGGGCTGGTGCACGGGGATGATCCAGAGAGATGATATGGGGAGGGAGGTGGGAGGGGGGTTCAGGACTCGGAACTCATGTACACCCGTGGCTGATTCATGTCAATGTATGGCAAAACGAATACAGTATTGTAAGGCAAAATAAAGTAAAAATAAAAATTAAAAAAAAAATAAAAACAAGCTTCAGTTTCAGTTTACTAATACTGTGAAGCCCTTGACTTTAATATTTGCATCCCTCAACACCCAGCACAGTGCCTGACACAGTGCAAACACCCATATCTGCCTATTAAATGAGCTAAAACAATAATTGTAAGTAGTATCATTGACAAAGGTATTTATTATTGTTTTTGACTGTGGTAAAGTACACATAATGTGAAATTTAGCATCTTAGCCATTTCTAAGTATACAGTTCAGTAGTGTTAAATCAGTTCACAGTGTTGTGAAATCAGTATTCAACACTTTTTTAATTTTGGAAAACTGGTACTCTGTACTCATTAAACACTGACTGTCCATTCTACTTTCTGTCTGTGTGAGTTTGACTGCCCTTGGTACTTCATATAAGTGGAATCACACCATATTTGTCCTTTTGCGATTGGTGTATTTTGCTTAGCAGAACGTCTTCAGGGTTCATCCATGTTGTAGCATGTGTCAAAATTTCTTGTCTTTTAAAGGCTGAATAATATTCCATTGTATGGATATCACATTTTGTTTATTCATCCACCAGTGGCCACTTGGGTTGCTTCCACCTTTATGCTTTATGCTTTCACCTTTATTGTGAATAATGCTATGAACATGGGTATGGCAAAGATATCTTTATAGCATTCTCTTTCCTGGAAATCTCGACTCTGTGAGCAGAGTCTACCATAGTTTTTGATCTTGTTTGGCCATCTGGTCCGTGAGGGAATCTGATTAAGACCTGTCCTCCTGTGAGAGGCTAAGATGGTCCTATGATGCTTCATGCCCCTCTTCTTTTGAGTGTGGACAGCTCTATAAATATGATGGATGTCACTTCCATGATAAGATGATATCATATGACAAGAGATGAAGGGATTTTGCAGGTGCATTAAAGACCCCAAGTCAGTTGCTTAAAAGGAAGACTATCCTGGGGAACCTCTTCTAATTAGGGGAGCTCTTAAAAAGGACTGGGCCCTATCCCAAGGAAGCGGTTTGAAACATGATAAGTTTACCTGCTGATCTCAAAGGGAAAGCTTCCTGTGGTGATAGCCATGTGGCAGATATCTAAGAGTTGGTTCTAGAAATGGAGAAAGGTCCCAGCCAACAACAAGCAAGAAAAGCGGGAACCTGTCCTGCAACGATGGATCTAGATTCTGCTAAGAACATGTGCAAACTTTAAGTAAACCTTTTCAGGCATTTAATGGACACCTTGATGGGAGCCTTGACAGAAAACCTGGTCCCACCATGCCCAGATCCTTGATGTAAAGAACTGCAAAATAATAAATGGTGTTGTTTTAAGCCACTGAGTTTGCAGTAATTTGTTAAGCACAAGTAGAATTTGCCTTCCAGTGCAGGGAGTACAGGTTTGATCTCTGGTCAGGGAGCCAAGATCTCACATACCGTGATGCCAGAAAACCAAAAAACCAAATCATAAAACAGAAGCAATGTTGTAACAAACTCAATAAAGACATAAAAAGGAACTGCATCCCACAGACTAGAAATTGAATGTTACTGAGATTTCTTCCAGTGAGTGTATTATATTCAGTTTCATGATAGAAGGGTTCTCCACTTCTTTTCCCCAAAAGTTTTGTTAAATCAGGCCTCTCCTGAGACTATTTTCCATCATCAATTTGCATCAGAGATAATTCTGGGAGATCTGGCATGGTTTGAAAGACTCCATGACCTCAGTTTCAACCATGATTTAGTCTTATCCTTCTAGTACTAATTCAGTAGAGATTTTGCATGTAATGACTAGGATTTGCCTATCATGCCACTTTTTAAACTGAGGATTTCTGTAGTTAGTTGGGAATTTTAACCTATTGAATGATGTTTACTGAACATACCAGTGCCTTCTGGATTTGCTCTTTTCCCCTGAGGGCTTTTTTTTTAAACTACCTTTTAAAAGTACCCTTTTGATGTATTGAAAAATCCCTAATTAAGACAGATGAATTAATAAAACACCAACATAGAGATAATTTAGTAATTTTCAGGTTGCTGACAGACATGAGCCATGGCCAACATCTTCATGCAGACGATGGCCACCCACCTCCTTCCTAGCTGGGAGGCTGCTCTGTAGGTGGCTGAGAGTGTGGGTCCTGGGGTCAACCCACCCTAGTTCATGCTCTGGTATGCTGCTTACTTACTGGGTGACCCTGAGCAACAAACTTAAACTGCTCTCTGCTTCAGTTTTCACGTTTATACGGTGAAATGATCGTAGTGGTCACTTCGTAGAATTGCTGTGAGGTTTGAATGAGTTGACTGCTTCAGTTTTAAACCTCTTCAGGCCAGTGGTTTTAAAGTAAGTTTTCCTTTAATAAAATAAAGTCAATGTCAATAAACACATTATTGAAATAGACTGACTCCTAACTTCTGCTCCTCTGGAAAGTACTGTGATGATCCTGCAGAAAATACTCTAGAAAAGTCTAGAGACAGAAAAAGCAATATACATCATGTCAGACTGGGCATGTTTCTTCCCTCTTGTGTTGGAGCAACACGCAGTAAGCATGTTTTATCTCATAGGGCTCACATCTTACACCCTGTCCATAGGATCTGTATTTTCTCCTTTTTTCTGAAATTAACCATGAAAGTGTGTGTCACTGAGAGGTTAGATTCCATAATTGAATCGTGACCTATGGACTCTAGATTTAGGAAATGCAAACCTTGACTTTTCAAATTTTTAAAAATTTATTTTTAAATTGAAGTATAGTTGATTTACAGTATTATCTTAATTACTGCTATATAGGAAAGTGATTCAGTTATACATATATACCTTCTTTTAAAAATATTCTTTTCCATTATGCTTTATCACAGGATATTAAATAGAGTTCCCTGTGCTATACAGTAGGACCTTGTTGTGTATCCATTCTATATACACTTTCTTAAAAAAATTTTAAAAATTTTTTTAATAAAAAATTAAAAAAAAATTTAATAAAAAATTTTATAAAAATCTTTAAACTAATTTATTATTATTTTTGTCTGTGCTGGGTCTTCATTGCTGTGAGGGCTTTTCTCTAGGTGCAGTGAGCAGCGGCTGCTCTCTAGTTGTGGTCCATGGGCTTCTCATCGCTGTGGCTTCTCTTGTTGCAGAGCCCAGGCTCTAGAGCACGGGGGCTTCAGTAGTTGCAGCTCCTGGGCTCTGGAGCACAGGTTCAATAGTTGTGGCGCACGGGCTTAGTGGTCTCAGGGCATGTGGGATCTTCCCGCACCAAGGATCAAACTTGTGTCTCCTGCATTGGCAGGTGGACTCTACTACGGAGCCACCAAGGAGGTCCCATCCTATATATACTTGTTTGCATCTAGCTAATCCGAAACTCTGAATCCGTTCCTCCCCACCCCCTCTCCCTTGGTTATAAGTGATATCATATATGTGTATTGGAGAAGGAAATGGCAGCCCACTCCAGTGTTCCTGCCTGGAGAATCCCAGGGATGGGGGAGCCTGGTGGGCTGCCGTCTATGGGGTCGCACAGAGTCGGACACGACTGAAGTGACTTAGCAGCAGCAGCAGCATATATGTGTTGGTGTTGGTCTTTCTCTTTCTAACTCAAGGAAGTGCAAATCTTGATGCCTAGTTGGGAAATAAAATACAGGCCATGAACTTGTTATTACCAAACCACTCTTCTTCCAGCCACTGGGAACTTGAATTTGATTTTGCTGTGCGGTAGTCAGCTTGACAGCTTACGTTGTCATGTTGCCTTTTGGACTACTTGGTGATTTTCTTTTTTTTGGCCAACACAGTATGACAAGTAAAAACATTGCCTTCAAGGCTCTTGAAGGGCAATTTCCTTCCTTACAAAGTGTCAAATGTAGACGTTTCTGCAATTCACTGGAGGCAGTGGCATTTTCTGGGGCTGTTCAAATTCATTCGATTATATAGAATTCATCAGTTTTGGGCTATAGAGTAAGAACAGGATAACTTACTGGAAACTTTCATATTGTCTGGCCAAGTATAATGAGTTCATTTTGACATTGAAAGCAAATTATGTTGTTCAGTTTTTAAAAAGTATATATTTGGAATATAAGGATATTTGTTTCTTCCTGGACTCCTGGTAGAACATGACCTCTGGCCATTTCCCCCTGTGAGATAGGCAGGTGTAGCCATGGGCTTGAGCTGTGCTCTTTGACTTCCTTCAGAATCAGAATGAATCTTACTCTGCCAGACAGACTCCCTGTATTCACCTCTGCTTTTCCTCCTTCAGGGTGAGGTCTAGGGGAAAACGTGGATGTGGCAGGGCTTCCCTCAAAGTCAAGGTGGCCAGGAGCTTGGGAGGGGCTGGCTCTCAGGTGGGAAGGAGGAGGGGAAGCAGTCTGGGGACAGGACAGGCTCCCCAGGAGAGCAGGCCTTGCCCACAGGTTCCAGGGAACAACAGGAAAAGCCCCTTGAGAAGAACTGTAAGGCTTTTTTTGGGTAAATTAATCTATTTATTTTAATTGGAGGCTAATTACTTTACAATATTGCAGTGGTTTTTGCCATACATTCACATGAATCAGCCATGGGTGTACATATGTCCCCCATCCTGACTCCCTCCCTCCTACCTCCTCCCCCATCCCATCCCTCAGGGTTTTATGCAACTTGTCATGCCCTTAGGAGTACTGTTTTTAACCTGTTCAGTTCAGTTCAATTCAGTCGCTCAGGCTCAGTCGTGCCAGACTCTTTGAGATCCCTTGAATCGCAGCATGCCAGGCCTCCCTGTCCATCACCAACTCCCAGAGTTCACTCAGACTCAACGTCCATTGAGTCAGTGATGCCATCCAGCCATCTAATATTCTGTCTGCCCCTTTTCCTCCTGCCCCCAATCCCTTTAACCTATTGGTAGTAGAAATAAGGGTTTCTGTGGTGGCTCAGATGGTAGAGGCTGCCAGAAAAGCAGGAGACCTACGTTTGATCCCTGGGTCAGGAAGATCCCCTGGAGGAGGGCATGGCTACCCACTCCAGTATTCTTGCTTGGAGAATCCCATGGACAGAGGAGCCTGTGGACTACAGTCTACAGGGTCGCATAGAGTTGACAGAATTGAGCGACTAACACACACACACACACACACACACACACACACACAGAGTAGAAATAAAGACAAAGCAAACATCCTTCTCCCACCCCTCAAGCCAAAAACCGCAAAAGGAATGACTGTTCGCCTCAGAGGCTAGAGGTATGATGAAGAGATGCGATGCCATTGTGCCCCATTCTGCTGGGTTGCTGGGAAAGGGGGCTGGCTGGAGCAGGACAGTGGCTGAGACTGTCCTTGGGCCTTGTTAGAGGTGAAGGCTGTGAGGGCAGTCCTGCCCTCAGCCCCCCAGCTCCCTCTGAGTGGGCAGCACGGAGGATGGCTCCTGTGCCCGTTCACACGTGTACATCTCCAGGGCCTCCCCCTGACTCCCTGCTTCCTGCCCCAGGGCCCTTCCCAGGCCCTGGGAGTTTTCTGAGCCTGTGTTCAGAGCAGCTAGGAAGTGCAGGATTTAAGACCCTGAGGGGCAACCCTCAATCCAGAAGATACAGGAGCTGGTGGAAAATCCCTTCATTTCTCTGCCACTTCTTGGGACAGTTCCGAGGAGCTTTCTGAGGACATAATTCTTCAGAGTGTCTGCAGCAGGATGGAGCCCCAGTTGGCCTTGGTGGAATCTGCCTATTAACACTTTAGTCACTGGCTCTTCTCCCTCCTCTGTGTCCCTTTGTCTCCCAATTTATGCTTCTTGAGATCAACTCCCAAATAACCTACCTGTGCCCAAGTCTTTGTCTCTGAGTTGGTTTTAGAAAGGGTCAAACCCACTCCAGTATTCTTGCCTGGAGAATTCCACGGACAGAGGAGCCTAGCAGGCTACAGTCCATGAGGTCACAAAGAGTCAGACATGACTGAGTGACTAACACTTTCAAACTAAGACAGGGAAGAAAGAGGCCTAGAGAGAGGCTTGGAAACCCTCCTGGGTGTCTGCATAAGCAAACACTATGAACAAATTATGTAAAATATAGACTGAAGCTATGAAATTAAAAGATGCTTGCTCCTTGGAAGAAAATCTATGACAAACCTTGACAACATATTAAAAAGCAGAGACATCAGTTTGCTGACAAAGGTCCATGTAATCAAAGCTATGGCTTTTCCAGTAGTCATGTACAGATGTGAGAGTTGGACCATAAAGAAGGCAAAGCACTGAAGAATTGATGCTTCCTAATTATGGTGTTGGAGAAGACTCTTAAGAGCCCCTTGGACAGCAAGGAGATCATACCAGTCATCCTAAAGGAAGTCAACCCTGAATATTCACTGGAAGAACTGATGCTGAAGCTGAAGCTCCAACACTTTGGCCACCTGATATGAAGAGCTGACTCACTGAAAAAGACCCTGATGCTGGGAAATATTGTAGGCAGGAGGAGAAGAGGGCGATAAGAGGATGAGATGGTTGGATGGCTGACTCAATGGACATGAGTTTGAGCAAACTCTGAAAGTGAAGGACAAGGAAGCCTGGTGAGCTGCAGTCCATGTGGTCACAAAGAGTGGGACACGACTTAACAACTGAATAACAACAAAGTAGGAAATCCAGAAAAAATGTTTCTAAAGCTCTCAGCTTAAGAGTAACCAAGGAAACAGCATTAGAACTTTTAAAGAAGAAAATATAGGTCACAGGGAAATTTCCCATTAAGTCTACCTGTTTTCTTCATGAGTTTAGCATAGATGCAGATGTATCTGAGAGTGAATTCAGTTTGCAGGTACCTTCTAGGAGCTCCCCCCTTGGTCCCATTCTCTTCAACTTTTATTAAACTTTGGTGGATGAATCCAAAACATTCTTTGTAACCCTTGTCAGTTCTGACTCAGATGGGAGGAAGGCCTGGGCTAGTTTCTGATGCTTCCTAATAAGCATGTGGGCTTTGGAGATTAAATTGATTCTTGGGATGCTTGGGTCACTAAGAGTCATGAAGAGTCTGACTCAGATGGCTCCTTGGGTGAATACAGTTCAATCCAGAAAGTGCACGGTGTAAGGTCGGACTCCGGGGGCCATGATGGGCCGCCCCCTCCCTCCCCCGCTGGCGAGGGAAGTCCCTAGGGAGGGAGCCTCCCAGATCCCGGGGGACCAGTAGCAGCACAGTCTGCCAGCTAAAGCCGCCCCACCCCAGCCATGTAGAAGGACCTATCAGCTCGCAACACCTCTGCCGGCAACCTATCCAAACCCCTGCTCCTCATCCCGGCCATCCCTTGCAACTTGCCTATATAAACAAACTTCTAACTCGGTCGGGCGCGCGGACTTTCTCGACCGCCCGGTTTGGTTCCGGGAATCCCGCCTGGGAGTGCTTCGCCATTAAAGCCTGTTAGACACTCTTTTGGGGCCCTAGTCGTCTTTACCTAACACACGGCTCTTGGATTTGACCCAGTGTTCTAGATTCCTTAGGAACCCTCTAGCCTATAAGCTTCAGGAAGCTGGGGATGATGTCTTTCTGTGTTCATTACAAATGTTCTGCTCCCAAAATCTTGTATAGTGTTCATCACATAGTAGATGCTCAATAAATATTTATTGAATGAATGTAGAATGAGCCAAGGATGATTCAGGGTTGGCCTGGATTTCGCTGGTGTCAGTGAAAGCATATTGCTGTGAGATCAGATCTCTGGGGAGAGTTGGACCAGCCTTGGCCCTGATGTTAATTAGATCATTGGTTCCACTTAGGATAATTGGTTCCCTTTGCCACATCATTTAAGTATTTTAGAGCAATAACATAATTAGAAGATACAGTTCTTAGAGCAAATTTGTAATTAATAAATATTCTATTAATGAACATATACTCATAAGATTCAACCCTTGAAGGCCAATCATTTGTTAGTGGGAGAAAAACAAGGACTGATGAAATCCTCTGGGGCTACTGAGGATGTAATTTTATCCTTTGTGCTACCGAAATAACCTAAAGTGGCAATTTGCCTTTGAAGTGCTTTTTAAGGAACTTACACACTGGCATTTTCTTTCTATGTGTGAAAAACTCAAGGGAGCTGAGTGGATCCACAGCAAGAGTAGAATTCTGAGATGTCAGTTTTGCTTAGTTCTCTAAGTCACTATCCCAAACATTGGTAATGTACATTAGTTGGTAGATTCTAAGAACTTTAAGGGTCTGCCCTGGTAGCTCAGAGGTTAAAGCACACTGTTATAGAAAATAATGTCTGAGAAATAGTTTCTCAACTAAAAACTGCTTATTCTCTGGCCATGTTGCCTGTTTGCAATCTTTCTCTAAATTAATGTATTTTTCCACCATCTACCTGTTTCCTCAAGCCATAAAACTGAATCAACATTGACTCCATGGATTAAGATTATTTCCTAAGATTACTTAAGATTGAAACAGATCCTGACTCTAGTGGCTAAACACAATGCTGATTTATTTCCCATTCATGTAAGAGTTGAAGCATAACTTATCCTGGCCAGGTTGCTCCACTCCAAACAATGGTTCAAAGACTCAGACTAACTTCTGAGGAGGCAGGAAATGTAGCCCAGCTGTTGCTCTAGAAGAAAGCAAGCTTTCTAAAGGCAAAGCTGTCTCTTCTGTGCCCTGCAGGGTTTCCTTGAGATGGTGAAAGCTGATACCATGTATCTCTTCCCAGCTCTGACATCAGCCCTGGGAGGGAGCATTTACACCAGAGGAATTGGCTAATGTTACACATCAGGGCTTCTTTCCAGGAGCCTCTTTACCAGCATGCTGCTCACTGAGTCTCTTCTATGTTCCTGTACTTCCCCTCCCACCCCTTCTTACTGTTTAATTATCTCTGGCCTCTTGAAGTTTTATTTTTCAAAATGTGCGGTTGGTGGGATTCATTCATGCATCTTTACCATGAGCTGGGGCCTCTCCACCCTTGGTGTTTTTGGTGTAAACTACTTGAGCTCTGTGCTTTGAAGCCAGTTTAATAAGTCCTTACTATGGAGGTCCTGAAGGGCTGCCCTGGCCAGGAAACCACAGATCTTTGGTCTCGCAGAGATGACAACTGTAGTTATAAGCTTATAAAGCTGGGAACGTCTCTAGAGAATTTGTCAGATGTTGCTTTGTCAAATAAGACTAGGTCATTGAGTTTGTCCCGAACTTTGCCTTTGGACTGCCTCTTCTTTTAGGCCTTGCCCCTTGATTTGTTCACTGGATGTTTGTCTTTCTTGGCTGACTTTCCGACATCTTTCTTCTTCTTGTCATCCTTGGGTAGCATAGCAAAGCCGGGAGAGGAACTGTGACCACTGCCACCTTGCTAAGATGTTGGACAAAATGTGCATCTTGCTTCTTCATATCCTGGAATCCCATTCCTTCTCTCCATTGATACTGCACTGCCGCGACCCCCGTATTGGCCTCTGACCGTTTTTTCCTGTGATGTCATCTAACCCATCTGCCTGCCTCTGCTTTTGGCTCTCTCCCCTTGTCCTGCAGGTGTTCATGGTGCAGAAAGATGTGATGAGGAGCAGTAGGAACAGTAGAAATGATTGAGGGTTTTCTAGGCATCTACCCATCAATCTTTCTCATTGTTTCCTGAGCAAAACAAAGATTTAAGCATGTCATTCTCCCTGTTTACATTCCTTTCATGGCTCCCCGCTACTTTCAGAATAAAGTTCAAGTTTCTCGGGATGGTGTATAAGCCAGCCCCCGCCCCCGCCGCCCCACACAACCTAGCTTCTGCCTTTTCACTGATCTTTTTTCTAGTGCTGCTTTTTCCCCTCAGACTCCATGCCACATCAGCAAGGACCTATTTGTAATTCCCTGAACACCCATGGGGCTTCCCTAATGGCTCAGCGGGTGAAGAACCCTCCTGCCAATGCAGGAGATGTAAGAGACTTTGGTTTGATCCCTGGGTTGGGAAGATCCCATGGCGGAGAGCATGGCAACCCACTCCAGTATTCTTGCCTGGAGAATCCCATGGACTGAGAAGCCTGGCTAGCTATAGCCTACAGGGTTGGACGTAACTGAGTGACTAACACTTTCACTTTCAAACTCTCTGTGACATTTCCTGCTTTGTGACCTTGTTTGGGTGTTGTTCATAGCGCTTAGGAATACCTTTGCTCCACACCTGCTCTGGCTACCTCCTTTCCCAGGTAACTCAGGTATCACCTGCTGAAAACCTTCCCTGGCACTTGCTATATATGCTGTGTCATGTAGGCCCATTACACTGTGAGCTCCTTAAAGTTGTTGTTGTTGTTGTTCAGTTGCTAAGTTGTGTCCGACTCTTTTTGACTCCATGGACTGCAGCACACCAGGCTTCCTTGTCCTTCACTATTTCCCAGAATTTGCTCAAATTCATGTCCATTGAGTCAGTGATGCCATCCAGCCATCTCATCCTCAACTGCTCCTTTTTCCTCCTGCCCTCAATTTTTCCCAGCATCAGGGTCTTTTCCAATGAGTCAGGTTCACAATAAGTGGCCAGAGTATTGGAGCTTCAGCTTCAGCATCAGTCCTTCCAATGAATATTCAGGGTTGATTTCCTTTAGGATTGACTGGTTTGATCTCCTTGCTCTCCAATGGACTCTCAAGAGTCCTTAAGGTCAAGGAGCATATAATATTATTCTTTTTATCCACGGACTTAAAAAGTCCTGGAAGGCCCTTCATCCCCAAAATGTGATGAATTAAGTGGAAAGAAAAATTTCAAGAGTGTTCTTTTTATATTGTCCCATTTGTTATATGTCTTGCTCTCACCATGAACAGCTCTGCTGTANTCAAGAGTCCTTAAGGTCAAGGAGCATATAATATTATTCTTTTTATCCACGGACTTAAAAAGTCCTGGAAGGCCCTTCATCCCCAAAATGTGATGAATTAAGTGGAAAGAAAAATTTCAAGAGTGTTCTTTTTATATTGTCCCATTTGTTATATGTCTTGCTCTAACCATGAACAGCTCTGCTGTATTTTTAAAATATCCCTAACATTTACATTTGGTAGTTCTCATTTAAGCAGCACTACAAGTAAAACAGACATAACAGAAAATGAGTAAAATATGTTTCCACCCCAAACATTCAGTAGGCTATAGTCAGACAACATAAACCAAGAATCAGAAGCAGGAACGGAAAGTGTACTAGAAAAGAACAATGCTTTCCTACTGGAATTTTCTCCCAAACTCGCTACCTATACAAGTTAATATGATCAAGTGCTGAACAGAGGTCTCTGTGACTTCATTGGTGAGGCCTACCAGGTCACCCTGAGTCACGCACTATTGTGACTCTGGCATTTGCTTATGTGTCAGGATTACAGCCACTGCAGAGCAGTTTTTCTTGGCAGGAGGGGTGATACCAGGGTTTGGCCTCCCATGAGAAGATGAGGCCTATGGTCCAGGAGGAGGCACTAGAGGGCTAGCCCCCCAACACCCTCCAGCTGTCCATTAGCCCACATGGAATTTGTCTCTCAAAGAGCTGGATGGAGAATATACAATGAGGTTCATTGCTCGAGAACTCCAAGGGTCACGGCTCCTGCTGCCAAGAGAAAAATAAACAGAACCAAAGCCCTCAGTGCTTTCCAGAAAAGGTTAATCCTATTTCTTTGAGGATTGGCCATGCAGTAAGAAGACATAAGGAAGATGGCATGCCAAGGTACTGGTTTGGAATTAAGTGGAACTGGGAATTGACCAGAGGAGAGCCACTTGGCTTTTTGGGAAGAGTCTAGGCTGCTGTGCCAGCCTTTGATCCCATGGTGATGGTCAGGGTGGGAAAGAGACTGAGACACAGAACCCAGACAGGCTGGGGTCCCGGCATCCTGGCAGGGTCTCCTCTGTGTGTGGCGGAGGCTCCCTGCTGTGGCTGGAAATGCTTATGAACCATGTATGTGAACATGCTTTGATTCTTGTGAAGCTCTATGCAGGCATAGACTATTACTGCTATTACTTAGAGAAGTTGTCATTGACGTCCCTCCCTCTCTCCTCATCTAGGCTTCCAATAAGCTTACACTGCCTTGTCTCTTCCAAGTGAGTGAAGGATCTATCGAGCTATTCTCAGTAAAGTTCTGGAAGCTCAGGCCTGAAGCTTCCTAGAATATTTGCATCTTAACAAATTCTTATCTACTTTCGTCACGGAGCTGATACTTCTAGAAATTGATCCTAAGAAGATAATGAGGGAAATGCTCAAAATGTTTGGCCTCCCAGGTGGCACTAGTGGTAACGAACCTGCCTGCCAATGCAGGAGATAAATGCTCAAAGTGTTTGGCAAAGATATTCTTGGGAGCATTGTTCATAATTAGATAACGCGGGAAATAGCAGTCTCACATCCAGTAATGGAATTGATGCATCGAATGGATTAATTGGCAACATAGGAAGGCTGCCACAGAGGGGGGAGTCTTTATTGATGACAGATGTTTGTGCTATTGTGTAAAGAAAAAAATAATCAAACTTTAGGTATGCTATATATAGTATGGTATGATGACATCTTATCTCTGTGTATGAGCAAAGCAAACAGTGCCTTCTCTGGATGGAGGGATTGTTGGTCAATTTTACTTTCTTCTGTGAATCCAATTTACAGTGTGATTCAGATCCATCACTCTTACTACACAGGTGCAAATCCAATTTACAGTGTGATTCAGATCCATCACTCTTACTACACAGGGCCTAGCTGTGTGATGCTGGGCCCTCTAGTTAATGTCTTGGAGTCAGTTTCTTCATCTGAGACCTGGGGATGAACCTAGAACAACCACCCTCATAAGGTTGTTGGGAGAAATTAATAATGTAATTCAGAAAAACTCTTAAAGGGACTTCCCTAGTGGCCCAGTGGTTAAGACTCCCCCTTCCAATGCAGGGATTGTGGATTTGATCCCTGGTCAGGGGACTAAGATCCCACATACCACAAGGGATGGGCAAAAGTTAAATAAATAAAAATTTGTTAAGAGAAAAATTCTGAAAATTATGCCTCTCACACTATGAGAATTCAATTCATGTTGGCTGTTAATATCTGTATTTTTTCACTGAGCACATATATTACTTTTAGAGTTAGAAAAACAGTAAAGCAATTGGGAAAATCTTTCCTTTTGGGGAATAAAGAAGAGCTCAATACAGTGATGACAAAAGGCACTGTTATTCCCGGTGGAATTGGACGTGTTGATGGAAAGTCTTACTTGGAGCTTCCTGACATCCTCCACCCCCCAAATATAAGCTTCTGACCAGCTCCTCCTGGAATGAGGTCAGCCTGCTAGAGATCTTTAAATGCCAACAGAATCAGAAAAATGCCCAGTAAATGGAAAAAAAAATTTTAAAGAACCTCTTTTATTCTTTAGCTAATCTTGAAAATTGTTTCTTCCCTTGTGAAACTTTCATGATTTCAGGCATATTTTGGCTTTCAGTCGTGGCAGTTTTCCTATTACTATTATTGGCAAGCATATATAAGGAAAAACTGAATTTTGTGAATTCTTCACAGTGATTCCGATGAGAGTTTGAGTTAAATATAATGTCTCGGGGGAGCCCTGGCCCCGGCCCCTCCTCTCCTCTGCCCACTGTCCCCCAGAACTCCCGCCCAGAGCCTCTGCCCCTCCTCCCGCCAGTGGCCCTGGAGCCTCCCTGTGTCACCATGCATCTTCCTTTACGCTTTTCTTCTCAAAACCTCTCCTCTCCCTACTCCTGTTTCCGTGGTTTCTCTTCACTTTTGTCTTTTTCCTTTCCATTCTTCCATTGCATTTCCTTCTTTTAGAGAAAAACAGGAATCAAATCAAACCACCTCCTTTTCCTGTGGTCACTGCCCGCCTTCAGGAGGGGTGCTGTGTGGGTCCCTGGCCGCCCCTCCAGCCCCAGAGTAGTGGCCTGAGGAGCTGGGTGGGAGGATTAGGGCTCCATCAGGACCAGGCTCCCTGCCTGGCTCCAGCCCTGCCCACCAGCCTGGTCTGCATGTGGATTTGAGATGCAGGCAGCATGGATGTCCTACTTCCTGGGACCCTGCAGCTCCCTCCAGACCAGGGGGCCCCAACTTCACGCCCCTCTACCCCATCCACGGTTCCTGCCAGTCTTCCATGCGAGGTCTCCTTGGCATTTAGCCTGCAGATGAGTTGCTTCACGCTCCTTGTCTCTCTAACTTCACGGCAAGCCCCTGTGCTATTTGCACCCCTCTTTAACTCTCAGACCCCTAATGTAGACGCCCTGCCATGTGGAATTTCCTGACTCAGTGCATCGCCCATGATGAGCTCTGAGCCGTATGCTTTAAGCTTCCTGAACAATGAGATCGCAGGTTTACCTTCAGTTTCTCAACATCATGGAATAACATCATGGAGTGAATGCTGGGGTCTTTCCCTTGCCTCTCATGATCACCCTGGCGCAGGAGCCTCTCGCCATCCTCACGTGGCTGGTTCTAAGCACATGGAGTCCCAGGAGCTCTGGCGAGATGAAGGGGGTGCACTGGGGCCTCGGAGCCTTGGGGCGGGGGTAGAAGGATGCAGTGAACTCTTTCTGATTCAGGATCTGTGTCGCCACATCCTGGAGGTCCCAGCTGAGTGAATTCAGGCTGGCGTCTCTTATCAGAGGGTGCAGGTGGGCAGAGCCAGGGGGCAGGTAGCATCAGGGTGAGAGAGCAAAGCCCAGAGCCTGGCTGACATCAGGTAGGGTGCAAGGAGAACAGAGTATAGCCTTCTTAACTGCGGAGGGAGGCCAAGGCAGGGTGAAGGGCAGCCGTTTTATAAATTCCTGTGTTTCAGGGCGAGAGCATCTCCCCAGCTCTGCTCAGGCCTGGGCAGGGCTGGATCTGAAAGGGCCTGGTGTTGAGGACGAGCGGGCTGACACCTTGCCCTGGCTGCTGGGCTTGCCCCCACTGCTAGGAGGCTGTGGTCTGAACTCGCTTTATGACTCTCCCAGGCA
Organism: Neotragus moschatus; assembly: GCA_006410615.1. NCBI lineage: Eukaryota > Metazoa > Chordata > Mammalia > Artiodactyla > Bovidae > Neotragus > Neotragus moschatus. Next base: position 349,850 of record SJYA01002831.1, on the reverse strand, counting down.
GCCGGTGCTCAGCCCTAGCCTCTGCTCTCCTCCCTTCTCTTGTCATTCCCTCCGGCCTGCGTGTGCCCCCTACTGTCCCTGAGGCTGCACAAACCACCACCCAACCCAAGGGCACATGAAGATTCGAGAAGCACTGCTTAGACCATGCCTGTCAAACTGTCTGTGACAAAGGACCCATTTTTTAAAAACAAACATTTCTAAACTGTTGCAGACCACTGCCTTTGTAAAATTCGGTAAAAATGAATTCATAGAAAAATGAATTGAAAAATAAAGCCTAAAGACTTCCAAAATAAAGAAGTTAGTCACTCAGTCATGTCCGGCTCTGCGATCCCATGAACTGTAGCCCCTCAGGCTCCTATTTCCATGGAATTCTCCAGGCAAGAATACTGCAGTGGGTTGCCAATTCTTTCTCCAGGGCATCTTACCGACCTGGGGATTGAACCCTGGGTCTTCTACATGCAGGCAGATTCTTTATCATTTGAGGTACCAGGGATGTCCTCAAAATACAAGCCTCACTTAAAAATTAGATTCAACAGATGCTATTTTTTTAAATTGTTATGAAGGTTTCTGCCGCTCACCCTCAGGTTCTGTCCTTGTTGCTCCATGGATGAGTCTGGGGACCACACGTTGAGTAGCGCCACTCTAGGCCATTAACTGTCATTTTTCTTGAGCGTTGTTGATGCTAGTCCTGAAGTCTGCTTCTCCTTTCTGTGGCCGCGAGTCTCTTCTCTGGCTCAGATTTGGTTAGCCAGTTCAAGATGTGTTTGCTAATTGTTTCAGCCTGTAGCCCCGAGCCTCCATGGCCTGAATGGCTTCCCTCTCTCCCTCCAGCCACTCTCCATCCCACTATGGGCCTGAAGCAGCCAGCCTTAGTGGGCAGCATCATATTCTCCTTGGGCTTGGGTTCTTGGCAGAGTCTGGCCAGTGGGCCGTGCACACAAGCACATGCTCAGAGGACAGGAGGGGAGTGAGGCAGGGGTGTCTATTCCCCACCGATGCAGGATCTCAGTGCTTCTCTTGAGGGGTTTGGCTCCTGTAGCCACAGCTCTGTCTCAGCTCCAGTATCTGCTTCCTGTCCTTGCCCATCAGGTCTGGAGTGGGAAGGGCTCTGAGATGCTCTTATCTGTCACCCCTGCTCACTTCTTTGTAAAAATCTCCTTTAGGAAACTCTCCAAAGTTCCTTTGTTCTACTAGATTATCTGTCTCAGGCTGGGGCTTTGAGTGACATCAGCTGACTTTTTTTTTTTTTTTTAAGATTTATTTATTTATTGTTGGCTGTGCTGAGTCTTCGTTGCTGTATGGGCTTTTCTCTAGTTGTGGCAAGAGGCTACTCCTGTTGTGGTGCTCAGGCTTGCTGTGGTTTCTCTTGTTGCAGACCGCAGGCTCTAGGCATGTGGGCTCAGTAGTTGTGACGCATGGACTTCGTTGCTCCAAGCCACGTGGGATCTTCTCGGACCAGGGATCTAACCTGTGTCTCCTGCATTGGCAAGAGGATTTTTAACCACTAGACCGCCAGGGAAGCCCCACTCTGACTTTCGAAGGATGCTTTTTGACTGGTGGCAATGGACTAAAATCCCCCAACTGTCTTCTCTGAAAGAATGAAAGGAAATTATTGAGGAGGTGACTATACATTTTTAAAAAGTACATATAATTTAAAGGAGGGGAGAAGGAGAGGGTTCAGTTGAATTATGACTATCAAATAAAGAACAGCATTCTGTTCCTTTCTATAGAGAACACCTAGTGCATAGAATTCATGTATTTAATGTAGGAATAAATGAGCAGAAAGTTCCTTAGTGTATCTGCTCAGTTTACACATGTCCCTCACACACCAAAAGCCATACATATGCAGGAGTAAAACATTTATCCCATGCAATTTGGAACACACTGAGGATTTAGTGGAAAAGCTGAACTTTTGCTCACTTACATTTAGAGTATGAATTGAAACATTCAGAAAAGGAGTGCTGAGAAGCTCTGTCGTCCTCTTCCTTGCGGTAGCTCTGCTATGAGTCTTAGAAAATTCTTCAACATCTGCTTTCCAAGATGAAGCAAGAGGAATAACACCTTGCTTCACAGATGAATACTTTAGACCTGAGAGCCTCAAGTTGGTATGTATTTATTTTATTTTTGATTGAGCTGGGTCTTCGTTGCTGTGTGAAGGCTTTCTCTAGCTACAGTAAGCAAGGGCTGCTCTGCTGCGGTGCACAGGCTTCTCACTGTGTGGCTTCTCTTGAAGTGGATCGTGGGCTTCCGGGTGCTCCAGCTCAGTAGTTGCTGGTCCCGGGCTCTGGAGCACAGGCTCAGTAGTTGTGGTGTAGGGGCTTCATTGCTCCTTAGCATGTGGAATCTTCCCCGATCAGGGATCAAACCCGCGTCTCCAGCATTGCCAGGCAGATTTTTTTCCCCACTGAACCATCAGGGAAGTTGCAAGAACCTTAAGTTGTATGCACCTATCATGTGCATTGAATACTAACAGACTTTCTAGGCTAGAAACTGGTCTAAGCACTTTTCAACTATTAACTCATCTCATCCTCACTACAACCTCATAGGGAAGGCTCCTGTTTTCTAGAAGAGGGAATGAAAGCTGGGGGATGTTTTGTAGCCTCCTGACCCTGTGACTCGTGGTCACAGGTGAGAACTCAGTGGGTGCAGGGTTGGTTCCCTCAGAGTCTGGCTGCAGAGCTGGCCTGAGATGCTGTGTGATGATGTCTCATGAGGTGCTCCCATCTGTCCCTGCTCTGGCTTGTGAAACTTTATGGCCCCTGTGGGCATTTGGTTAGAACTGTGCCCCTCACTCAGGATGTTGTCCATCACCTTTCAGAGTGTTCCCCTAAGAAGATCCATTTGAGAAATGCCTTTAGTCCCTGAAATAATTGTGCTTCATTGGGGCATTAAAAGTAAAACTAAACAAAACATATGGATGCTGGGATGGGATCCCATTTTCCTCTTGATTATTGGTTACTGGTTACTATGGCTATACTGTGCAAATGTTTAGACCTTCATCACCTGTTTTGTGTGCAAACTTCACTGTGAGCTCAAGATTTCATCACTACCGATAATTTTCTTCTGTTTGTTTGTTTTTGCTCTTGGGTAATTTCATATTGCTGTTTTCTTTACATCTTGAGGATCTGTGGTTCTAAATCTCTCTCCGCCCTTTTTTCTTAAACACAGTGGGATGTAGATGAAGACAAGCAGTGTATTGTTGAAACAGTCAAATATAATCACTGTTTTCATTCCAGTTGCACATTTGGGTGCTACTTAGAATAAACTGTCAAGATGTATTTTGTTTGACTTTATGATTATTCAAATCAAATTGCCAACATCTGTTGAATGATAGGAAGAGGCGCTAAAGAGCCTCTTGATGAGGGTGAAAGAGGAGAGTGAAAAAGCTGGCTTAAAACTCAACATTCAGAAANGAAAACGGATTAAGAGGTACAAATTACTGGGTATAAAATAAATAAGAATCAAAGATGTGATGTGCAACATAGGGAATATAGTCAATGTTTTATAAGTTTTTATGGAATATAATCTATAAAAATGTTGAATCAGTATGTTGTACTTGTGAAACTAATATAATATGGCCAAGTCAACTATAGTTTAATTAAAAAATTAATACATAAGATAAAAGCTGATGGGAAGGAGCCAACAGAAGGCAGGAGGGGAATGAGATCGGAGCACAGAGGGAGGGATTGGCTTTTTGCAGAGGAGTGGGGAGGCTCCTGCTCTGTAGGTCCAGAAGGCAAGAGGGGGCTGTGCAGATGTAAGTGTGCTCATGGGTTTGGGATGGGAAGGCAAGGGATTCCTTTTTGATAGTCTTAATTTTACCAGTGAAAGAGTCACCTTCGAGGATGGAGGGGGAGAGGATGTGGGGTAGTGGGAAGGGAGTCTGAGGATCTCAGAGAATCAGGTTCAGGAAATGGGCAGAAACCAAGGAGGCTGCACAGTCAGAACCACAGGTCCCTCTGCGAGGACTCAGCTGTGGCTGAGTGCTGGTGGCTGTGGCTGGTGATGGCCACACAGTCAGTCTGGAGCCTGGACTCTGGACTTGGTACATTCCTGCTGGCATCGTCACTTCCCCAGCAGCCAGATGGAGCTGCCATATTTGTAGCTTCTAGAAACAAATCTTCAGTGTCACTGCTTTTTGGTATCATTCGCTCTAGATGCAACATCTTGGAAGGAGACATTGGATCAGGCACCCGTGCTGACTTACCTGTCAAGGGAGCTGAAAAACTGGCATTTTCCAGCTTCTAAAGGGAGCAGTGCATTCTGTTCCCAGCAGGATTTGTAAGGTGGGAAGGGCATTTGGATCCTCAGAAGTCCAAGAGGCAAAAGACAAAACCTCCATCACGTCCCTTTGTCCAGACTCCTCACCCAGACCTGGCCACGATCTTTCTCAGGGTGGAGGTTGATGTCTCTTCATATGTGTAGTCTTTCTCCTTCCTGGGGTTTGTTATTGTGAATACTGATGGCCCAGTTGTAAAGAATCCCCCTTCCAGTGCCAGAGATGCAGGAGATGCGGGTTCCATTCCTGGGTCAGGAAGATCCCCTGGAGGAGGAAATGGCAACCCACTCCAGTATTCTTGCCTGAAAAATCCCATGGACAAACGCACCTGGTGGGCTAGTCCATGGGTGGTGAAGAGTCAGACACGACCACGTGACTGAGCGTGCACACAATGACGACCAGTAAAAGACCCCAGATGCAACACCACCCATGTTGAGAACTGCCATTCTAGGGGATTTCATGTTCAGAAAGTAAAAGCAGCTTTTGGCCAAAGAATAGGTTCTAAGATGAATATTTAATCTATAGCCCCACTGATTTGAAGTGACACTTGAACCTAAAGCTTATTTCAAAAAAAAAAAGCTCACTAACAAAAATGAATATGCTGAGTCAATTTAAGTGACCAGCATTATTCCTTACAGAAAAGCACAGCTGCTGTCAAAAAGGTCTCCAAAGTGCCCTACCCTTAGTAAGCACATTGGAAACCCAGCCAAAAGGATGGTTTTAGCCTTTAGGTAACACTCTGATTTAGCATCTTAAGAAAGATGTAGCAGAAGGAGAAGGGAAAAAATGTGACAACTAAATTTAGGAAAGGAGCATTCTGAATGCAGGCTAGAAATGAGAATACTCATTTAAAAAATAATATTAAAAATATTTATTACTTTATTTGGCTGCACTGGGTCCCTGGGACGCAGGATTTTTGATCTTCATTGTGTCATGTGGGATCTCGTTCCCTGACCAGCGATTGAACCCAGGCCCTTTGCACCGGAGTATGAAGTCTTAGCCACTGACTTGAAATGACACTTCAGCCTAAAGCTCATTCCCCCTACAAAAATGCAGACTAATAAAAAAGGAATATGCTGAGTCAGTATGCTGAGTAGTCTTGGAAAGTCCCAAGAATACTTTCCAGTGAGAAAAATGTTGGCAAAGGGGAGGACTGGAACATGATAAAGGGTGTGGACTTGTTTATGAAAAATGATGATAAATAACATCGTTTAGAGTCTGATTTACAGTAAATCATAATCACTGAGAAATACTTTGTTGAACTTCATCATGGTATAAGTCATAGGTAGAAATCAGTATTTTTTTAGGAGTTGTGGAGTTTAAAAATGTAGATTCAAGGAGAAATTAGATACCTTGGTTGCTGATTATTAAAGTTGAGTTATTTAAGTCTATTTGCCTTGGAAGAACATGATTATCATTTCTCTTGTCCTGTATAGTTTGTCAAACAAATTCCAGTGCTATTTATTGGTTCAGGGATTGAACTAAATGTCATCCTCAATTTTATTATAAATTAGCAAAAAAAAAAAAAACGTGTGAATGAGGGAAAGTAAGTTTTACAGGGAGAATCAAGTCCTGGACAAAAAAATTCCCTGAAAGTTCAGTGTTGGATAATAGAGTTGGATAAAATATTGGATTTCATTGTGAAGGTGAGCTCAGTTCTTGGATTCCAAAGGGCTTCAGCTTATTTAAAATGAATGTGTGAAAGTGAAAGTTGTTCAGTCATGTTTGACTCTTTGCTACCCCATGAGCTATACAGTCCATGGAATTCTCCATGCCAGACTATTGGAGTGGGTAGCTGTTCCCTCTCCAGGGGATCTTCCCAGCCCAGGGATCGAACCTANTTGGATTCCAAAGGGCTTCAGCTTATTTAAAATGAATGTGTGAAAGTGAAAGTTGTTCAGTCATGTTTGACTCTTTGCTACCCCATGAGCTATACAGTCCATGGAATTCTCCATGCCAGACTATTGGAGTGGGTAGCTGTTCCCTCTCCAGGGGATCTTCCCAGCCCAGGGATCGAACCTAGGTCTCTCACATTGCAGGCGGATTCTTTACCAGTTGAGCTACCATGCAAAGTAAAAAAAGTGAAATTGAAAATCACGTAGTCCTGTCTGACTCTTTGTGACCCCATGGACCATACAGTCCTCAGCTTATTTAAAATCACCACCAAATCTATCTGTAAATCTTAGTTGTGATAAAATGCTCTTGATTAACATATGTTAATTTCAAAGAATACCCTTTGAGTCTACTTAGGAAATAATATTGAATAGTTAACATCTACAAGGACTGAAAACCATGCTATATGTCTTCAGTCACTTTTTTCTTCAGAGTTAAGAATTCATCAATCATGAAATATGCAAATATTTCACCTTCTCCCTGCCTTTTGATTTTTTTTTGAAATCTTCCACTGAAAAATAGCAGTCTTGTCATTTTTCAAGTTATTGGAGTGATCCAAATTTTTAGACTGTATTTCTGCTCAGGGTTTTATGGTTATTATAGTTATTAAGCATAAACCATAAAACCCTGAGCCAAAATACAGTCTAAAAAAAATTTGGAAATGACAAGACTGCTATTTTTCAGTGGAAGATTAAAAAAAAAATCGTTATTGTAGTTATTATTAGTTGGGCTTCCCTGGTAGCTCAGATGGTAAAACGTCTGCCTACAATACAGGAGACCTGGGTCCGATCCCTGGGTCGGGAAGATCCCCTAGAGAAGGAAATGGCAACCCACTCCAGGACTCTTGCCTGGAAAATCCCAAGGACTGAGGAGCCTGGTAGGCTACAATCCATGGGGTCGCTAAGAGTCGGACACGACTGAGCGACTTCATTTCAGTTATTATTAATGAGGAAGTGAGATATTTTAATTATCTTTTCCTTCCCACTTCCTACCCTAATCCTTGGCTCCTGGTGACTTGAATCTTAATTCCTTAAAAGGAACCTAGGAAGATGTGTTGTGGTATTTAAATTCTGGTCAGGCGGTCATGTGGGATAAATGGTAGAAATCTGTGCTACTTCAAAGAACAGGAGGAGGAATTATGAGAAAAAAATTTCAAGACAGCAAGGAAACATGCAGTGGCCAGAACTTGTTAGCAATGCAATGTGTTTTCTCTTAAAAGGAGATTCTAGGGTGAAGACTCTTTCCCGGGGCGAGAAATTGACGGGGGACCTCTTAAGTCCCTTCTTTAAGTTTCTGGAATGCTCTACCTTCCCTCAAAGGAGAGCAGGTGCTTTTGGGAAAGAGGAATGCTCTACTTTTTCTCAAAGGGGAGCAGGAGCTGAGGGACATAGTGGCTTTCCTCCTAAGCACCCTCTTTCTGATGGTGCCAAGGTCTGGATTTCATAGGGCAGGGTGGTGATAAACCCACAAGAAAGAAATGTCCTCGCCAAGCCATTGGCAGACATGCTGTTTGGACCAGGATTAAAAGGATCTGTTTTCAGGCCAGCCGAGCTGTATTTTCGCCACTGGACTTGATTGTTTAATGGGGATTGTATTTCATTTTGTAAGGAGTTTTCAAACAGGATTACTAAAATGGAGTTTAATTCCACTTGACCTGCATTTTCTCAATTAAAAACTTTCTATAACATTCAGTTCAGTTCAGTTCAGTTGCTCACTGGTGTCTGGCTCTTTGCGACCCCGTGGACTGCAGCACGCCAGGGCTCCCTGTCCGTCTATAACATTAGCTCATTAGATAAATTTTTCAACTGGGCATGAGCCTCAAAAGAAACATAATTGTTTGGTTCTGGATTTGGGGGCTTATTTTTTCACAACTCTTACTTGTATTTTTACATAGATAGTAGGAACATGTATAATTCAGTTAATTAAAATAAATGTGTTAAAATGTCTCTCTGNGCTCATTAGATAAATTTTTCAACTGGGCATGAGCCTCAAAAGAAACATAATTGTTTGGTTCTGGATTTGGGGGCTTATTTTTTCACAACTCTTACTTGTATTTTTACATAGATAGTAGGAACATGTGTAATTCAGTTAATTAAAATAAATGTGTTAAAATGTCTCTCTGTGGGTTACTTATTAATGACACAGGAAAAGGTAACTTTATAACTGGGAAATCTGGTGGACATCTGAAACAAGTGGTCACACATAGCATCAGTGTTAAGAGGACAGCTTGGCATCCTGTGACCCTGGCATGATGCCACGAGAAGAGGATGTCCCATGGGCAGTAATTCTGCCAAAATGTTCACCCTGAATCAGACCGTGAGGAAATAATCAGACACATTTAGATAAGGGGACATTTCTGTGATAGAAAGATGTCAGTACCATAAAAGAAAAATCAAGGGAGAACTGCTCTAGATTAAAGGAGACGAGAGACTCGACAGGTGAATTCTATACATGATCCTTGACTGCATCCTGGATTGGAAAAATACAGTGGGCATTTTTAGGAGAACCAGGGAAACTCAAAGATCCAATTCAAGATGACATATGATTTTTGTTTAAATGATAAAAATTTGATGGGCATCAAAATGTTGTTTATGTAGAAGAAATGTCTGTGTTCTTGGAAGATACGTGCTGAAATACTTAGGGTTGAATCATAATGATATCTGAAATTTGCTTTCAAAGGTTAGAAAAAGGTGTATGTGTGTGTGCAGACACAGAAAGAGAAAATACAAATGTGGCAAATATTAACATTTTGTGAATCTAAGTGAGAAGTGTAGGGATATTCATTGTGCTGTTCCTTGAGCTTTCCTGTAGGTTTGAGAATTATGTAAAATAGAAAGTTGGAAGAAGCCAATTAGGAAATGCTGCACTGTGGAGCAATGTTTATCAAATTATAAAACTGTGATACCAGATTTATTTCACATTATAACTTAGACTTTTTTGAAGGAAGGTGTCCTGTTTCGTTGAGTCAGAAGTTAATTTTGGGTGTGACTTTAAATACATTTGCATAATATTTTACAATCTCACATGTCCCATTTAATACATTTCATTTTGATTCAGTGACATTTATTAACCACCTACTCTGAGGCAACAGGAGTGATTAAGACACAGATGTCAGTCTAGTTGGAATGTTATATGAAAACAGATATATGACACAGAGCTTAATGGTGGTTTTTAAAATGGAGAATGTAAAATTTGCATGAAGTGGATATTCTTGTCCCTCACCTATGTATTAAATATCTTTTATGATTGTTTTATATTATGATTTTATGGACAAGGAAATAAAATTGCAAAGTGCTTCATTGATGGACTTAAGAGTCACAGGACTGGTGGGTCAGAGATTTGCTGCTGGAAATGGATTCTTCTCTGCCGTTAGCAGGCCACTGCCGAGAACACTTTGGGGCTCACCTCTGTCTCTGTGATGCCAACGGGTGCCCACTCCCTATCCCCCAAACTAGGTGGTGTCTGCACAACTTTAATATTCAGCCCTTCATTTGTGGCATTCCTTGAACACCTGCTGCCTGCATCTGGGGAGGAATGAATAGATGCTGGGCTGTAGGAGCTGGAGTCTCAGAGGCTTCAGGGTGATGAGCATGAGGATCAGACAGGGCTGGCTCATCCCACCTGCTCTCCCTGAAGGCTTTTAAGTCAAAGTGCCTTGGGCTGAAGCTTTCCAGGTGGCTCAGTGGTAAAGAATCTGCTTGTCACTGCCACAGACTCAGATTTGATCCCTGGGTTGGGGGAAGAGAAAATGGCAACCCACTCCAGTATTCTTGCCTGCAGAATCCCATGGACAGAGGAGTTGGGTAAGTTGCAATCCATGGAGTTGTAAAGAATTGGACTGAGCATGCATGCTTTCTTATGATTATTATCTGCTTCATTAAAACATTATTTGGGGATTTCCTTGGTGGTCCTATGGCTAAGACTTTACACTCCCACTGCAGGGGGCCCAGGTTTGATCCTTGGTGGGGGAACTAGATGCCACATGCTGCAACTAAGAGTTTGCATGCCATAACTTAAGATGCTGTGCAGCCAAATAAATATATTTTTTAAAACTTTATTTAAAGGACTACTTTGTACCTCCACCTAAATGCTCATCAGCAACATTCAAGCCATCTTCGCTTGTCTCATAAACACATGGAGAAAGAATGACAACTCAACCCTTCTTGGTTACTTTTCCCTCNCACTCCAGTACTCTTGCCTGGAAAATTCCATGGACTGAGGAGCCTGGTAGGCTGCAGTCCATGGGGTCACAAAGAGTCAGACATGATTGAGTGACTTCACTTTCACTTTGATGGAGTTACAAAGAGTCAGACACTACTTAGCAATTGAAAAACAACAAAATAGTTATTTGAAAGTAGATTTTTTGTGTTTACCCCATTGCCTTGCTGAGTAATCTGAGCTGTGATTGAGCTGTTTTTTTTGGAGCTGGACCCTTCAAGTAGGGTCCTCTGAGATGTTGTGAGTGACTGTCTCTTGGATTCTTTGTACCTCTGGGCCAGACACCAGGCTAAAAGTAAGAAATCTGACTCATCTCACAGGTTACTCTAGATTTTTGTGAAGATGCTGATACTCCGCACACCTCAATACCCTCAGCACTTGCTCCTGTGTCGATTTATCGTTATATAAGGTGGTAGAGAAGAGCTGGGAGTTTGGAATCAGACAAACTTCAATTTGAAATCTGGCTCTCTATTGATCATCTCCTGAGTTTTGGCAAATATTTAAATATCTCTGGATCTTAGTGTCACCACCTGTAAAGTGGAGTTAATAAGCAGGATGGAGGGACTTGAAATAACATGCAAAGTGCTTTGTTCTCATAGTCACGCAGTGACCATAGGTGACCATGATGACTCACTTTTTCACATGGGAGCAGCTGATCTTCAATTCAAAAAAAAAAAAACAAACAACTTTTCAGTAATAGATCTGCTTTGTCATATGCCCAGGTTTCGGTGTGAATGCCAGCACAATACTTGCGGGGAGACGTGTGATCGCTGTTGTACGGGGTACAGTCAGAGGCGCTGGCGGCCCGCCACGGGGAAGCAGAGCAATGAGTGTGAAGGTGAGCCCTGGAGGAGGGACCCTGGGACGCAAGGCCCCGCCCACAACCCCCCTACCTCATTTCTGCCTGAGGACTGAATGCATGCATGCTCAGTTGCTTCAGCTGTGTCCAACTCTGTGCGACCTTATGGACTGTAGCCCGCCAGGCTTCTCTGTTCATGGGATTTCCCAGGCAAGAATATTGAAGTGGGTTGCTATGCCCTCCTCCAGGGAATCGTCCCAACCCAGGGATCGAACCCACGTCTCTTACTGGCATTGGCAGGTGGGTTCTTCTAGTGCCACTTGGGAAGCCTGTCTAAGGACTGAGGGCAGTGTTTTTCCTGTGCTTGTGAACAGGGCAGGATCATGTCAGTCTCAGGAGTCGGAACTATCCACCCCAACGAGTAACTCACCGACTGGAGGTAGAAGTGCCCGGCTCTAAATTCAGATAGAAATATGTGAACAAAAATAGCAACAATAATGACCATTAATATATATATATTAAACATTCACTGTATGCAAAGATTGGGCAGAGTGCTTTGGCAATTGGCCTCTCTTTTTAGCAATCTAAATAAAATGTGATCCAGCCACTATTGAATTCTAAACCCTTACAGTTTCTTAGGATGTGATACTGGATTGGAATCCTGATTTTTTTGAGGACTGACATCCAGAGAAGGTAGTGAGATTGATGTCTAAACAGAGAACTGGCAGCACCGAGGGAATAATACTGAGGGGGATGTAGGGTGGAGGGGACCAGAGATGGAAGGAAGAAAAGTGAGAGGCTGCTTTTAATTATGGGCACAATATAAAGAAAAAAAAAATGTTATTTTTAACAAACAAACCCTATGACAGCCAACTAAAGATTTTCTTTTAAACCCATTTTCTTAGAAATTCACATTTATTCCATTTGCTAGAAACATTTTTTAACTTGTTGTTATTGACTTTGGAGATTGTGGCTTATTTTTTCCTGAATATTCTTAGCATTTGAAGATGAATTTGCTTTTATGAAATGACCAAAAGGTGTTTGGATCCAGGTTTGTTGAACTAGGGGCCTTCCATGGTGGCTCCTACAGTAAAGAATTTGCCTGCAATGCAGGAGACCCAGGCTGTCTGGGGGGATGCTCAGGTGATCTCTAGGTCCAGGGTCTTACCTGGATGGCCATTCTCACTTGATAGTCAAAGCTAACAGGTTCCTTTTCATTGAATCCCCTACTTCTTATCCCTAGATAATAGGGCCAAAAAGAGGGAAAAGTAATAACCAAGGGTCGTTTCTTTCAACACTTTCAGATGCTGGTTTAAAATAGTTTGATTGAGTAAATGTATCACATAAACTCCAACATTGGTCATATGATTTGTTTTCCAGACTAATGGAACCCCTCAGTGAATGACATGCTTACTCCATGTGTGATGACTTTTAAATAATTTCCTTTCATAAGTTTTTAACTTTCTTACACTTGCCAAAATGGTTAAAAGTTACAGGCTGCATTTTTAAATAATTTCCTTTCATAAGTTTTTAACTTTCTTACACTTGCCATAATGGTTAAAAATTACAGGCTGCATGTGGAAATCAGACCTAGTAAGATATTTGTTAGGTGGTGTCTAAATTCCGTATGAGTTACTGCAATTCAAAATAAAGACTTCTGAAGAAATGACTGATGTAGTAAATAGAAGTGCCTAAAAAAATTCATGGCACCACTGAGGAAATGAAAATAAGAAAATGTTCAAGCTCTTAAAAACAGGATTAATTGGGGACTTCCCGGATGGTCCAGTGGTTGAAACTTCACCTTCCAATGCAGAGGGCTGTGAGTTGGATTCCTGGTTGGGGAGCTAAGTTCTGCATTCCTCAGGGCCAAAAAACCAAAACATAACACAGAAGCAATGCTGTAACATATTCAATAGAGACTTAAAAAAACAGGTTAATTTGGAATTCTAACTCAATCTTCTTCCCTAATAGATTTATCTGAGAACTTGATTAAAATATACAAATTCCTGGAAAGATAGAAAATTCAATCTAGTTGGAATATAGTGAATATATATTCTACCTAAGAGACAAGAAGAATTTTACTTGTGTTAAATATTTTTCATCTTGGCAATGATGAAAATCCTAAATGGGTTTAAACTATATTTTCTAATTTTATAAGTATCATATATTAATTGTAAATAATTTGGAAATTATTTCTTAAAGTAAAATCATTAATACTTTCATTACCCTAAGAGAGCCACTATTAATATTTTGTTAGGTATTCTAGTATTTTTTCATACACTTTAAATGCCCAAGAGTATATTATTTTATACAATTTTATATCTGGATCTTTTTCACTTGTATTTAATAATATTTTCCCGTATCATTAAAAACTCTTTGACATACTTTGTGATGGCACATGGTATAGTCATTCTTGATTCAAGTGTATCTAAAAAGTGTTTGTTTTGTTGAGTTCTTACTGTGTACAGGGCACCATGCGCTATTACAAACAAAACATGAGCAGTGCTTGACTTCATAGAATTCAGTCAAGCAAATATACTGTTGTTTGCTTAGCCATTTCCCTGTGGTTAGATGTCAAGATTATTTCCATTTAATCCCTATTATAGATAAAGTTGAGATGAAAGGCTTAGAATGTTGACTGAGAGAATAGGTTTTGGAGTCACAGAAAGATAAGTCGGGATTCTGCTTGTCTGACTTGTGAACTCTGTGAATGAACAGTTCCCTTAACCTCTCTAAGCCTCAGCATCCCCATCTGGGCTAACACCTCCCCTAGAAAGTTATTATGTATATAAAATAAGATAACGCATGTAATGCTTTCCATAGTGTATCAGGAACTTGGTTATTCTTGGCAGTAGGAGTAGGAGTAACATTCACTTTGTGCAGCTTAACTGGCATGTTGTTGTTGTAGTTCAGTCTTTCTGACTCCATGAGCTGCAGCATGCCAGGCTTCCCTGTCCATCATCATCTCCTGTAGCTTGTTCCAACTCATGTCATTGAGTCAGTAATGCCATCCAGCCATCTCCTCTGTCATCCCCTTCTCCTCCTGCCCTCCTGCTGCCTTCTTTCCCAGCATCAGGGTCTTTTCCGGTGAGTCGGCTTTTTGCATTAGGTGGCCAGAGTATTGGAGCTTCAGCTTCAGCACCAGTCCTTCCAATGAATATTCAGAGTTGATTTCCTTTAGGATTGACTGGTTCGATCCCCTTGGCATGTTGACTTATCTTAATTTGTTGTAATTACATATCTTATTTTTTTGAAAAGAGAAACTTTCTCCCAATTAATATCAAGCAAAAGAAGGTATAAATTGCATATGGTTGTAGGCTGATCTTTGTGTAAAAGTCTCTAGAATTTTCCACTNTTCCTTTAGGATTGACTGGTTCGATCCCCTTGGCATGTTGACTTATCTTAATTTGTTGTAATTACATATCTTATTTTTTTGAAAAGAGAAACTTTCTCCCAATTAATATCAAGCAAAAGAAGGTATAAATTGCATATGGTTGTAGGCTGATCTTTGTGTAAAAGTCTCTAGAATTTTCCACTCGGAGTATCCATGGTGTTCCAGAATGGACTTTCTTGTAGTTCAGTGAGCAGTAATCCTCTCGGAGCGGGGGGTGCAGGGATTTACTGAGGGTCTCATAGTCACGATGCAGTACTAACTTAGAATACTCTTTCCTCAGCATGCAACTGCCATGGACACTCCACCGACTGTTACTATGATCCGGATGTTGAGAGACAGCAGGCAAGCTTGAATATCCAAGGCCTCTATGCAGGTGGAGGGGTCTGCATTAACTGTCAGGTAAGGCACTATTTAAGTCAGCCTAGGAAATGAACATTCAGGCAGCCCTACTCTAAAACAATATCACCAGCTTCCCTGGTGGCTCAGTGGGAAGGAATCCACCTGCTCGTGCAGGAGACATGGTTTGATCCCTAGTCCAGAAAGATAATGCATATGCCGCAGAGCAATTAAGCCTGTATACCACAACTATAGGGCCTGTGCTGTAGAGCCTGGGAGCTGCAACTACTGATGCTTGTGTGCCCTAGAGCCCATCCTCAAAGGGAGCCACTGCAGTGAGAAGCCTGGCACCACAGCTGGAGAGTAGCCCTGGCTTACTGCAACTAGAAAAAAGCCCACACAGCAACAAAGACCCAGCACAGCCAAAAATAAATAAATAATAATATATATATAATATGTAAAGTATTTTTAAAGACATTTATAAGAAATTTTTAAAATAAAAATAAATAAAATGATGTCAAGAAAGTGATATGCAATTGAAAGGATTTTCTGACACCCTTTCTCCACTTTTGTACACAGAAAGCCTGCTTGGCTGGATATAATTTAGAGATTGTGGACTGAGGGATATTTGCCCAAACTCTGTTGATTAGGTTTTTGGGTCTTTGGCTAATTGGAGGGGAGAATTCCTCTCATCTTGACTGCTATCCATGTTATAGTAGAAAGGCTCTGAGATAGGACAAATTTGTATCAATTTCCATGCTGACTTTAAATCCCATTTTCAGATTGATTCTGAGTCTAGAGGAACTATGTCATGATCAGTTAATTATATCTGCTATTGACATTGAATTATATAAGAACTGATTCTTCATCCCTTCTGTAGAATGATTGGGTTCACTGGAATTTAGCTAAGAGGTGTATAGAGCAGAGGAGGGTATATGTATATCTGCCTCGAGATATTCATTAAAAATTGTGTAAAATGTTCATGAGTTTAGTCTATATTATGTCTTGTTTGCTTTTAGAATGGTATTTTGTTAATGTTGCCATTAAAGAGGCATTTTACATGAGGTGCCTATTTGTATGGAACCAGGGATACACACCCTCAGAGAGACCCACCATTCTCTGCATGTCTCCCTCTCCACATGTTTTATATCATCTGTCATCACAGTTAATTAAATACAAGTAAATATGCCCCTTAGGTTTGGTATGAATCATTGGGCTTTGTGAATAAGTGGAAGATCCAGGATCTTGTTAAAGCTCTGTATTACAGGACCTTCCGTTGATTTGCGTGCACATAAAAGCTGCAGGTACCCCGGACCGTCTGAAATTTGATGAAGGATATTTATGAAAACCCTATGATGGACATCATGTTAGTGATGAAGTACTGAACTCTTTCTTTCTAAATATTGGGAACAAGAAAGGATTCTTGTTATAGTGTCCTGGAGGACCCAACCACTGCGTAAGACAAGGGGAAAAAAAGTATTAAGGTCAGAAAGGAAGAATTAGAACTAGTAGAACTGTTTCTTTTTGGAGATGACATGATTGTTTATGTAAAAAAGCCTAAGGAATATACAAGACAATTACCAGAACTAATAACCTAATTTAGTAATATTGTGACTATGAAGAAGGCTGAGTGCCAAAGAATTGATGCTTTTGAACTGTGGTGTTGGAGCAGACTCTTGAGAGTCCCTTGGACTGNGGACACGACTGAGCAACTGAACTGAACTGAACTGAATCCATCTGCAATACAGAAGACACAGGAGATGTGGGTTCGATCTCTGGGTCAGGAAGATCCCTTGAAGGAAGAAATGGCAACCTACTCCAGTATTCTTGCCTGGGAAATCCCATGGACAGAGGATCCTGGTGGGTTACAGCCCATGGGGTTGCAAAGAGTCAGACACGACTGAAGCAACTGAGCATGCATGCACACACACACTTGGTCACTTGGGGACGTAGCTGTGCTTGACTTACTTTCTGATCCCCACAGCATGGTATTCTACCCACAGTGGGTACAGCAAGTGTGTCCTTGAATGTTTGCCGTTTGAGTAGAATGGGGATCGCTGGTCTCCTTCCACAAGCATATTTTAGATACTCTGTTTCTGGTCTGTTTCCAGTAATCCCTTTGTTATTCTGTTCCCTTTTCTCCCCAGATAGGCTGGTGGTGACTTAGGGAAGGATATTTAATTGAATTTCAAGGAAAGTTCAGACTTCTGTTACAAAATATTAGGGAAGCCTCAGAACACAGCCTTGAAGAAAAGAAATTCTACTTAGCGCAGTTAGATTTATTGGGGAATTTGAAATCAGAGAGATCCCATTCAATTTGATTTTCTACTAATGCACTTTAAAAACACCCAGTTTGGGGCCTGACTTCTGGCAGTGAACCTTAGGAACACAAACATCTCAGCTGCCAGGAGATATTCAACACTGGATAATACTAGGTCTCTCCCATCCCTGAGGATTTTAATTCATTGAGGCCCATTAATGCTTTCATGTCTTCTCAGTGGTTCTTAAACAAAGCTGTGTTTTTACAAAATGTAAATGCCTTTTACAAAATGTAAATGCCTGTGTTTCACCCTCAGATCTTAAATCTAGATTTCCAGGGTGNGATAATACTAGGTCTCTCCCATCCCTGAGGATTTTAATTCATTGAGGCCCATTAATGCTTTCATGTCTTCTCAGTGGTTCTTAAACAAAGCTGTGTTTTTACAAAATGTAAATGCCTTTTACAAAATGTAAATGCCTGTGTTTCACCCTCAGATCTTAAATCTAGATTTCCAGGGTGAAGTTCAGCCTGGTATTTTGAACAGATTTTCTAGATGATTCTGGCCTGTCTCTTGCACGTGTGCCAAGTTGTTTCAGCCCTATACGACTCTTTGTGACCCCCTGGACTGTAACGCACCAGGCCCCTCTGTCCATGGGATTCTCCCGGTAAGAATACTGGAGTAGGTTGCCATGCCCTCCTCCTGGGTCAGGGGATCTTCCTGACCCAGACATTGAACCAGCTTCTCTTATGTCTCCTGCATTGGCAGGCGGGTTTCACTAGTGCCACCTGGGAAGATTTCCAGGGGTGAAGTTTAGGCTGGTATTTTGAACATAGTTTTTAGATGATTCTGGTGTATGTCTCTTGTTAAGAACCACTGCTCCGGTTAGAAGAAATTTGTATTTCTTGGTTGGCAGACTTTCCTATAAAGATATAGTAAATATTTTTAGCTTTGTAGGCAAATTTGCATGTACTCAACTCTGCTGTTGTAATATGAAAAGAGTAGACAATACATGAATGAATGAGCTTGGCTGTGTTCCAGTAAAACTTTGTTTACTAAAACAAAAGGGTCTGGCCCTCAGGCCTTAGTTTACAGATCCTGAGACTATCAGCAGCTCTTGAATTTGGGATTCCACACCCAGGCAATGATATTTTACCAGGAGATTCCAGTGTGCAGCCCCAATCGAGAAGTACTATTCTAGGAATTCCATAGGCTCAGTTCCAGACACTTGAAACAAAGGAGACTTGAAGGAAAAGGACAGAACCCTTTTGCAGGCCAGAATGTTTTTAGCTTTACATGACCCTGGATATTATTGGAATTTTCTGGGTCCAAGTGATCATTTATAACCACTTGGCATTTATTTTTAGAAAGTTTATGCTTAGTAGACACATCTTCAAGGGCTCTTTTTGAAAATGAAAGGATACACAAAACATTTGCTCTAGAGGGACACTGGCCTCTGGGCACTCTTTTATTCCTCCAAGTTCAAACGAGTGGTGAAGAGCAAAATCAGCAGCTGCAGAAAGACTCTAAGTGCTTCCTTTAGGAGAGTGATGCCATCTTGGGATGGGTTTCTAAAGCAGCTGGTTTGGTTGGAGGACGTGGCTGCCTGGGGGTTCCTTGACCCCATGAAAAGGTTTTGATTCCCCTGGTCACTTTGTAAGGAGCTCGTTGTGATTGTTTAGTTGCCAAGTCAGGTCCGACTCTTTGTGACCCCGTGGACTGTAGCCTGCCAGCCTCCTCTGTCCATGGGATTCTCCAGGCAAGAACACTGGAGTGGGTTGCCATTTCCTTCTCCAGAGGAGCTACTTGCCCTTGCCAAGTTGTGAGTCAATGTGCGCAGGGCTATGGCATGTGCCAGTGATGAGAACTCTGAGAGTTGGGGGGGACAGCCTGCTGGGACATGCCTTTGCGCTCTGTCCCTCCCCAGGCTGGGCATTTTAACCTGCCTGGCAGGATGAGGCAGCCACTTTTGGCATGGAGACAGGCCAGATATGGCTTAGAGAGAGGCAGGTGAATTCTGATATCTTAGTTTGGCGGCTCTCTGTAGATGCCAGTAAAACAGAATTCAAGGAATGGTGTTTACCAAGGAGAACTGGAGTCTTGAATATTTAGCACATTCTTCATTCATTGAACTCTTATTAAGTGCCTCCTCTGTACCAGGCATGGCTGAGGCAGCTGCTAGTTCCCAGTCACTGCTCCTTGGAAGCCCCCAGGCCTGCAGGAGACACACTGGCAAACAGTTAAAACAGCAGGAGTTAATCCTATGACCTGGCAAGGTGGCGGTGGTTTTGCCGCTGAGTCATGTCCGACTCCTGCAACCCCATGGACTGCAGCCCGCCAGGCTCCTCTGTCTGTGGGGTTTCCCAGGCAAGAACACTGGAGTAGGTTGCCATTTCCTTCTCTAGGGGATCTTCCCGACCCAAGGATTGAACCTGCGTCTCCTACATTGCAGGCAGATTCTTTACCATCTGAGCCACCAGGCAAGAACATGGAGCAATAGGAGCAGACCCAAGGGTCATCCTTATAGTTTCTTACAAAAGGGAGGGAGGGAAGGTAGGCAGGTAGATGAGAAGGATGGGAGGACGAAGGGAGGAAGGAAAGAAGGAAAGAAAAAGGTAGAGTTCTAGAAGGGCTTCCTGGGACCTGGAGAAGGAGACATTGAGGACAGTATGGATTCGTATATATTGAGGTGGCCTAAATATCATTTGGAATTTTCCATAAGATGTTATGGTGATGATTTTACAGCAAGTGATAGGAAAGCATCTTGAGACACCTTTTTTTAGTTATGCGTGGGCTCTGGCAGCATGAAGATTTTGAAGGGTCTTCTGTGTCACATGTGTTGAGGACCTTGCATTGTGTCCTGAAAGCATCAGGTCACCATGGAGGGGATTAATCAGGGCATGGCAACCCACTCCAGTGTTCTTGCCTGGAGAACCGCATGGACAGAGGAGCCTGGTGGGCTACAGTCCATGGGGTCACAGAGTCAGACATGATGGAGCAAATAACACTTTCACTTTCTTTCATGAAAAGATTGGCTTTTTAGAAAGATCACTTCTGCCACCAGTGTGGAGAGTGGGTTGGAAGGAGAAGATGGGAAGCAGACAGCCTTGTTAGGAGAATCTTGAAATAAACCAGGCAAACAAGGGTGAGGTCCTGGAGGAAGGCTCTGGAACTCTGGAAGGAGGGGAGGATTCCAGCTACCTTCTGAAGATACAGGCACTACGACCTGGTGAGGAGGTGGGAGGTGAGGGTGGAGGAGAAGCGAAGGGCCTCAGAAATCTCTGGTTCCTGCACTGTGTGGGAGTATTTTCTAGATAAGTTAAAAAAAAAAAAGATGTCAGGAGAAGATGATAACCACTGCACTACATAAAGCACACCTAAGTTAAAAAGTAAATTTCAGAAACAGAAATTTAGCAATGCATAGGTACTTGATGCTTTCTTTCTGTTTACAAATGGTAATAAATCTAGATTCCTTGGACTTCAATGCCAATGTTAAGTTCAAGTTTCTTACTGAATTCCAATGCCTGGTTTATCGCCAAGACTGTAGTTGATAGTAAACCTCTGCATTTTACTGTGGTGGTCTCAGCCTCCGGGGCTGTGGCACTGGGACCTCATGTGGCAGCTGTGATGAACAGACAGGGTGCTGCTCATGCCAGCCTGAGTTCTGAGGCTTCTCTTGTGATGAATATACCCTTGGACACATCCAGTGCCTCTTTTGTCAAGTTAGGTGACTGTTGGATTGAAGTATGAACAAGTTAGAGATTATGCAAAGACTGTAGAATTGTTCTGATTTACCCTGATCTTTTTTTTCTTCATTATTGTAATAATAATAATAATAATTCTACAACTCTGTTAACCAACGTTTTACATGAAAAAGGGCAAAGGGAAGGAGTGAGATTTAGCTAGCTCTTCAGATGATCAACTATTTTTAACCCTTGTAGAAAATCTTCCCAAAGTGCATGAGGCTTCTCTTCCTTGAGAAGTAGGGGTAACCCAGTCAAATCTTTGATCTACCTTAGGGACTGCCTCGAGGGACCCTGTCGCAGGTTTAGATGTTAACGTTCTTGATAGAAATGTAGATACTTTAAATATAAGAATGGTTGGAATATGTATACTAATCTAGAACATACCTTGAACACAGCTTTTAAAATCAGTTATCAGCGTGTATCCCTCACATCATATAAAGGGCATGGGGCTTTAAAACCAAGCTGATATGGATTCACATTCCTACTCAGCTTTTCTGGCTGTGTGACCTCGGGCAAGTTAACTAACCTTTCTGAGCCTGTTTTTTCTCACCTATAAAATACTTAACAGGCCTCTTGCTTGACCTCGTTATCTATCTATCCATAATGAAGTCGAGCAAGAGCCCTGTCTTTCTGAGAAATGCTTATTGATTAAGACATCCTGTACGTGGCAGCAGGTGTCCTGAGATGAGCTCTCCCTAAGTGTTTAGTCTGAAAGGTTTTTCCTTCATTTATTGCTGTCTTTCACTATTTATTTAGCCCCTAATTTTAGTGGCTAAAAACAACAGGGTTCATTTCTTGCAATCCTGTGGCTTGGCTGGGCAATCTTTCTGCTGAACTTGCTGGAAGGTCCGCTGGGGACAGCTCAGTGTCTCTCTCCCTGTGGCCCTTTGTCCTCGAGGAGGTCAGCCAGAGTACCCCCCTCACCCCCAGTGATCTCAGGGTTCCCAGAGCGTGAGAATGGAAGCCACAAAGCCTGTCATAAAGACACAAAGCTACAAAACCTGGGCTCTGAAATCCCAGGACAGCACTTTCCCCTTATTCTACTGGTCAAAGTCAGTTATACAGCCAGTAATTGATTTCAGTCATTAAAATGTGAAAGACAAACCCAAGTTAAGGCAGAGAGCGGGCCAGGGACGGGGGAGCTGCCGGTACAGACTGGGTCGGGGGGCCTTGCTGAAGTAGTGACTCCCGCACAGAGAACTGAAGGATGAGAGGGAACTCCGGAAGGGCGCTGCCCACGAGGACTGACCAGCCAAAGCAGAGGTCCTGAGACGGACAGGAGCACGCTGTCTGCTGGGAAGGGCAGGCGCCTGCAGGCTTGAAACGAGCCCAGTGAGGTCCTCCAGAGCCACATCTGGCTCTGACCAGGGCTGAATGGATGTCCATCTCTTTTCTTCTAAACGATGGCAGTAGAAATATGTTTAATTCAAGATAGTCATTCAGTGGGAATCTATGAAGTTGAAATTTTACTAAATAAGGCTCGCGTGTATGTGTGTGTGTGTGTGGTCAGTTGCTCATTCGTGTCTGACTCTATGGACTGTAGCCTGCCAGGCTCCTCTGTCCATGGGGATTCTCCCTGCAAGAATACTGGAGTGGGTTGCCATGCCCTCCTGCAGGGGATCTTCCCAACCCAGGGATTGAACCCAGGTCTCCTGCATTACAGGTGGATTCTTTATCATCTAAACCACCAGAGAAGCCCAATTAAGGCTTAGTTTGGGGAAAAAAAATTATTCCCATGGGCATGGATGCTAAAAGATCATAGATATTTTTTAAAGTAATGTCTGTCCTAGAGGTTCCTGAATGACATCTCTGATCTTTCCTGGCGAAATGTCTTACTCCCTTTAAGATGAGTCTTTCTCAGTCCTCTGGGTTAGGAATGTATGTAAACCATTTGTTGTTCAGTCACTAAGTTGTGTCTAACTCTTTGCCACTCATGAACTGCAGCAAACCAGCCTTCCCTGTCCTTCACTGTCTTCCAGAGTTTGCTCAAATTCACATCTGTTGAGTTGGTTATGCTATCTAACAGTCTCATCTTCTGCTGCCCCCTTCTTCTTTTGCCTTCAATCTTTCCCAGCATCAATCTTTTCAAATGAATTGGCTCTCCACATCAGATAGTCAAAGTATTGGAGTTTCAGCTTCAGCATCAGTCCTTCCAATGAATATTCAGGGTTGACTGGTTTGATCTCCTTGCAGTCTGGGGGACTCTCAAGAGTCTTCTCCAACACCACAGCTCAAAAGCGTCAGTCCTTTGGCCCTCATCCTTCTTCATGGTCCAACGCTCATATCTGTCCATGGCTAGTGGAAAAACCATAGCTTTGACTATATGTATGTTTGTCGGCAAAGTGATGTCTCTGCTTTTTAATACACTGTCTAGGTTTGTCATAATTTTCCTTCTAAGGAGCAAGTGTCTTTTAATTTTGTGGCTGCAGTCACCATCTGCAGTGAATTTGGAGCCCAAGAAAATAAAATCTGCCATTGTTCCCACTTTTTCCCATCTATTTGCCTTGAAGTGATGGGATATTGGCTATAACTATAGATAACTCAGAATCTGGGTTTCCATGGCAGACACCTGGGTAAAGGGAGAAACACACAAAGGGATGAAGGATGGAGAGCCCCTCTGAATGTCTCTTCCTCTTCGCAGGCTGTGACTGTAACTTGGAAGGAGTTCTCCCTGAAATCTGTGATGCCCAAGGGAGGTGCCTGTGCCGCCCTGGTGTGGGGGGCGCTCAGTGTGATGCCTGCCGCTCAGGTTTCTACTCTTTCCCTATTTGCCAAGGTAAGTGAGCAACATGAACATAGTTACCATCAGTCCCTTGAGATAAGTTTCCTCCCAAGGAAATTCAGAGGCTCCTTTTGGCAGAAATGTGTGGCCTCCCGTTTAAATGAACGAGCTGCTGGCTCAGATATGTATGTTACATGTGACCGTCCTACCTTGGCCATGTCACCACCCTTATTTTGCCTTTTGCCCTTAACCTTCTTCCTTCCCAGTGGTCAACCTGTGGGCTCTGGAGAGGAGGTGGTACCTGAACAGTGTTTAGGAGCCTACCAGGCAGACAAGGGGGAGGAGGCTGGGGATTCCAGTAAGGAGGACAGCACACACAAAACCACAGCCTTCTGNTTTTGCCTTTTGCCCTTAACCTTCTTCCTTCCCAGTGGTCAACCTGTGGGCTCTGGAGAGGAGGTGGTACCTGAACAGTGTTTAGGAGCCTACCAGGCAGACAAGGGGGAGGAGGCTGGGGATTCCAGTAAGGAGGACAGCACACACAAAACCGCAGCCTTCTGCTTCTCCACTTGGTTTGTCTCTTAGTCTCCCATCCTAGTAAGAGCCACCGAAGGGGCTGGAGGGAGGGAGAGGGAGGAGTCTGGCCCAGGCCCTGAAGAACAACAGGTGTGCGGTCAGTGATGCGTGTGTGCTAGGTTGCTTCAGTCGTGTCCAACTCTTTGCAACCCAATAGACTGTAGCCCCCCAGGCTCCTCTGTCCGTGGGATTCTCCAGGCAAGAGTATTGGACTGTGTTGCCATTCTCTTCTCCAGGGGTATCTTCCTGACCCAGGGATCGAACCTGGGTCCTCCCCCATTTCAGGCTTCCCTGGTGGCTCAGGCAGTAAAGAATCTGCCTGCAGTGTGGGAGACTCAGGTTCGATCCCTGGGTCGGGAAGATCCCCTGGAGAAGGGAATGGCTATGCACTTTTCTGAATTAAGGGCTTAGGTAAATCCCCAATTAATTCAAGGTATCTTAACTCCAACATTTCATTATGTATCACAACGTGATAATAGAAATAACGCACACAGTAAGTGTAATACGCTTGAATCGTCCCCGAACCATCCTCCCCTGTTCTGGCCTGTGGAAAAATTGTGTTCCATGAAACTGGTCCCTGATGCCAGAAAGGTTGAGAACCACTGCTGTACCTCATTTTAAGAGCCTGCAGCCCCAATCCTGGCTGATCTCCTTGTATGCCACATCCCCAGCCCTCACTTTTCCTCCGGGTCCTGGGCCTCTATCCTCNTTTGGGTTGTGGTTACTGGTAGTTCCTTAGAAAAGTTCTATATATATGTTACCAGTGCATGTCTAACCTTTTCCTACATGTCAGCGCATTCTCACAAATCAGATGAACTGGCCCTGGAAAGGGGCCAGATGCACCAGTGGATGGCAGGTGGCAGTGCGGGTGGAGGTTTCTGACCTGGGATGCCCCGGGGAGAGCCCTCTCCCAGCCTTTCCAAGGGGGAAAACCAAATCCAGAAGGATGGGCCAAGTTCTGTGCAATTTTGCTTTGAACTGGCCCTTCGCTTTGCAGTTCATTGTTTGTCTAGATCATTGAGGTGGTTGGAAGAAGCCTTGGGATTTTCTGTACTTCTGATCAGTTAGCCAGAGAGGTGGAGGGTGTTCACTACGATGGAACTGAAATGCTGACTTTGTAGCTCTGATGGAGAAGGCATCAGCCTGCTCTTCCAACAGAAGAAATAGCTCCAAAATCCTGGGCGTCGAGAGCACCCCTGAAATAATAAGGAGCTCTCTTTTCCTAGCAATTTACATGTCGTCTAGCAGTGTCGCCTCACACTGTGAGTTTATTCACTGACAGAGAAGAGGGTGGTGTTCCCAGAACAGTGCCTCACACAGCAGTGTTGCAAGATTCGACGAGAAAACACATATCAGTTGAACTACAGGGGTGGATCCGGAAAAGGATTTCAATAGTTGCTTATTCCTTCATTTAATAAATATCTATTTGGCTTGTCATAGAGACCAGGACTCTGTATGCAGGTCAAGAAACAATAGTTAAAAAAAAAAAAAAAGAAAAGAAACAATAGTTAGAACTGGACATGTAACTGTAGACTGGTCCAAAATTGGGAAAGGAGTATGTCAAGGGTGTATATTGTCACCCTGCTTATTTAACTTATATGCAGTGTACATCAGGCGAAATGCCAGGCTGAGCGAATCCCAAGCTGGAATCAAGATTGCTGAGCAAAATATCAACAACCTCAGATATGCAGATGATACCAATCTAATTGGAGAAAGCAAAGAAGAACTAAAGAGCCTCTTGATGAGGGTGAAAGAGGAGAGTGAGCGAGAGGGGATGAAATGGTTGGATAGCATCATCAACTCGATGGATGTGAGTTTGAGCAAACTCCAAGAGACAGTGAGGGACAGGGAGGCCTGGTGTGCTACAGTCCATGGAGTTGCAAAGAGTCAGACATGACTGAGCGAGTGAACAACAACCAGAAGAAAAGACCAGGACTGTGCTTGAGGCTGGAAGATTTGAGGGGAGCACAGCAGGACAGGCTCCCTGATTCCTTGTATTATTTAATATTGTCATTTTTAAATACTCTTTGAGAATCAAAGTATCTCAAAGCAGAAGCACAGTGAAGAGCAGATGAGAAGAAAAGATTCCAGAAACTCAGAACGACCTGGATCAAAGCAAAGAGCAGATTTGAAATATTTGCAAAGCACTGTGGTATTTCCAAGAGTGAGAAACGGGCTGCCAGTGTTGGGTTTGAGTTTGGGATCTGGCAGCTTTGATCAATAAGCTGGATAGAAACCCGAAGTGTGATGCCAGACTGAGTCATTCACGGTTTAAAATAATGTACCTGTGTTTCAGGCCGTGTCTTTGTTTTCACCGCTGGAGTGTATCTGCATCTTCTGAGGCTCCCTAGACAGCCCCTCTGGTCCTGGGAGGAGTCAGTGTTAATTTCACCCATGTGATGCTGGCTGGAGCTGCCTCTCTGTTGCTCTGGGCTCCTGTTGCTGCTCTGACTGCCAGCATGAGTGTTTGCTCTCTGCATTCCCTTCTTTAAAGAAAGAAGAGCAGAGAGGACCTGTGTCAGGGATCTCCAAAGGGACAGATCCCTGTACTGTCCCTGTCTGTACAGTAAATCGCCCACCTGTGAACGAGTTCCAGCCCCAGAGCAGGTTCATTCGTCCAACAAAGTAAGCCTAGGTACCCCACTGACATAATCGGTTATACAGTACTGTACTCTGTGTGCTTAGTTGCTCAGTCACGTCTGACTCTGCGAACCCATGGACTGTAGCCCGCCAGGCTCCTCTGTCCATGGAGATTCTCCAGGCAAGAATACTGGAGTGGGTTGCCATGCCCTCCTCAGGGGATCTTCCCAACCCGGGGATTGAACCTAGGTCTCCCACATTGCAGGTGGGTTCTTAACCATCTGAGCCACCAGGGAAGCCCCTGTACAGTACTGTAATGGGTTTATAATACTTTTCACACCAAAAATACATGAAAAACAAACACGAAAAATAAAGAAAGCACTTTTAACCTTATAGTACTGTACCTTGAAAAGTACAGTAGTACAGTACAAGGGCTGGCATACAGGGGCTGGCATCGCCTGAACAGGCAGGAAGAGTTACTGGCTGGAGGAGGGAGAGGAGGTGGGAGATGGCAGAGCTGAAGGATCGTCAGCAACAGGAGACGGAGAGCAGGCTGCAGTTCCACTTGTGCCTGTTGTTGGAGGAACACACATTTGCATCTTTGAAAGCTTGCAACTTGAGGGTTTGTATGTAAGGGACCTACTATCTCTATAGATATAGATAGATGTAGATATAGATAGATTTAAGGAATCAGTGCATGTGTTTGTGGGGCTGGTGCGTCTAAAATCTGCAGGGCAGACCAGTAGGCTGGAAACCCAGGGAGGGAGGGGGGAGTTGATGCTGCAGCTGGTGTCCATGGGCTGTCTGGAGGCAGAATTCCTTCTTCCTCCCGAACCTCATGCTTTTCTCGTATGGCCTTCAACTGATGGGACAAGGCCCACCCAGACTGCAGAGTAACCTGCTTTTCTCGAGGTCAGCAGACTTAAATGTTTGTCGCATCTAACAAAGCACCTTTTCAGCCGTACTTGGTGTTGGGCCAACATCTGAGCCCTACAGCCTAGGCAGCATGCAAGCATAAACCATCCCAGAGCCCAAGAATGTTTCCTCAGTCATCTGCCCCTGGGTAGGGACCTGATCTCTGCAGACAGGCCTGGAGGGAATGTGGGGCCTTGGAGGATGCTGGCCCAGATAGCCAAAGAACTGAGTCCGTGTCCTGCTGTCTGACGTGAGCTGGCTGAGCAGCACTAGACCTGTTTCTTCTTCTCTCTTACGTTTAGTTTCTTAGGATCATGTCACTAATTCCCTAGTCCCTCTTCTGGAGTTCTACCCCATTGAGCTCTTGTCAAGTAGATGCTAATATTATTCCCACTTAAAAAAGGGAAACTGTGTTTTAGAGCAACGGAGCGATGTGTTTCAGGTTCCAAATCTGATTAGAGGTGAAGCTGGAACTGCCTTTGGGTCTTTTGGGCCCCACCTCCATACTCTTATGCGGGTGCCGGGTGCCCCTGCCGTGGGTCTGACCGATGTCTTTTCATCCAGCCTGCCAGTGTTCAGCCCGTGGGTCCTACCAGACGCCCTGCAGTCCAGTGACTGGGCAGTGCGAGTGCCGGCCGGGGATCACGGGACAGCGGTGCGACAGGTGTCTCTCGGGCGCCTCTGATTTCCCCCACTGCCAAGGTAGGGAAGACCACAGATGGCTGGAGGGTGGGCTCCTCTCCACCTTGTGTGTGTGGCCTGCCTCCCAGAGAAGCCTGCAAAGCCTGCCAGACCCACTGCTGGCCACTGCTTCACTTTTGACTCTAATCTGCCTGGTTCTTCCCCTTGTAACGTGAGATTGACTAAGGCAAGAAATTAATTAATTGTAGGCATAATTTTAGTACAGGTGGAGAGCAAGAGGGCTGTGATAATGAAAGAAGTAAGTCTTGGTTAACTAAAAAACGTACGTACAAATTCTATAACAGCTAGTGTGTTAGTCGCTCAGTTGTGTCCATGACTCCATGGACTGTAGCCCACCAGGCTCCTCTGTCCATGGAATTCTCCAGGCAAGAACACCGGAGTGGGTTGCCATGCCCTCCTCCAGGGGCTCTTGCCGCAAACTCCAGTCTCCTACGTTACAGGCAGATTCTTTCCCTTCTGAGCCACCAGGGAAGCCCAGCATCGAATTGGACAATTGAAAAAAAAAACTCTTTGTATAGTACTGCCCTCTTCTGGATAATTCTAAGGATGTTCAAAATTCTAGACTCATTTCCCCAGTCGCCTTTTCGTCATTTAGAAATGAACTTTCAGGAGGAGGCAGGGAAGAGAGTCAGTCGTTCAGTGACCAAAAGGGTGATTTGGGGAGTAAGGACCACGAAGGCTATTAGAGGTGTCTTTTTCTGAATTATTGAGTTGGTCCAGAAGTTCTTTTGGGTTTTACTATAAGATGTTATAGAAAAATGCAAATAAACTTTTTGGCCAACTGATGGGTGCAAAGACCTTGCCACCCATCTATCAAAAAATATAGATGCACTAGTTTTAAAAACAAGGAAAGCTTAAAAAAAAAACTTCGAAACATCAAAACAAAGGGACAAATGAACACTAAATCTCCAGACATTTCTATACCCTGTAACTATTTATATATTATATCCAGGCTTCAGCAATGTCTGTGACCCAGCTGGAACTGTGGACTACAGTTTGGTAAGTAGAAGATTGTTAAAGGGTTGCAGTTCTAACTATTATTCTGATATTTATTTGAGACTGACACATTTGTGAGCTTCCTGAAATTAAAAGTAAATTAAAATAAGAACTGAGGCTGAGTTGCTTGAAGAGACTATTGCTCTTTTTCAAAGTGCATATATGATATTGTAATTTCTTTGGGTCAAAACCAAAAGAATTCAGTTTATTTAAACTTTTTGTAGAATTGTAGAGTCCTAGCGTTCCTCTGGAGGCATTACCTCCCTAGAGACCTGCATATAAGCCTGACATGGATAATTAAAATTAAGAAAATCAAAGGCCAGTAAACATTTAATTAAGCTGTCTGTGTACAGAGTAATTGTAGTCTACCTGATGTTACTCCAAGCACAGTGCTGTGGCATTCTGATTCATTTTCCAAGCACTTTAGAAATTGTCTTTTTAGCCTCAGAGCCTGCAAAGCTAGAGCCCCAGGTTCTGGAGGGAAAGTGGGAGAAAGTTCTCTATCCTCACTGTGGGACTTGATGATGTTTAAGCAAGGAGGTGACTCTTGCATATTATAAACATGCTTGCAGATAAATCTAATTTCTACTGAATCTCGGCAAGTTAAATGTTCAGATATTTTGTTTAGATTTATATCCACGTTGTAGCAAAATCCACAGATAATGACAATGTTGTAAATAAGAATCATTACAATTTTTTCTTGTGTACACCCATGGCAGATTCATGGTGATGTATGGCAAAACCAATACAATATTGTACAGTAATTAGCCTCCAATTAAGATAAATAAATTTAAATTAAAATTTTTTTTTCTTATTCTGAATTTTCCAATTTTGTTTTAAGCACATGTATAGATTCTGTGTATAACAAATAAGTAAATAGGAAAACGAAAGCAATTAGCATATTGTTAAAATCAACCCAGCACTTTCACTCCCTCTGAATATACTTAATTTACTTTTCATGACCAAAATATATTTCTGTGACCAGCTTTTCTCAGAATGCTTGTTTGGAAACCTCTTCATTCTAAGATGTCAGATGATTAATTTTCTTTTAAAGGGCCATTGCCAATGCAAGCTTCATGTTGAAAGTCCTTCGTGTAGCATCTGCAAACCATTATATTGGAATCTGGCCAAAGAAAACCCTGATGGATGTTCAGGTAAGGTTTTCTATGTTCAGTGTTTTTAATATATTGTAACTTCCTCTTAATTTTCTCTACCTCAGTGACTCAACTCACAAAAGAGCTATTGATTTAATCCATTCAGTTTGTTTGAAATTCTGTATAAATGTTTTGATGTCTCACCCCCCGACTTTTGGCAGAACTTCTATCATTTTCGAAATCTCAGCAAGGGATTTATATCCTGTTTCCATATGTATCATGTTGTTTGTGATGGCAGCTGCTTGATAAATGGTTTTTCCGCCTTGTTTTTGTAATCCACACTTTCCGGTTTCATTTTATTTTCATTTTATGTTTAGTTGGAAGCCAGGATAGAACTGAAAAACACTAAGCTAAAGATAGCTCAGTGGAGTGGATATTTTTCAATAGGGTATATTTTCATGTAAGCATATCAGTAATAACCTTGACCTTAGACTCGAGTGAAAATCCCATGACGGTGCAGCTTTTGTCATTTATGAAAGGTCCTAAATGAACCAGTACTTCTTGTAGGTAGATGGTATTGATCCAGTTGTTGGGTTCTGCTGAGCCCAGGAAGCAGTCCAGTTTTAGGCCTGATGGATGCAAACTGGAATTCTTTTGGAGCATGCTGGAAAATCACTGCACCTGTATTACTACTAGTGTGTCCTGTACTGAGAGGCGGAACTAGCCTTTCTGTAACCTTGGTCCAAGAATGCTCTCTTCTCTTCCCAGAATGCCGATGCCACATGGCGGGAACCATGAGCGGAATTGGAGAGTGTGGGCAGGTAACGTGGGCCAAGTTTTCCTGGGATGCTGGTAGAATATAGTAATGGTCAATTGTAGGATTTCTGCAGGAGGGGGTTAGTACCTCTGTAATTATATAGCATGTGGCTGTCTTCATGGGATTTTTCAGATCTCGGCTACCCTGCTTCATAGGACGAAACAAACCAGTTTGAAATCTTGAAGATTAGCAAATTCTGTGAAAAAAGTAGTGAAAATCGCTTAGTTGTGACCAACTCTTTGCCTCCCCTTGGAGCTCCTTTGTCCATGGGATTTCCCAGGCAAGAATACTGGAGTGGGTTGCCATTCCCTTCTCCACAGGATCTTCTTGACCGAGGAACTGAACCTGGGTCTCCTGCATTGCGGGCAGATTCTTTGCCATCTGAGCCACCAGGGAAGCCCAGCAAATTCTGTAATCTCACCAAATTTTGTCATCTGCTCATTGTTCTGCAGTTAGATGGTGACTGTCATTGTAAATCCCATGTTGGTGGTGATTCCTGTGACACATGTGAAGATGGATATTTTGCTTTGGAAAAGAGCAATTACTTCGGGTGTCAAGGTAAGTTCTCCCAGGGGTTCCTGTGTAAGGCAAAAATGTCGATGGGCAAAGACTGTCAGAGTAACCTCGCTTCCGAGTTCACTGTCTTCTTGCTAACTTTCTGATAGAATGGGACTGAAAAGTTCTGTCTAGGGAAATAGGCCAAAATTCCCTTAAGACGAGTAGTAAGTTTCAGCCAGAACTGCTTCCCCTTTTTTTCTAGCAGCACACTGTTGGGTCGATTATAAAAAATCACAGTTGGGGTGTGGGGGAGCCCTGGGGGAGATGTAAATAACATCAAGACTTAGTCATTTTAGAGATGAATTTAAATGTAAATAACATCTTGACCTAGTCATTTAAAAAATAAATTTGAAATACTAAAAAAGTTCACACAAGATAATACCATGTTAAATAATACAATTGCAGGAGTGGTTGCCCGACAAGGCCACTGTGATATCTTTCCAGCAGCCTCTCCTTAGCACCTACTGTTTACAACATACTGTGTTGTGAAATCGTGTTTAGCTCGTGGCTGCTGTCCCTTTACATGGTACAGCAGAGTTGGAAGTGGCCTACCAGTGCATCTCTGCTTTTCGGGTGGACTCTGGAGGGGAGGGAGGGCATGCCATCTTACTCTGGGATTGTCCTACAAATTTCAAATACCTCCTGCATGTAAGACGCGTCCGGGGAAAGAAGGCAACCCCGGGCTTCCTGGTTTCCACTCCTCATAGAGGGAGGGAAGGCCTCCAGCCTGGAGATGCTGTGATGGGTGACCCCAGCCGTTTCCCGACTCTCAGGGTGTCGGTGTGACATCGGTGGAGCCGTCACCCCTGCATGCAGCGGGCCCTCCGGGGTCTGCCAGTGCCGAGAGCACGTCGTGGGGAAGGCCTGCGAGCGGTGAGTCCTCAGGGAGACGCCTTTGTGTTCCGATATTGTGAAGGCTTTTTCAGCGTCCTGTCTGTGCTGACGGTCCCGGGGAGAGGGGAGCGGTCCCACGGTGGTGAGAGAACAGGAAATGAAGCTGTGCTGTCATATGCAGTCTCGACACTCGTCTGTGAGTCCAGTTAAGAGACTTCCCTAGTGGTCCAGTGGTTACAACTTCGCCTTCCAAAGCAGGGGGTATGGGCTCGATCCCTGGTCAGAGAGCTAAGATCCCACATGCCTCACAGCCAAAAAAAAAACCAAAGCATAAAACAGAAGCAATATTGTAGGAAATTCAGTAAAGACTTTAAGAAAGGTCTGCATCAAAAAATAATCTCTCTTTTTAAAAAAACAGAAGGTATAAAGCTCTAAAATGATGCCACTTTGCAGATCACGGAGTAGCCTCACTGGAAAGTTCCCAGAGGGTCAGAAAGCCAGGTGGGCGAGTCTGGGGCTGGAGGCAGGAGGTGGGTTCTCACGGCTGAACATCCATGTGAACTCCCAGCCTGGAGGAGCCTGGCACTTGCACCTTCTGCTTCTTTTTCAGGACCCATGACTGTGGGGCTTGGGTACTGGGGGGTAAGACAGCTTTAGGAATGGGAGGAAGTCCTCCATCTCATGCAGAAGTAAATCACAGTGAACGAAAGGAGCAAGGGAGCCAAGTGGAAACTGGGGTCCCAGAGGGACTATGGCGGGTATGGTGCACGCAGCCTCCGTCCTGATTGTTTAGCAGTTTCTGTATTTATCTGAAACCATGGTCCATCCATAAGTGTCCCTCTGTGGAGGGAGGAAAACTCTAACTTTTAATATGCCGAGTTTGGCTCATTTGCTGAAATTCTTGTGACATGCAACATCTTCTAAATCTCATCTTCACTGTTTCTGCCTTGTCACCAGGTTAATAAAGAGATCTTTATTAACCATCTTCTTTATTGATGGAATGGAACATCTCTCCTTTTCCTTGATGTTCCTAGCACTTGCGTTCTCAGGCTCAGAGCTGCTCAGCTGTGCTTTCTCCTGCTCTTTCTAAATAAATGGTGGTCATAGGGGTTCATAATAAAATGAATGTGAAGAAGGGTACATCTGTAGTTTTGTCTTCCTGTAGACCAGCAAGGCTCATGATGGAAGAGAGGAACTTTGTGAACTGGCTCAGAAACATTTCCCCCCCATGTTTTGCTTCTTTCCTCCTTCCTGTTGATAAAGCAAGCTTTCCCCCTATTTAACCAGCATGAGTGTTTTCTCCTTTCTGCTATGTAGGTGATTGGCTAACTTGGAAGTTGAAGTAATACGTCAGAATAAATTACCCAAATTATCCTGAGGCCAAAATACTGACATTACAGTCAATACATACATACATGCGTTGCGTTGTGTTAAGTCGCTTCATTTGTGTCCGACTCTTTCCAACCCTGTGGACTCTAACCCCCAGTCTCCTCTGTCCATGGAATTCTCCAGGCAAGAATACTGGAGTGGGTTGCCATGCCCTCCTCCAGGGGATCTTCTTGATGGACGGATTGAACCCACCTCTCTTATGTCTTCTGCGTTGGCAGGCGGGTCCTTTACTACTAATGCCACCTGGGAAGCTCCACATATATACCTATGGGATGTAAATTGTCCTTTGATTTAGTAGTGAATAATACTGAAATAAAAGGTTAGCAAGCCAGAAATATAGATGCCACACTATCTTTCTTCCAGGTTGATAAATCTTACATCTTTTTGCCCTCAGTTCCTCCAAATGTTTTTTTTATAATCTGCATTTTAGTTTTACCTACAAGTTTAGAAAGCATTCACATTCACTTTGTTTTCTAAAGTTTTTGTGATAATGTAATATGTATTCATTGTAAAATTTTAAGGAGTACCTGAAGGTAAAAAGGCAAAGGGAAGTCTTCATCCTACCACCCAGAGATAATACCTTTTAATATATTTTTTTAATATTTTCTGGGCTTTTCCTATGAATAAAAATTAGTATTGAATTTGTTTCATGTAATTTATATCAATATCTTCACATGATATCATGAATATTTTCCATTGTAATTAAGTAGTTTAAAATACTAATGGTTACATAATATTTTAAAATTTCTTTGATTATTTCATAATTATACATTTGTATTGTTTCCAAGATTTTCACTATTATAGACATTCTTTTTATGTTAATTTTTGACCCTATAAAATCATTCTTTAGAAAATATTCCCCAAGGTAGAATTACTAGGTCAATGAGAATGAACGTTTTTAGGGCTCTTCATAAATTAGCTCCAGAGAAATTGTAAGCACTCCTAATTCTACTTGCAATATAGGAGCAGACCTTTAATGTTCCTTGATTAATTGGTCTTTATGGTTTTAAATCCATCAACACCTATTAGCTTGGGACTGGATTGTCAAAATCCTACCATTCTGAAGGACTTAAAGTTGTTTGCATATAGAATGTCACAGAAGGTTTAGAATATTTTGGTTTTGTTTTTTAACTTTTCTCACATGGCATGTGGAATCTTAGNGAGCAGACCTTTAATTTTCCTTGATTAATTGGTCTTTATGGTTTTAAATCCATCAACACCTATTAGCTTGGGACTGGATTGTCAAAATCCTACCATTCTGAAGGACTTAAAGTTGTTTGCATATAGAATGTCACAGAAGGTTTAGAATATTTTGGTTTTGTTTTTTAACTTTTCTCACATGGCATGTGGAATCTTAGTTCCTCAATCAGGGGTGGAACCCATATCCCCTGCAATGGAAGTGTGGAGTCTTAACCACTGGACAACCAGGGAAGTCCTGAGTTAGAATAATTTTGATCCTTCTCTGTGGTTACCAATATTGGACTCCTGAGTCCATTTATAGGCATAAAATAAGAGAAGACAAGGCACAGAAAAGTCATTCTCATGATCAAAACATAAATGTGTATGTAGAGAAAATGTATTTAACTTATAAACTTAGCTTAGGAAAGTATTTGTCATAATGTAACATATATTCACGGTAAAATTTCACTGTTGTGTTCACTGTTAAATCTATGCTGCTTAGCAACAGTGCTTGGCAAAGACATACAGTTCAGTTCAGTTCAATCTCTCAGTCATGTCGAACTCTTTGCGACCCCATGTACCATAGCATGCCAGGCCTTCCTGTTCATCACCAACTCCCGGAGTTTACCCAAACTCATGTCCATTGAGTCGGTGATGCCATCCAACCATCTCATCCTCTATTGTCCCCTTCTCCTGCCCTCAATCTTTCCCAGCATCAGGGTCTTTTCAAATGAGTCAGCTCTTTGCATCAGGTGGCCAGAGTATTGGAGTTTCAGCTTCAGCATCAGTCCTTCCAGTGAACACACAGGACTGATCTCCTTTAGGATAGACTGGTTGGATTTCCTCGCAGAGACATTAATATTTATGTAATCAGTGAATGTGAGTATATAAATGAATGAATTTATGGCAAA
Source organism: Neotragus moschatus (assembly GCA_006410615.1). Lineage (NCBI taxonomy): Eukaryota > Metazoa > Chordata > Mammalia > Artiodactyla > Bovidae > Neotragus > Neotragus moschatus. The sequence goes on along the minus strand of SJYA01002831.1, from coordinate 313,654 downwards.
TAATTCAGTTTGACTTTGCTAAGTGGTTGGTAGCCATTTAGAACATTTCAGAGGATGCCATCACTGGTTTGTTCTTAATTATTTTCTCTACCTGGAATGAATAGGAGTTGGATGTATTTTTTGGGAATGTTTACGTGAGTTAAAGCAATAGTTTAGAGAAAAAGCAGGGGGCCTCTCTCCCTTGTCCATATTTAATGTGTTCTGTTAATTATGGGGAGTTCTTTAATGCCACCTACTGGGATTAAAGGATATTTGGGTTATCAGTGAGCCTCAGTTCACTATATGTGCGTTTACTTTTTATTTATAAAAGGCCTGAAAACAACTACTATTTTCCGGATTTGCATCACATGAGGTACGAGATTGAAGACGGCACTACACCCAGTGGAGGAGCACTTCGGTTTGGGTTTGACCCCCTGGAATTTCCAGAGTTCAGCTGGAGGGGGTACGCTCAGATGACTCCGGTGCAGGTAAGCAGCCAAGGGGACCCGCCTCAGGGCAGAGCTGCCCAGGCGCTCGCCCACAGCTCTCACAGAGCGTCCCCCCAAAGGTGGACCCTTCCCAAAACTGACTCCAGAATTCTTGTTCTGCGGAGTATGGATGGGGCTCCGGCTAAGGTTGGATTTTATATTAAGCATATATATAGATTTCACAGCTTACTGTTACTTTAATTTGGTCACCAAATCAGAAAATGAAGCGATTAAAGATGGTGTTTATCCCTAGAGACTTTTTTAAAAATTGTGTAACTTTTACATTTCAGCATAATAAAAATAATTCTTAAAAGTAACACAGACTATTGTCTAAAAAGTTTACAGCACATACAAAGATAAGAGTAAAGCCCCAAGTGAGAAAGGTTTTCTCCAACACTTAAAAAAAAACCATGAAATCGTCAAATAAAACAAACAGTGTATAAAATAAGCAATGTTTGAGGAGATAATCCCTTAAAGCAAAGAAATTTTCACAAACCTGCTCCTCTTTGTTCTGACTGTATAAATTTAGGTGATACTAAACATAAATTGTGTCCTATTGTGTGTCTAATATGTTGACTGTCAGCTCCATTCTTTTTATAAGAAGTTTCCCAGGGACTTCCCTGACCGTCCAGTGGTTAAGACACTGCACTTCCGCTGCAGGGGGCTCGGGTTCAAGCCCTGGTCGGGGAACTAAGATCCTGCATGCTTTGAGGTGTGGCAAAAAAAAAAATTTTTTTTAATTAAAAAGAAGTTTCCCATAGGAGATTAGGCTCTATTTTAACATAAGAGACGTTTTTCTTTAAAGCCATTTGTGGAGGATAAAAACGAGTTGACAAATAATGCTAATAAAACCCGTATTGCTGATTTCTGACTAATATTTNCTACTCAGCCATGAAAAGAATGAAATAATACCATATGCAGCAACGTGGATGGACCTAGAGATTATCATACTAAGTGAAGTAAGTCAGAAAGAGAAAGACGAATACCATATGGTATCACCTATATGTGAAATTTTAAATATGATACAGATAAACTTATTTACAAAACAAAAACAGACTCACAGACATTGAAAACAAACTTATGGTCACCGAAAGGGAAAGGGAGGAGGCGGGGGGATAAATTAGGAGTTTAAGATTAGCAGATACAAGCTACAGTGTATAAAATAGATAATAAGGTCCTACTGTATAGCATAGGGAACTATATCCTATAATAAATCGTCATAAAAAAATAAATAAATCGTCATAGACAATACATGTATATAACTGAATCACTTTGCTACATTCCAGAAATTAACACAACATTGTAAATCAACTATACTTCAATCAAAACTTTTAAAAAATTACATTAAAATCCACTCAGGTATTAAGACCACTGAGCCCCTACTTTTTCTCTCCCACACATTCTCCTCTTCTCTGTTATAGACAAATTGAGGGCTGTGAAGAGAGAAAAGCTTTGTGGCCAGTATTCAAGTCTCTCACCATTGTGACAAACATTCCCCCTCCTTCCCTGGGCAGATAGGCAGGGATGCTAGGATGGCAGAAGTCCAGCCCCTGCCCTTTTCTGAAGAGCTGCTTCTCTGAATCCCTGCTGTGGGCCCACTTGGCACCCTCAGTGGAACATGTTCTTCCTCTCTGGTCCCACAGGCAGTGGGCCAGGTTCAGGCTATGATTCACCAGGATCATAAAACATCACTTTTCACACGAAGCCAGGAGAGCGTTGCTCTGCTGGAGGAGTAAAAAGCCAGAATACATTATCTACAACTCTGGATCCTATAGGGATGAAGGCAACCAGCATGTCAAAAGAACATCTTTTCAATGGGCAGTTTATTATTATCTTTGGTTCTGAGTTTATTAACAACCCAGAAGAACCGGTAAAACTTCCTTGAACTTTGAAAATAAAAATGTTTGCCTGAAACGCTTATCTCTGATGCTTAAGAAGTGAAAGTGTTAGTCACTCAGTTTTGTCTGGCTCTTTATGACCCCATGGACTCTAGTCCGCCAGGCTCCTCTGTCCATGGAGTTCTCTAGACATGAATACTGAAGTGGGTAGCCATTCCTTTCTCCAGGGTATCTTCTCGGCCCAGGGATTGAACCTGGGTCTCCCACATTGCAGGCAGATTCTTTACCGTCTGAGCCACCATAGGTTGCTTGGTGTGTTCTGATGAGTCAGGGGGCAGAAAGAAAAGGCAGTTGATATGGAGAATTTAACTAGAGTGCTTCACCTGGTTATTATTCATTTAGCTAGTATGTGCAGCTATTTTATTATGAACACTAACCTAGGGCTGCCTTCCTAATGAGTATTCACTGTTTTGGTCTTTATCTCCTAGGACTNGGGGGCAGAAAGAAAAGGCAGTTGATATGGAGAATTTAACTAGAGTGCTTCACCTGGTTATTATTCATTTAGCTAGTATGTGCAGCTATTTTATTATGAACACTAACCTAGGGCTGCCTTCCTAATGAGTATTCACTGTTTTGGTCTTTATCTCCTAGGACTACCTGGTGCTGCTCCCCAGGGACTACTATGAGGCCCCCTCGCTGCAGCTGCGGGTCACGGAGCCGTGTGCCAATGTGGGCCATCCCCAAGAGAAGTTAGTATGGGCAGCAGGTGCACCATCGGGTCCTCTAACTNCACGGAGCCATGTGCCAATGTGGGCCATCCCCAAGAGAAGTTAGTATGGGCAGCAGGTGCACCATCGGGTCCTCTAACTCAGGAGCCTTGGGTTCAAGGATTCTCAATAGCCCTCAGGATCATGACTGCACAGGATCTCTGGCTAATGACTTAATTGTGGCTTTTCTCTGTAGCAGTGACTGTGTTTCACATAAGACTCACAGGCCACTTTGTGTCCCGTAGCTAGGGCTTCAGAGTGACTCTCACTCTCTTACATGCGGAAGTGGCGATGTGTGCCTAAGTAATACGCTCAGGGTCATGCATCTAGTGAGGGGAAGAGCTTACAATGAATCTGCGTTTGTGGACCACTGCTTCTCCCATTCCTCATGCAGATGAAAATTTATCGCACAGTTCCTGTAGTAAGCACTCAGTAAGAGTTTGTTGAAGAGCGATGAGTGAATGAATGGATGCACGGGATGGATAGGAGTCCTGGGGATGCACTTTGATCCTCTGTGTTATGTTCTCAGTTGTAACTGTTGTGTTTTGTTGTTGTTGTTGAAGTTGTTTGCTTTACCAGCATTTGCCAGTAACCCGATTCCCCTGTGCCCTGGCTTGNATGCACGGGATGGATAGGAGTCCTGGGGATGCACTTTGATCCTCTGGGTTATGTTCTCAGTTGTAACTGTTGTGTTTTGTTGTTGTTGTTGAAGTTGTTTGCTTTACCAGCATTTGCCAGTAACCCGATTCCCCTGTGCCCTGGCTTGCGAGGCCAGACACTTCCTGCTTGATGGGGAGCCGAGACCCTTGGCAGTGAGGCAGCCCACCCCCACACACCCAGTCATGGCGGACCTCAGTGGAAGAGAGGTGAGGCAGCCTTTTTTGTTTGTTTTTCTATCAGATATTTTACCACCTCCCTGTCCTTCTGCTGAAAACCCTTGGCCACAGTTGTATCTCATATTCAGGTAAATCCGGAAGACCTCCCCAGAGATGTTAATTAAAGGTGTGCTGAGTTCTCTGGTTCAGGCTGGGGCTGGGCAGTCCACCACACTGAGCTGTGGGAGGGCCAGTCTCCCATCACTTTCTGTACATGGCAGGCAATATGAGCAACCTCAGAATTTCTTCCTTTTGATTCTCTGGATTTACAGGGGGGCATCCTGTTTGCCCTGATTCAGGGCACAATCTCTCTACAAAGCCTCCGGAAATCACACAGCTCACCCTAGAAGGATACAACGCTCACTGACTACTCATCCCCTCGGGCTAGACAGTTCGTAGCAGCTGAATTCCTTGAGCTCAGATTCTGGAACTGCTACACCCAAAGGCACCTCCTTCCTGGCTCAGAGGACAGGTTACTACAGGTCTTGGCATTGCTTTTCTTCCAGGAGTTCTTTGAAACTCAAAACAATTTAAGACTGTACAGTTTTAAGATTTGAGTTAAAGTACTGTGTATCAACAATAAGAACTCATTACTTCAGAATGAAGACGCACACACACAAAAGCAAAACCTTTCTCTACAATGTTTCCATTCCTTTTTACAGTGTTCTCTGGTTTGTACTCTTGAGGAAAACGTTCATCTGGGGGATTAAATCCATGAAATGAAAATATATGCAGTATTCTCACTCACCATTTCGATGTGTATCTTTTTGTGAACTACATTCCTAATATTTTCAAGGTAGAAATTGTAGGAGTTTGATGGTATTTCTTAAGTTTAGTCTTTATTTTATTTTTACAGCTATTATTTTTACCAGAAAAAGTATGCTGTTCAGTCACTCAGTCATGTCCAACTCTTTGTGACCCCATGGACTGAAGCATGCCAGGCTTCCCTGTCCCCCACTCTCTCCTGGAGTTTGCCCAATTTCATTTCCATTGAGTCGGTGATGCTATCTAACCATCTCATCCTCTGCTGCCCTCTTCTCCTTTCTACTTGTTATAATAAGAAAAACAATATGCATGAATATATATGAAATCTATAAAAATGGTACAGATGATCATATTTGCAAAACAGAAATAGACACACAGACATGGAGAACAATCTTATGGACACCAAGAGGGGAAAGGGGGTTGGGGACGAGATGAATTGGGTGATTAGGATTGACATAATCACTTCCCAGGTCGCACAGCAGTAAAGAATCCGCCTGCGATGCAGGAGACTCGGGTTTGATCTCTGGGTGGGAAGATCGCTTGGACAAGGAAATGGCAACCCACTCCAGTATTCTTGCCTGGGCAATCCCATGAACAGAGGAGCCTGGCGGGCTACAGTCCATGGGGTTGCAAGAGTCGGACACGACTGAGCAACTGAACAACAACAACATAGAGTAGATAACTAATGGGAGCCTACTGTACAGCTCACGGAAACCCTACTCAGTGTTCTCTGGTGACCTAAATGGGNAATCCCATGAACAGAGGAGCCTGGCGGGCTACAGTCCATGGGGTTGCAAGAGTCGGACACGACTGAGCAACTGAACAACAACAACATAGAGTAGATAACTAATGGGAGCCTACTGTACAGCTCACGGAAACCCTACTCGGTGTTCTCTGGTGACCTAAATGGGAGAGAAATCCAAAAAACAGAGGACGTAAGTATTTGTTGTTCAGTCGCTTAGTCGTGTCCAACTTTTCGCGACGCCAGGGACTGCAGCACGCCAGGCTTCCCTGTCCTTCACTATCTCCTGGTGCGTCCTCAAACTCATATCTATTGAGTTGGTGATGCCATCTAACCATCTCTTTCTCTGTCGTCCCCTTCTCCTGCCTTTAATTTTTCCCAGCATCTGGGTCTTTTCTAATGAGTCAGCTCTTTGCATCAGGTGGCCAAAGTATTGGATATATGTATAGGTATAGCTGATTTACTTTGCTGTGCAATAGAAACTATTGTAACATTGTAAAGCAAATATACATCAATAAAAATTAATTTAAAAGAAAAATATGCATAAGGAAAAACAAAATGATTTTACTTCCTCTCCTTCCTAATCTTCAGTCCACTGTCTCTCTCCCTGCCCCTGCTGTGTGTGTGCATACAGATGCACACACATGCATACACGTATACACAGATATGTGTGTGTACCACATAGCAGGGAGGCACAATTGGGAAGAGCTGATGTCCAGGAAGTAATGCTGATGATTCATCCGGAGCTGTTCCTGCCTCTGACTTAGCCCGGAGCCAGAGCTCTGAGCTGTTCTATTTGCATGATGCATACAATTCAGCCCTGGGCTGTCCAGTTTTATTTAAAAATCCTCTTTAATTGTTTTATCTGAAGGCCTGGAGACTTATGCTGTCTGATTCAGTATATATATATTTTAATTAGTGAAACTTAGTAAAGCTAAAAATTCGGTTCTTCGGTTACACTAACCACATTTCCAGCTCTCAGTAATCATATATGTCTAGTGCCCATTGTATTTGGGCACACATTACAGAATATTTTGCCATCACAGAAACCTCTATTGCACAGCATTAATGAAGCATTAAGATCACTGTGCTAAAAGTCAGAGACTAACAGAATTTGTTGTTTAGTAGCTAAAGTTGGACTCTTTTCGACCTCATGGATTGCAGTCCGCCAGGCACCTCTGTCCATGGTATTTCCCAGGCAAGAATACTGGAGTGGGTTGCCATTTCCTTCTCCAGAGGATCTTCCTGACCTAGGGACTGACCCTGTATTGGCAGTCCGATTCTCTACTGCTGAGTCACCAGGGAAGCCCAACAGAGTTCTCGAAGGTCTTAGGAGTCATCTGATCTCTCTTCCTGGAAAAAATTCTGTCTACATTATCCTTGTCAGATATTGATTCATTTAGCCTCTGTTGAATACTTGAATTGATGGGGGACTCACTTCTTCTAGAGGTAGCTTAATCCAACACCTGTGGTACCCTGTTTACTCTAGAAATTTCTCTGGGAAACTTTCCTGAGTTATTCCTTTGATAAGTTATTTCTTTATCTTTAGCCCACCTTTTCAATAGCCTTATCTTGTTTTATGTTTTGAGAGATTTCTTAGTTTTTTTTCTTCCAACTCAAACTCCAACCACAACAGCAACCTCAACCCCAACCCACACCCACACACACACACACACACACACACACACAGAGGTTTCATCGTTTTTTGGTCTGTTCAATTAATTAACATCCAATTGCATTCTAGTTTCCAAATTTTTCATGTCTCTGGTCTGTTATTTTCCTCTTCTCTATTCTCTTTTCTTTGTGGGTTTATGATTCAAAAAATATTTACCCTTATTTTTGTGGATTTCTGAGAGGGAGGATCAGTAAATAGGTATGCTACATCCTATATGTTTAACCAGAAGTTCCAGGATGTACTTTGTTTGTGATGTTCTGAAGTTTCATTTTTATGTGTTTAGGTGCAGATTTATTTATTTTTTTTTTAGTACTCAAAGTGCAATTTCATGTGAAGAGTCATGTCTTTTATTCTGGGAATTTTTTTGATAGTATCTCTACAGATATTACTTGGCTGCAAATCCTTTCATCTTCTTTTCTGGATGTCAGACTGGAAGAATGTTGGAGCCTCTCGATCTGTCTCTAACCTGCTCTTTCCTATTTGTCTGTTTCTTTGGCTCTTTTGCACTGCTTTCTGAGTGACTTCCTCAAGACTCTCTTAGAATCCATGAATGTTCTAGTTCACTGTCTCAAGTCTAGATTTTATTCAGCCTCCCAATTCCATGTAACATGTACTTTTCATCTCAAAAGATTTCTTACTAGCCCTTTCTTATATTTACTTTTTTCTTGTTTCTCCTCTGCCAGTTTTTGTTTCATAACTTCATTTACTTTTTAAAGAGGAGTTACTCCATTAATCTTTTTGAGTTTCAGGTATAGTTCAGAATTCAGAATTTTTAAAATTTTAAAAAGGTAAGACTGTATACACATAATGTCTATAGTGGGTTCTGGAACAGCACCTTGTAGTCAGGCAAGTTAATATTTTTCCAGTGAAAAGCATGAATAGACACACCAAGGGAGATACATGAAGACTATATATATGGAGTTAGTTCAGGTCAGATTTTACCATCAAGTGATGACTGCTTAGAGTTAGGTTAGGTTTTGTAACCAAACATATTTGAAAACAAGTTTTCCTTTTCAGACTTTGGGGGGCTCTGGATTAGGGACCAGTGTGCTTATTTTAAAACTTCATCAGACTTTCATAAAATTTATTTCATCTGAGATAAACTCATCTTCACTTGATGATATATTATTGTCTATATTTTTTTTAAGAGAAAAATTCTTTTTCTCCTAAATATTTATGTATTTATTGGCTGTGCTGGGTCTTAGTTGCCACGTGTGGGATCTAGTTCCCTGACCAGGAATCAAACGCAGGCCCCCCACACTGGGAGCGTGAGGTCTTAGCCACTGGACCACCAGGGAAGTCCCCTTGACTGTTCTTCTTAACTTTAGACTTCTGTATGTTGTGGAGGCTTATTTTGTTTGCTTACTGTCTTACTTTGAATGAGAGGTTTTTATCTTCTCCCTCTTTCCCTACATCCATCTCAGTTTGGGTTGTCTGTCTGGTTCTCTGTACCCTTAGCCCAGAGCCAGGCATAACAATATGCCAATGTCTATTATTGTGGTCCTTGGGCTAGTGCAGATTCAGACACTGAGCCCGCGGGTGCTTAACTCAGTTCTTGGCCCTAGGCCTCACCTTTGATCTTTGTTTTCCATGTCCCACCATTTTTTATAAAGCTGAAACCTGGATGGCAGGTTTTCAGTGATTTTTTTTTTCTTCAGTTTTTCATGATGTGAAGGAACCCTCATCCTTTGGCTTCAGAAAATGAGCCTGGATCTGGCCCCTGTCTCATATGAAGCATTTTTAGTTCTCTTTGCGCTGCATATTCTAAACTGCTGGCCCACACAGCCTGCTTCCAGCTTGGAGAACAAGAAGCCTGTGACTTCAGCCCTGGTGCCATTTCAAGTTTTTCTTTTACTTATGATCCATCATCTGTCTTCTTTTAATCCCAAACTTATTTTGTTGTTGCTGTTTTACTCTTAAAACATTATTTGGTGGCTCAGGCGGTAAAGAATCTGCCTGTGATGCGGGAGACCTGGGTTCAATCCCTGGGACGGGAAGATACCCTGGAGAGGGACATAGCAACCCCCTCCGGTATTCTTGCCTGGAGAATTCCATGGACAGAGGAGCCGGGTGGGCTACAGTCACGACTGTAGGGTTGCAAGACAAAAAAAAAAATCCTTTTTACGACCAATACACACCCATAGTTGCTGTCTCTTGGAGAAGGGGTACAACAAATATGAATTACTGTGCCCTCTGAACTGGAAGTCATCCCACATTTAAAACATGCTAAGTTCTGTCCTATTTTTGCTTCCCTGATAGCTCAGTTGGTAAAGAATCTGCCTGCGATGCAGGAGACCCTGGTTCGATTCCTGGGTCGGGAAGATCCCCTAGAGAAGGGAACAGCTACCCACTCCAGTATTCTGGCCTGGAGAATTCCATGGACTATAAAGAGTCAGACACAACTGAGTGACTTTCACTTTCATCCTATTTTTATGAAAACCCTACTTCCTCTTCCCACAATCCTTCAACCACTGCTCCATAACTCTCTGTCCCTTCAAAACCAAGAATTGTCTAGATTCACAATTTCTAATTCTCTACTTTCCATTCCTACCTCAACCCACACCAGTCTGACTTCACTTCTCAGTCCCATTAATTTGTTTTGGTGGTGGCTGGGCAGGATTTCCAGTGATTCTGTTAGTGTGGCTCTGCTAAGTCCAATGGATATTTTCCAGTCTTCATCTGTTCAACTTTTCAGCAGCTTTCAATACTTGTTGAATATTCCTTCCATTAAAAAACAGTCTTTTTGTCTTGAATTTAAGAGCAGAATTTAAATTCCAGAATTTAGGAGCAGACTGGGTCTCTTTGTACCTCTCTGGCTGCTTCCTCAAATTATCATTTGTAGGCTTGCCCTCCTGTGTCTCGACATCAAATGTTAGAATTTATTGAGGTTCAGTCTTAGCCCTTGTCTTTTCACTCTGTAGTCCCTCCCTAAGCAGTCTTCTCCGTGTCTATTGTGTTAGGTACCAGTTCTACACAGATGATTCTCAAATTGGTAAGTTCAGTCACACCTCCCATTTTATATAGAGTAGCACAGCNTTATCATTTGTAGGCTTGCCCTCCTGTGTCTCGACATCAAATGTTAGAATTTATTGAGGTTCAGTCTTAGCCCTTGTCTTTTCACTCTGTAGTCCCTCCCTAAGCAGTCTTCTCCGTGTCTATTGTGTTAGGTACCAGTTCTACACAGATGATTCTCAAATTGGTAAGTTCAGTCACACCTCCCATTTTATATAGAGTAGCACAGCCCACGGAGAAGGCAATGGCACCCCACTCCAATACTCTTGCCTGGAAAATCCCATGGACGGAGAAGCCTGGTGGGCTGCAGTCCATGGGATCGTGAAGAGTCGGACACGACTGAATGACTTCACTTTCACTTTTCACTTTCATGCATTGGAGAAGGAAATGGCAACCCATTCCAGTGTTCTTGCCTGGAGAATCCCAGGGACAGGGGAGCCTGGTGGGCTGCCGTCTCTGGGGTCGCAGAGAGTCGGACACGACTGAAGCAACTTAGCAGCAGCAGCACAGCCCACTTCCTTCATGACATCACCTCTTAAGATATCTCAGTTGTTATTGTTGTTGAGTCACAACTGAACAACTGAACAACACCCTCGTTTGACTCTTTGAGACCCCACGGACTGCAGCATGCCAGGCCTCCCCGTCCATCACCATCTCCTAAAGTTTGCCCAAGTTCATGTTCATTGCATCAGTGATGCCATCCAGCCATCACATCCTCTGACGCCCTCNCCAGTGTTCTTGCCTGGAGAATCCCAGGGACAGGGGAGCCTGGTGGGCTGCTGTCTCTGGGGTCGCAGAGAGTTGGACACGACTGAAGCAACTTAGCAGCAGCAGCAGCAGCAGCAGCAGCACAGCCCACTTCCTTCATGACATCACCTCTTAGATATCTCAGTTGTTGTTGTTGAGTCACCCAACTGAACAACACCCGCGTTTGACTCTTTGAGACCCCATGGACTGCAGCACGCCAGGCCTCCCATCACCATCTCCCNAACTTAGCAGCAGCAGCAGCAGCAGCAGCAGCACAGCCCACTTCCTTCATGACATCACCTCTTAGATATCTCAGTTGTTGTTGTTGAGTCACCCAACTGAACAACACCCGCGTTTGACTCTTTGAGACCCCATGGACTGCAGCACGCCAGGCCTCCCATCACCATCTCCCAAAGTTTGCCCAAGTTCATGTTCATTGCATCAGTGATGCCATCCAGCCATCACATCCTCTGACGCCCTCTTCTCCTTCTGCCCTTGATCTTTCCCAGCATCAGGAACTTTTTCAGTGAGTCATCTATTCACATCACATGATCAAAATACTGGAGCTTCAGCTTCAGCATCAGTCCTTCCAGTGAATATTCAGGACCTCCTTTAAGATTGACTGATATGATCTCCTTGCTGTCCAAGGGACTTTCGGTAGTCTTTTCCAGCTCTGCATTTTGAAGGGACTTTCTNTATTATTTGTAAAATTTTTAATGATGGCCATACTGACCTGTGTGAGGTGATACCTCATTATAGCTGTGATTTGCATTTCTCCAATACTAATTTTTAAATGGTTATCGCTCTATTAATAAGCTTCCTTTGGTAGGCACTGTATTTCCCCATTACTTTATGGTCCCATAGATTCTAAAACAGTGAAGTTTGATAACGCATGCTCAATAAAATATTTCTAGAGAAAATGAGATCATAATATGGAAGCATACATATGAATTTTTGAGTCAGACACGACTTAGCAACTGAACAACAATAACATGAATTATGATACAACTGCAGTGGCTAAACGTCATGAAGAATTTTCCATGCCTATATAGTAATTTTTATCGTGAGCTTCTTCTTTCCATTAGTCCAACTTAGTCTCCATTATTGGCTTCAATGGAATTTTCCTCCTCATTTCTACATCTGTGAAATATCCTTAAGCTTTAGTAAAGCAACAAAGCTTTCTACTAAGAAGCACAAGAAAGGCAGGGACAGCTTAAACCTTCACATTCTGTTGACTAAGATCCTAGATTTGGAAAGGACCATATGGACAAGCACGGTCCCTACTGTATGGGGCAGGTGTGGGGTTAAAGAACTCTCCTGAGATCTGTTCATTTAGCCAGTCAAGAGTTGAGCCAGATGGAAACGCTTTACGTTTTCCACCCTGAGCACATGAAACCAAGAACTACCAAAGACTGTTTTGAAAAGACCTTGCTGTAAGCAAACGCAGACACCAAGGCAAAGATCTGAGAAGGCAGGCTTCATCCTTGGCCTCTCTGGCAATTCTATTAAAGTGCAAGGATACGGCCCTTCCCCTGGTAAAGAGTTTTTTGTCCAAGGCAATCTGGTGATGCTATTACCACAATCAAGGCAGAAGGACACAGGAAGCCTGTCACAGAGAGGCACTGGCCCTTTGTCTCTCCCTTCTCTTTTCAACACCATGAACTGCACTGATTTTAGCATCTTCTCTTCCTCTAGCTGCTTCTGATTCATTCTGCACAATTCCCAGAGAGGTGATCTTTTTTATCACCTTTCTGATTCATGATGAAAAATCCCAAAGAAATTTTTGAAAGGCTGGGACATAGGCTCATCAAGGTTTTGCATTGATATTGATAATGTTAAAGTTTCATGAGTTCAATTTTTTTTTTTTTTTTTTGCTTGTAAGAGAGTGGCTGGACGCCTATAAAATCTATTTTGTTTCCCATATTATTATGCCTGGGCTTCCCTGGTGTCTCAGTGGTGAAGAACCACCTGCCAATGCAGGAGATGCAGGCTCGATCCCCGGGTTGGGAAAATGCACTGGAGAAGGGACTGGCAACCCGCTCCAGTATTCTTGCCTGCCAAATCCCATGGACAGAGGAGCCTGGCGGGCTGCAGTCCATAGAATCACAAAAGAGTCAGATAGGACTTAGTGGCAGAACAACATATGCTGTTACACCATATAAGGACAAATATCACCACTGGTTCCTATATCTAAAAGGGAATCAGCTATGATTCTTCTGTCTTCTGCTCACTGTGGTCACTATGGATGGACCATCTCTAAAGAGCTGAAGAATTACCACTCAGAGCCCCCTCTTACCAGCAGGACTCCCTCCACCTTAATGCAAGCAATCCATGTCCCTGGTACAATTGAAAACGGGTCTGCAAAACCATTTCCAGGTACGGTGACAAAGGCTGGCTCCTTACTCGGTTGGAATATGATCTCTTTGCTTTGAGCAGCACCTATCAGAAATGAAAAGAATTGCTTAGGGCATCTTTTGAGCAGTCAGTGTTCTGATTTTAGATATTCAACTTAAAACATTCACTTTACGTCTGAGAAATTTTCAGGTGCTTCATTGATCATATGAACGGATCAGATTTACTGATCTTATCTTCAACAACAGCTTGGATGCATATGCCTATGTATAAAACAGACTAGCAACATATTGATAAGATATTAGCAGTGGCTATCTATGCTGTGATTGTGAGTCATTTTAAAATTTATTCAATATAGCAAGACATGCAACCTGCTTAGAAAAGTTTGCTGCACATAGTAAGTATTCAATATATTACATAGATATTAAACTATTTTTTCCTTTTCTTTATACGTAATTGAATTTTTAAAATTTCTATTGATGTGTGCTCAACTGCTCAGTCATGTCTGACTTTCTGCGATCCAATTCACTGTAGCCCACCAGGCTCTTCTGTCCATGGGATTCTCAGGGCCAGAATAATGGAGTGGGTTGCCATGCCCTCCTCTAGGGGATGTTCCTGACCCAGGAATCAAACCTGTGTCTCTTAAGTCTCCTGCATTGGCAGGTGGGTTCTTTACCACTAGCNNNNCCTTTTCTCAGTTGAGGTACGGTTGATGTATAACATATAAACATTTCAGGTGTGCAACATAGTGATGCACAGGGTCTTAGAGTTATACAGCAGTTATAATTATTATAAAATATTGACTACATTTCCAACATTTTACATGTTGCTGTAAAAAATACACTTGTAGCTTATTTGCTTTTATATAATAGTTTGTGCCTCTTAATCCCCTGCCTCTCTTCGGTCCCTCCCTCCTTCCCTCTCCCCACTGGTAACCACTAGTTTGCTCTCTATGTCTGTGAGTCTGTTTGTATTGTTTTATATCCACTAGTTTATTTTTTTTTAGATTCTACATATAAGTGATATGCACTGTTTGTCTTTCTCGGACTTATTTCATTCAGCATAATGTCTTCTGGGCTTCCCAGGTGGCTCTAATGGTAAAGAATCCGCATGCAATGCAGAAGACCTGGGCTCGANGTGAGTCTGTTTGTATTGTTTTATATCCACTAGTTTATTTTTTTTTAGATTCTACATATAAGTGATATGCACTGTTTGTCTTTCTCGGACTTATTTCATTCAGCATAATGTCTTCTGGGCTTCCCAGGTGGCTCTAATGGTAAAGAATCCGCATGCAATGCAGAAGACCTGGGCTCGATCCTTGGGTGGGGAAGATCCCCTGGAGAAGGAAATGGCAACCCACTCCAGTATTCTTGCCTGGAAAATCCTATGGAACAGAGGAGCCTGGTGGGCTACAGTGCATGGGGTCACAAAGAGTCGGACACAACTGAAGCGACTTAGCACGCATGCAAGTGCCTTTCCGGTGGTCCAAGCATATGTTGCAACTGCAAAATTTCGTTTTTTCTTATGGCCAAGTAGTATTCCATTATATATATATGTGTGTGTATATATATATATATACACACACATATATATATGTATACCTGTGTCTTTCTTTCCTTTTAAGGATACCAGTGGTATTGAATGAGGACCTGCCTTACTCCAGTATGACCTCCTATTGATTATGTCTGCAAAAATCCTCCTTCCTAGGTCACATTCTAGATACCTGGAGCTTAGAANACACATATATATATGTATACCTGTGTCTTTCTTTCCTTTTAAGGATACCAGTGGTATTGAATGAGGACCTGCCTTACTCCAGTATGACCTCCTATTGATTATGTCTGCAAAAATCCTCCTTCCTAGGTCACATTCTAGATACCTGGAGCTTAGAACTTGGGTGTATCTTCTGGGGACAACATTCCCCTCTCTATGGCAGCAATGTTGACTTTTTCTGAGGAAGGACCCTTAACCACACCTGTGATTGTTGCCCTGTTCCTAGTAGTTCCTTTGTTCTCGGGAAAGGAAGCGGAATGAGAACCTGAGTCATGGAAGATTCCAAGACTTTAAAACCACGGGTTGTGAGTCTTCCCTGAGTCAACTTGGTTGTCTGTCCTTCTCAGACTGTGAGCTTAAATGGAATGTGACTTGCACAAAGAATTTTGAGGTGATACCGGAGAGTTCTCATCACAGTTAATGAACATACATTAGGATCTGTTCCCTCCAGTACATAAGCTATTCTCTGGAAGGATACCAGGGACTTAGCTCGTTACTTAAGACTTTGGGTCCTGACTGTACCAGTGGGCCTGTGAAGATGTCTAACCCATTTCCAGTAAGTCCTGACATCTAAGAACAATGGTACTCAGCGGAAGCACAGACTTCTACCAGGACCTGTGGAGATGTCACAGAGCAGAAAGGTGCCAGGAGTTGCTTGCTGTCTTGTGGCCGGAGAAGATGCATAAATGGGAAGCTCAGAGGATCTGAATGTGCCAGTCATGATCCAGTCAATGTAGAAGAAGAGAGACCAGACCAAGGGAATTCAAGAATTAGAACTGGCTTCAGCACATTATAAAGAGATTATCTTCCAATTAAAAAAAAAAAAAAGAAGAACTGCCCTCAGAGAAGGAAATCCAGGGTATTATAAAATGGGAAACAGATTGAACTAGGAATGATATTCCTTTTAATATATTTGAAAAACAAACAAAGGAAAGAATTCAACGTCTAATTGTTCAGAGGAAAGAATAGTCTGACAAATAAGTGGAAGAAGCAGAGAGGGAGGTGTGAGTATTAAAATCCTTCCCCCACTCAAAGGAGTAGGAATCTGGATAAAAACAGACTGCAATATTTAAAATAGATAAGCTAGAAGGATCTACTGTATAGCATATGGAACTCTGCTCAATGTTATGTGGTAGCCTGGATGGGAGGGGAGTTTGGAAAAGAGCGGATACATGTGTATGTATGGCTGAGTCCCTTTGCTGTTCACCTGAAATTATCACATGGTTTGTGAACTCTGGCTGCACCCCAATACAAAATAAAGAAAGACAGGATGAAAGAACAAGTTTCCATTTGAACAGGAGAATGAGCAATATATAACCTTGGGAAAAACAAAGAAAAAACCAGATGGAAGAGCAAGAGGGGCAGATAAACAAGAAGTGGAATCAACAGTCACTGGGAGCTAGAATCCTGGCAGAGTATGGAGCCCAGGACATTGCAGTGGCCACAGTCATAGCTGCATGCAGTGTCCCCATATTTAATTGAAAAAAAAAAACTCACTAGACTACAGAAAGTGCAAACCAGTCCAACAAAGTTCCATTTTTCCATAATGACTTCTTTACTTTTTCTTCTGAAAAGAGGACACCCAAGGGAGGAGACTGGGTCTGGGACTGGAGGTTGGGGAACCACGTACGAGGGTGAGAGTGAGAGAGGACCCCAAGGAGAAGGTGTAGACACAAAGGAGGGAAAGCAAGTGTGGGGGTCCCTGTGATTAGTCATAGGAGGCAAAGGAGCCACAGAGATGGAGAGGCAATTTTCAGGCAGGAGGAGAAGGTGAGAAGGTCTTAGAACCAGTGGGAGAGTTTTAAAAGGGATTAGCTGCTCAACAGAAGAAATTGCTATGAACAGAACCTCACATACAGTTTCTCAAAGCTGCTGCCACAGGAAAAGGAAACCGAGAATGCATTGAAAACCACAAATATCAGGGCTTCCCTGGCAGTCCAGTGGTTAAGATTCTGCACTTCCACTGTGGGTGGTGTGATCTCAATCCCTGGTCAGACGCACTAAAGTCCCACGTGCCCCATGGCTTATCCAAAAAAGAAAAATGCTTAAGGCATCACCTATGAGAGAGAGATTTACTGTAGGATTTTAGATACAAATTCTAAGGAGTGTTTAACAAACCTTCACTAGACAGTGGCAGTTGAGGAGACTGGAAAATGCCTAACTCGGAACTGAGGCAGGCTGTGTGGTAGCTTTGCCCATGCCCGAGGGAACATGAGCAGGAATGGAATCTCACTGACCTGCATTGCACCCAAAGCAAAAGGTGAAATCGTTTATCTTGACATTACCAAAAAGACTGTAATCACCTAATGGGATGACATATCTATCCATGATCAAAGCGGATTTGTCGTGAAAGGGCCCTTGGCAGATAATGTAAGGAAAACTTCAGTTTATTACATGGCTGTAAATTGCATAGATTATCCATGATAATTCCAGTGTTGATGCCGAAAAAGCTTTGACTGCCTAAAGGATTATTTCTATAGAAAATATTAGGGGAAAGAATGCTCCCACCGCTTCTGGAAAATTTCCTAATGAAAATGAAGAATATCTTTAGAGAAACCTAACATTCAAGTAAAAGAAATAATCAAAGGTAGCTGGAAGTGAAAGAAAGTGTGAAAGTGTTAGTTGCTCAGTCATGTCGGACTCTTTGTGACCCCATGGACTGTACCCCACCAGGCTCCTCTGTCCATGGAGTTCTCCAGGCAAGAAAACTGGAGTGGGTTATGAAATTATGTAAATTATGAAAGTGTGATAACACATTTATAGGAAACTTGGAAAATACAGAACAAGGCTACATACAGTTCCACTATATATTACAATTATTTTTTTAGTAGATAAATTAAGATTTTTAGCTGGAGTTTCAATATTGAACCCTCAAAAATTAGTAGAATGAACATACAGAGAAGTAAAGGATATAGTAGACCTGAAAAGCACTGTGAACCTATTCAACATAATTAAGATTTATACAAAATCACAGGATAGTAGGAAACAAATTTTATTCAAATTCCCATAAACTGTAAACTGGCAGACACTGGGATATATCCAGGGACATAAAGCAAGGTGCAAAAATTTCGTGGTCTAAAGGTATTGACCGACCTCCTCTGTGGCTCAGACAGTAAAGAATCTGCCTATAATGTGGGATACTCGGGTTCGATCCCTGGGTTGGGAAGAAGCCTTGGAGAGAGGAATGGCAACCCACTCCAGTATTCTTGCCTGGAGAATTCCACAGACAGAGGAGCCTAGTGGGCTACAGTCCTGAAGTCACAAAGAGTCGGACATGACTGAGCAACTAACACTTTCATTTTTCACTTTCAAAGATATTGAAATCATACAGAGTCTGTTGTCTATCACTGCCCCACCTAAATTTAAAACTCTAGATTCTATTTCTTCTTCAACCTCTGATTGCAGAAGTATATTGTATAAAAGATAAAAAGTCCATTGTTTGGGACAGCTCTCTGGATTGTGGTCTTAAAGGTTGATCAAAATTTCATTTTTTATAGCAACACAGTAATTTGCTTCTGCTTTTAATAAGGGATGGTTATGCCATCAGATTCTGTGAATGAACAAAAGGTCTAGAATATCCTCAGAAGATTTTTATTGATCAGTGACAGATACACGGACACTGGGAATCACTGTTTTTAAAAAAAATACCGTGATGTTGACCACCTTCAAAACATTTTAAGATTGATTATAGGAGATGGCAGTTCACCTGGACATCCAGAGAAACCACAGGTGCAAACAGCTTGTGAGAAGAGCAGCAGCTAAAGGAAAGCCATTTGTAGGGGGACTTCGGCCAGCGTCATAGATTTACTCAGTATTTGTGTTAGATGGAGAAACAAAAAGCCAGAGAAGGTCATAGACTTGGCATCCTGGGAACAGAAGTGCTTCCAGCTTGGCAGAAATCCACAAGCCCCAACAACTTGGAGAAGCAATTCCTCTGATGCACCTCATCAAGTAATAGGAATGGTAAATTCCAAACAGCGTGCAGGCAAGCTCTGGGACACGGTGGTGAGCAGGGCAGATGAGTCTCCTGCCACAGGATGGAAGAGCTCAGCATTCTCACCTGTGTTCCCTCTTCCTAGAAGCTCCCACCTCTTGAAGTTCTTGGGACGATTAAATAATCCTGTGCCAAAGCCCTTCGAACAGTACCAGACACACACTAGCGTGGGTATTAGCTTTTGCTATTATTTGCCAAGCACTTGGCTGCCTGCCTGCCTTCCACCCTTTACACTTTGTCCCCCTGAAGCACCACTCACTCTTCTGGCTTCAACCACCTCCACACTGGATGATTCCCAGATCCAGAGCTCCAGTCCTGGTCCCTGAAGGACAGCTTATCCCATCTTCATAGAAAATCATTTCTATATCGGTTCCCTTACTAGCTTTTCTTATGGGTCTTAGAGGACAAGTCCGCTGACCTCTTTAACCTCCTATCCCCTCACACATATAATGAAGTGTTAGATTAGATGATCTTTAGGGGCCCTTCAAGTCCTTGAGCCTACCGCTGATTCTATACATGAAACCCTTGCCATTGTCTTGCTCTTCAGGCTATTCCTCTCTTTGAACATAAAAAAAAATTTTTTTTACTTATCTGTGGCAACCTTCTCCCTGTCTCCAAAGCCTGAGGTCTCTGTATCACCTTAGAATCAAGCCCTTCTCCCTACAGCCCATCAGGTGTCAACTTCTGAAACAGCATATATTATCTCCCATCCTTTCATGGCTCCNTCTTTGAACATAAAAAAAATTTTTTTTTACTTATCTGTGGCAACCTTCTCCCTGTCTCCAAAGCCTGAGGTCTCTGTATCACCTTAGAATCAAGCCCTTCTCCCTACAGCCCATCAGGTGTCAACTTCTGAAACAGCATATATTATCTCCCATCCTTTCATGGCTCCTGCAGGTCCTGCACCTGGAGAAGTCCTTTTACAATTGATCATCTCTGAACTGACCTTCCTTTTCCTGGCATACTTTCTCTCTCCCGCCCTCTCTCTCTCTCCTTCTTTTCTTTCTTCCTCTCTCCTTCCCTCCCTCTCCCTCTCCTTCTTTTCTTTCTTCCTCTCTCCTTCCCTCCCGCTCTCTCTCCCTTCGTTCTTTCTTTTTCTCCTTAATTGAAGGGGCAATGCTAGTATGCAATCACCTCTCTTGGTCTTGCTTGGTCAGTCGTGTCTGACTCTTTGAGACCCTATCAATCATAGCCCACCAGGCTCCTCTGTCCATGAGATTCTCCAGACAAGAATACTGGAGTGGGTTGCTGTTTCCTCCTCCAGGGATCTTCCCAACCCAGGGATCGAATGCACACCCCTTGTGTCTCCTGCCTTGATAGCCAAATTCTTTACCACTGCGCCACCAGGAAGCCCGTACATAATTATACTTGGATTTTAAAATCTATTTTCTCTGTAATTTTGTTATTAACGCATAGAGAATGTTGATAAATGCATATGTTTGTGATTTCATCTTCTTGGTATGTGGGGGTTTTTGAAAACAGGATAAAACATCTCCTTCAGTCCCTGTGATTTTTTTTTGAGTCTTAAATTCTATTTTATCTCTGTGTTTTATGGCTGAAACTATTTAATATATCTAGCACCTACTCCAGGTTGGGTGCTGTTTCTCGTACAGAAGGCACCCATGTCTACTAACGAGAGGTCATGGTCTGGTAGGGGAACCTCCACTAACCAGTTATGACAGGGCATCATAATGAACACCATATTGTGTGCAGGCTACTGGAGGGTGGAAGTCGCTCTGCCCGGTACCACGTCTGTCACATGACTCTTTGCACAAGAAACTTCCTTGATTCCCCATTGTCTGAGAGGATAAAGACCAGCTTTCCGTGGTCTGGCCGCCACTTACCCTAACTTAAGCCTTTTTTCTTTTTTTCAGCTTTTCTGGTCTTTCTCGCTTTCTCTAAACGCTTTTTGCCAGCCTTCAGTTCTTCAGTTATGGGTTCTCCTTTCCCCTCTTCTGTCACCCGCTCCCAGTTATCCACATCCTTCAAGAATTCTGTGTTAAAGGTACAAATGCAAAGAAGCCATGAAGCCTCTGCAAGCCCACGGGGATACCCCCGTCATCTCGCTGCCGGCCCATCTCTCACAGGATCACCTAACTTTCTGCGTCCCTGT
Source organism: Neotragus moschatus (assembly GCA_006410615.1). Taxonomy (NCBI): domain Eukaryota; kingdom Metazoa; phylum Chordata; class Mammalia; order Artiodactyla; family Bovidae; genus Neotragus; species Neotragus moschatus. Next base: position 292,534 of record SJYA01002831.1, on the reverse strand, counting down.
GTCCCGTGTCCTCGGTGAAAACGCACCAAGGTCACTAACTTACTGTACTTTGTCCTCTCCCTCTCATGTCCCCTAACTCAAGATATGTCTAGAAGACACTCGGTAATTATAGAGTGAATAAATGAGCAGATATAAGGTAGGCTTTGGATTCCAGATGAAAACTGGACTTGATGGGGGTGCAATACGAGGTGTATTTAGTGAGCAAAGGATAGAGTCCACCCTCATGCCTGACTTTCTGGCGACCTGCGAGACTCGCGAGCACCCACACACGCGCAGTCGTCTTTGCCTAACGTTTGGCCCTGAGCCCGTTGCCGTGGAGACGACTTCACTTGACCGGCATCCTCAGTGCACCTCTTGGCAGCGGCGACTGGAGCCTTCCTGCCATTGCGGTGAGGGCAACTCCTTGGGTAGCACAGCGTCTCCCTGGAGGAGTATGCAAGGTCAGGCTGCCTTCAGGTCGTTTTCTAAAGATGTTCAGCCAGACTCTGGGGGAGGAAGTTTCCTTTTTATTCCCCATTGTCATGGCACCGCTCCAAACTCCTTTGTTTGCTTGTCTTTGCACAGGATTCATGTGCTTGGAGCTCTCAGCACTGCGTTGCTCAGACGTGGTGTTCTCCACATTTTAGTGGATGCTTGCCCATCAGGCTCACCTGGGATCCTTGGGGTTCAGCTCCCAGGCCACTGCTCTCCTCACCATGGTCAACTTTTTGCTTTTTTTCATCCACTCGTATGTGCTTGGTTGCTATCTACATGCTAAGTGAGACTCAGCGCTTTATCCCATGTTACCAACAAGGTCACACCCTCTCTGCCCAGCTCTCCCCCCACGTCATCCCACGGTTGCCCTGAAATAAACAGACACACGTTTCTCCTTGTCTCAACAAGCAGCTTGCACAGCTGTCCTCCCTGAAAAATACCCCTCCACCTTTCTTTTCCAGTGAAGTGGAAATATTAAGAAATAGGCTCCCATCTGCCTGTCCTCACCCTCAAAACCTATGTTCAAGTCAGCGCTCAGGGTCACTTGTCCGCTGTGGTGCTCAGGGTGGGAGGGGCTCGTGGGCACCAGAATTCTGGATTGCACTCATGAGCCAGCAGCCCTGTGCGTTTGCAGGACGGCCAGCTGCCCAGTGGCTCTGTGACAAGAACAGTGTTCGTGCACAGAGTCCTTTCCCCGCTGCCAGGTGAGAGGAGCAGAGAGTACCCTGCTCGGTAAGGCCATCCCCAGAGTCCCTTCTCTGAGCAGATCTCCTCTTCCTGATGCTTTTCTGTGGAGGGGGTTATCTGCACTGCTCCTTCCCATCTCTCACCCCCGCCCTCTCCCAGGGTTCTTGTGCTCCAGAAATAGGGAACATTGTCTGGGGACAGGCAGTTTTCTGCAGGACTGCGATTGCAGTTAGTCTGGGATTCACAAGGAGAGAGTAGGTGTTATTCACCTGGGCCTAGGAACAAAATCGTGTGTGCTAGAATTTGTGTGTGTGTGTTTGTGTGAGAGAGAGAGAGATGATGTAATCTGCAAGTGGGTATAAGTGTTGAGTTGGCCAGAACATTCATTTGGGTGTTGTTTCTTTCTTTTTTTTTTTTTTTTTAAATAACGTGTTACAGACAAATCTGAATGATACTTCTCTGAGAAGATGGCTCATGGTTTCTGTAGCTCCCCAGACCACCCCTTATTCCTCTCAGAGTTTGCAGCCCACTGTACCAGAGCAGTCGCTCCAAGCAGATCACTTGCACCNTTTTTTTTTTTTTTTTTAAATAACGTGTTACAGACAAATCTGAATGATACTTCTCTGAGAAGATGGCTCATGGTTTCTGTAGCTCCCCAGACCACCCCTTATTCCTCTCAGAGTTTGCAGCCCACTGTACCAGAGCAGTCGCTCCAAGCAGATCACTTGCACCTTCCACCTATTTTATTAGAGGAGTGATTTGGGGAATATTTTCTATCTCTGTAGAAGAAACAATCTCCATAGGTATCAGGGAGGGAGGGAGATGAGGAGATGGGGCTGAAATGACATCTGCCCTGCCAGCAGGTCTTCAGGTGAAGCTGATTTTATCTTCTTAGGTGTGGTGGGTGGGATAGAGACCCCAGCTGCTCCCCTTTGCTGATGTCACAACAAGAGTCCTTGTTCGTCTCAGGCATACTTACTGGAATATAAAGTTGTATTTATCTTTTCTGGGGTGGTCTTTGGGGTGGTCCTTTGGGCTTCCCTGGTGGCTCAGATGGTAAGGAATCCACCCACAATGTAGGAGAGCCATGTTCGATTCCTGGATTGGGAAGATCCCCTGGAGAAGGAAATGGCTACCCACTCCAGTATTCTTGCCTAGAGAACTCCATGGACAAAGGAGCTTGGCGGGCTACAGTCCATGGGGTCACAAAGAGGCAGACACAACGGAGCGAGTAACACTTTTACTTTCTGGGATGAGATTTTTCTTGTTAATTGAAGTATAATTGACGACAATATTATGTAAGCTACAGGTGTACAAAATGCTGCTGCTGCTGCTGCTAAGTCGCTTCAGTCGTGTCCGACTCTGGGCGACCCCATAGACGGCAGCCCACCAGGCTTCCCTTGTCCCTGGGATTCTCCAGGCAAGAACACTGGAGTGGGTTGCCATTTCCTTCTCCAACGTGTGAAAGTGAAAAGTGAAAGGGAAGTCTCTCAGACATGTCCGACTCTTTGCGACCCCATGGACTGCAGCCTACCAGGCTCCTCCATCCATGGGATTTTCCAGGCAAGAGTATTGGAGTGGGGTGCCATCACCTTCTCCGGGTGTACAACATAGTGATTCACAATTTTAAAGGTTCTACTCCATTTACGGTTACTATAACACATTAGTTGTATTCCCTGTGTTGTACAATAAATATGTTCTTGAGGTCTATTTCATACCTCGTAGTTTATACCTCTTACTCCTCTCCCTCTGCGTTGCTCCTACTTCCCTCTTCCCACAGATAAGCACGAGTTTGCTCTCTATATCTGTGGGTCTGCTTCTTTTTTGTTATAGTCACTGTCCATTGTATTTTCAGATTCCACACACAAGTAAGATCATACAGTGTGTCTTTCTCTGTCTGCCTTATTTCACTCAGTATACTTACCCTTCAAGTCCCTCCATGTTGCTGTAGATGACAGGATTTCATTCTTTTTCATGGGTGAGTAGCAGTCCATTGTATCTAGATACCACATCTTCTTTATCCTGGCTGAGAGATTTTAATACATATTAAGAGATAGGTGAAAGCTTACACTTGGTAGCAAGTTAATGACAAAATATTTCATATCAGGTTGTACTCTTAATCATCTCATGGAAAGCAGATTTCCTAATAGTTTCTTTAGACCCACAAGAAAGGCTCAGTGTGTGGATCCACCAGGTGGTGGCTGTGGAGCTCAGTGACCGAGCTACTTCTTCCGTCCTCACACCGCAGGGCTGGGTTCCTCAGTCCTGGGAAGCTGCTAGTGCTTTCTCGCCTGTCTTGTGCTCAGAGCTGCCTGCAGCCGCCTGGGCACTCAGCCCCATACAGGCCGTTGCCTCCCTCCCCACCTGCTCCAGTGTCACCCGTCACTCAGCTGGACGACGGGGAGCCCTCCTTGCTGTCTCCCACTTCTATCCCCCCACCCAGACCACGACGAGCCCCAGCACCCTCACCCTGAAATAGCTTGGAACCCATCGCCCCCTCTTCATCCCGAATACCTCTGCACTCGCTCGGCCCCCGTCTCTCTGGCGCAGAGCTGCCCTCAGCTTAGTCCTTGACACACAGCCACTGTCCTTCTCCACTCTGAAAGCTTTTCAAGATGATGACCCCCATTTGAGAACTGGCCAGCTGCTGGCACTGACTGGCATCTCCAACACCGCCTCCCCTCTCTCTCACGCTGGGAGAATGAAGCCTTGAGAAGCTGGGTAACTGGCTGAGACGCTATCTCTGAGTCATGTGAGAGCTGGATCAGAACTCCGGCCAGTCTGCTCTCAGTGTGCAGGGCTCAGCCCCACGCCCCGGGGCTCCGCGACAGTGTCACAGTGGCCAGCCCCTCCGTCCCAGTGAGCTGACCCCCTTCTGCCTCCCCAGGCTCTCCATCATGGATGTGACTTGGGTCAGGCTTGAGAGTAGGCTCTGGGGTGAGAGAAGGACAGAGGCCCAGGGCCTGAGAGCTCCCAAGATACGTGTTAGGTGGGAATGTGAACAGTATACACGTGCGGTCAATACGGGGGTCAGAAGGCCAACAGACTCAGTCTCCTGGAGGGAGGAGACTCCCGCCTCTCCAGGCTCGTGGCCCAGCATCCTCGCTTGCACCCCTGCTCCAGAAGCTCCCACTGCCATGTCCCCCATTCTTGCTCTCTGGAATGCCTCCCCACCTTCTACCCCAGGACGCTTGTCCTTTTACACTCAGCTCAGGCATCACCTGCCCCCAGGGAGGCTGAGTCTGTGCCGGCCTTCTGACCCCTGTGTAGACCCCATGTGTATATTCACATTCCCACCTAACAATCACCCTAGGAGCTTTCAGGCCCAGGGAGTCTGTCCTTCCTTCACCCCAGAGCCTAATACCAAGCCTGGCCCAAGTCATCATCCATAATGCTCATTGCTTTTTGTTTTCAATTAAGGTATAACTGGCATGTAACCTTATATTAGTTAGTTTCAAATATAAACATAGCGATTCGATATTTGTGTCTATTGTGAAATGGTCACCACAGTAAATCTAGTTATCACCCATGATGGTAAATACTTACAAATTTTTTTCTTGTGATTAGAATTTTTAAGATTTACTCTCTTAGCAACTTGAAGAAGTGCAATATGGCATCATTAACTATAGGCGCTGTGCTGTACATGACATCCCAGGACTTGGTTATTTTATAACTGAAAGTGTGTTATCTTTTGACCCGTTTTTCATTAGGATGATGGTCACTTTGAGCTGCTTTGCGTGAGTGCCTTGTATCTGCTTTTCTCCATTCTGCTTGGACATTGGCACCTGTGGGCAGGCTCTGTGTCTACTTAACTGGCTTTGAAGATATATTTATTTATTTATTTATTTGCATTGGGTCTCAGTTGCAGCACACAGGATCTTCGTTGCATCATGCGGAATCTTTCCTTGTGGTGCACAGACTCCCTAGTTGTGGCTCAGTAGTTGTGGTGAGCAGGCTTAGTTGCTTCATGGCATGTGGGATCTTAGTTCCCCGACTGGGGATCAAACCCGTGTCCCCTGCATTGGAAGGTGAAGTTTTAACCATTAGACTGCCAGGAAAGTCCCTGAACTGGCTTCTGACAAGCAGCTTCTCTGCGGCAGTGCAGGTCAGCTTTAGAACTGTGTGTACAAAGGTGATGAAGACTTTTGCTTCCTTTCCTTGAGCACAGATGCAAGCCCAGGATCACAGGGCGGCAGTGTGACCGGTGTGCTCCTGGCTTCTACCACTTTCCTGAGTGCCTCCCCTGCCACTGCAGCAGAGATGGGACCGAGCCGAGAGTCTGTGACCCGGGCACCGGGGCATGTCTCTGCAAGGTAAGACGGAATGTGCAATGCTGGGGATGTGGGCCACCGGCCAGAGTGGAGGGTCTTCATGCTGAGTCATGTATAAAAACCCATGGGAAATGAGACTGAACAGTGATCAATGATGCTGGGAAAGATTGAAGGCAGGAGAAGAAGGGGATGACAGAGGATGAGATGGTTAGATGGCATCACCGACTCAATGGACATGAATCTGATGGACAGGGAAGCCTGGTATGCTGCAGTCCATGGGGTTGCAAGGAGTCGGACACAAGTGGCTGAACTGAACTCATTGGGCAGAAACAGAAGCCACCCCACCTCACTGCTCTTGTCCTTTGGAGGGTCTACAGACCTCCTTAAGAATCTGATGACAGACACAAATGGTCTCCAGAAAAATTGGCACAAACTTTTGTCTATAATTTCAAGAGGTTCCTGGGTTTCCCTGAAGCCTTTTCCTGTCCCGTGGACCCCAGCTTCATCATCTCTGCTCCAGGGTATTCTGCCAGTGACGGATGGGCTCCCCAATCCCAGCAGATGCTCTAAAGTGGTTGTAAGTGGGATGAACCGGTCTCCCCCACATTGTGAACTTTTTGGTGCTGTTTTTCTACCTTCAAGATGCTAAAGGGCATCTGATGAAATTTAGGAAATCCTCTCTTCCATTTGTATGTGGTATAAAAATTTAAATAGTTACTGTGGTAGAACAGTTGGACAGTCATGTAACTTTGGATGTTTATTAGCATCCACGTCCCGTTGTCTTATGTTGGTACTTAATTTGTGCATGTAGCTCTCTTGAATCAGAGACCCTTCAGAAGGAATGATCTTTTCTTTTGTGGTTTTCTTTGATAGGAAAACGTGCAAGGCACAGAATGCAACATGTGTCGAGAAGGGTCATTCTACCTGGACCCAGCAAACCCCAAGGGTTGTACCAGCTGCTTTTGTTTCGGAGTCAGTCATCACTGTCACAGCACTCATAAGAGAAGGGCTAAGGTAGGCAGGACATCAGAGTCCTTCTGTTTTTCTTTAGCACTTCTAAATGAGGAAGTGAGGGGTTCCCAGGTGGCACAGTGGTAAAGAATCTGCCTGCAGAACAGGAGAGGTGAGTTCAGTTCCTGGGTTGGGGAGATCCCCTGGAGTAGGAAGTGGCAACCCGCTCCAGTATTCTTGCCTGGAGAGTTCCATGGACAGAGGAGCCCGGTGGGCTGCAGTCTGTGGGGTCGCAAAGAGTCGGACATGACTGAGCATGAACATGCATAAAAATAAAAAAGGAGAAAGTACTGCACTGGCAGGAGACGTGAGGAGTCATGGAGGTTTTTGCATCCTGCTGGATTAGAAGGTTAAGCACTGTGCTCACTGTCCTTAGCCTGCAGGGTTCTATCCCCAGATGTCCTCACGTCCCTCAGCTCGTGTCCCTCATCAGATCTCTGCTCACGTGTCACAGTGCTCTGAGAAGCCTTCCCTCACCACTCGCTGACTCTGTGCCCTCGCCTTTNGGTTTTTGCATCCTGCTGGATTAGAAGGTTAAGCACTGTGCTCACTGTCCTTAGCCTGCAGGGTTCTATCCCCAGATGTCCTCACGTCCCTCAGCTCGTGTCCCTCATCAGATCTCTGCTCACGTGTCACAGTGCTCTGAGAAGCCTTCCCTCACCACTCGCTGACTCTGTGCCCTCGCCTTTCTCTGTGGACTTCAGAGCATGCATCACAGTTCTAAAGTGTGTTATCTCTCTTCCTTCACCGCTTGCATGTAACCTCCTTGGTAGAATCCCAGCGCCGTGAGCAGGATCTGAAATGTAGCAGTTGCTCAATAAACACTCAGGAGAGTTGGTTGTTCTCCTCCCTTATGGGCTTATCTTCCTGTTTTACTTTCCTTCTCAGCTGTTTTATCATATCTTGTCTTTGGCCACTTTTAAAATCAACTCCAGAAAGTTAAAGCTTGTGTTGCCTTCATGATCCCATGCTTGCTTGCTTTCTTGTGTGAGTCATCTATTTGTTGTTATTGTTGTTTAGTCCCTAAGTTGTGTCCAACTGTTTTGTGACCCTATGGAGTGAGTCATGTATTATGTCCAACAAATGTTCAAAGAAAGATTTTTCTATCTGTTTTACTGGCTGCCTCTTGAAAGGAGCACAAGCTTGTAGTTGGGGGAGAAGGTTATTTTGTAAATCCACCCTGAAGGCCCTTCTTCTTATCCCCAGAGGACCCCTGAAGCATTATTCCACATCTATGCCTTGTCAGCTCCTTTTTTCCTTCCCCTCATAATTTAACTCCTGGCTTCCTTTGTGATCAGGGGAGTATTTAATTCTGATGCTCCGTTTAGAGAAAAACAACGACAGCAGGCCGCTGTATTTCACATCATATTTTTTCTGCAAGGAGCTCATCATTAAAACGTGCCCACAATCCTAGTTACGGTCCACACCCTTATTTGCATATTATTCGAACAGTTATTGGACACTACTAAATGTCCGGATGTGTGCAGGGATAAAGGATAAATCCCACATGCATATGGCCACTGTCCTCTGAGAACCCCTAGTCTCGATGGGTCAGTTGGGGNTACGGTCCACACCCTTATTTGCATATTATTCGAACAGTTATTGGACACTACTAAATGTCCGGATGTGTGCAGGGATAAAGGATAAATCCCACATGCATATGGCCACTGTCCTCTGAGAACCCCTAGTCTCGATGGGTCAGTTGGGGGCTGAGCGGGAATCAGAGGCAAGGAGACAGCCGAGGGAGGCCTTTGCAGCAAGGTGGCTGCCCTGTGGCTCTTTCTGCTCTTCAAGATTCAGCCATCGGCAGAAGAGCCACAGGCACATGGTTCCATCCCTTGCGTCTGTGTTTCAGCTTGTGGACATGATGGGCTGGCGCCTGCAGACGGCAGATGGAGTGGACATTGCTGTCTCCTTCAACCCCGGCAGCAGCAGTGTGGTGGCCGACCTCCAGGAACTGCCTGCCACAGTCCATAGCGCATCTTGGGTCGCCCCTGCTTCCTACCTGGGGGACAAGGTAACCACAGCCTGCTGTTCTTTTGTGCCCTTGCTGGACTTCCTCCATCACTACCTGGGCATCATTAACCAGAGGTCTGGAAGGAAAGTTCCAGAAGTTCAGGTTACTAAAAGTGGAGACCTTAGGTTAATCATGGGCTTCCCACATGGCTCAGTGGTAAAGAATCCTCCTGCCAATACAGGANCTGTTCTTTTGTGCCCTTGCTGGACTTCCTCCATCACTACCTGGGCATCATTAACCAGAGGTCTGGAAGGAAAGTTCCAGAAGTTCAGGTTACTAAAAGTGGAGACCTTAGGTTAATCATGGGCTTCCCACATGGCTCAGTGGTAAAGAATCCTCCTGCCAATACAGGAGATTCAGCAGACTTGGGTTCTATCCCTGGGTCAGGAAGATCTCCTGGAGGAGGAAAGGGCAACCCCCTCCATTATTCTTGCCTGGAGAACCTCAAGGGAAGAGGAGCCTGGTGGGCTACAGTCCATAGGATCTCAAAGGGTCAGACACAACTGAGTGACCGAGCTCGCATGGGTTAATCACAAATGCAGATGATGGAGGGACTGAAGGTGGACGTATCTCATGGGCCCCACATGCATCGCTCACCAGCAAAGGAATAATGCACCAGGTTGTTCTTGGTTTTCACTAAATGCTGAAGAAATTTCCTCCATGGAAATAACCCGTTTAAATAATACCTGATGTGAATGGCACATGTATGCTTTTAAATGCCAGTGCTGAGAATTCTTTGTTTTCAAGCAGAAGAAAGGCCCCTTGTCAGGAAAACAAAAGCTGCAAAGTGACTCATGAGCTTATTAAAAGAAGNTGAGTGACCGAGCTCGCATGGGTTAATCACAAATGCAGATGATGGAGGGACTGAAGGTGGACGTATCTCAGGGGCCCCACATGCATCGCTCACCAGCAAAGGAATAACGCACCAGGTTGTTCTTGGTTTTCACTAAATGCTGAAGAATTTTCCTCCATGGAAATAACCTGTTTAAATAATACCTGATGTGAATGACACACGTATACTTCTAAATGCCAGTGCTGAGAATTCTTTGTTTTAAAGCAGAAGAAAGGCCCCTTGTCAGGAAAACAAAAGCTGCAAAGTGACTCATGAGCTTATTAAAAGAAGCCCAGGAACCAGCAACAGCACAGCTTTCATTAATAGAGTCATGTGTGGTTATGAATAAATTCTTTCTTTAAAAAAAATTTGGGGGGGTACAGTTGATTTACAATGTTGTTTTAGTTTCTGCTGTCCAGCAAATTAAATCTGCTGTCCACTCTTCTTAGATTCGTTCACATATACGTCATTACAGAGTATTGAGTAGAGTTCCCTGTGCTCTACAGTAGGTCCTGATTGTTACATATTTTATATACTGTACTGTATATTGGAGAAGGCAATGGCACCCACTCCAGTACTCTTGCCTGGAAAATCCCAAGGGTGGAGGAGCCTGGTAGGCTGTAGTCCATGGGGTCGCGAAGACTCAGTTACGACTTCACTTTCACTTTCATGCATTGAAGAAGGAAATGGGCACCCACTCCAGTGTTCTTGCCTGGAGAATCCCAGGGATGGGGCGTCTGGTGGGCTACCGTCTATGGGATGGCACAGAGTCGGACACGACTGAAGCGACTTAGCAGCAGCAGCAGCAGCAGTGTGTATATGTCACAGATGTAGAACACAAGCTTGTGATGACCAAAGGGGACAGGGTGCGGGGGAGAGGAATAAATTGGGAAATTGTGCGTGTCGTGGTTAGATGCTCCTCAGGGAGCTTATAGACAAGTTGCTTTTCCTTTGCTGCATAAATTATCATTCCAGGATCAGGCCACCTACACTCATTTATAAGGACAGAAGTATGAGCCTCCCATAGAAACATCCTCTGGTGACACAGGCTCCTGGGGGCCCAGGGTAGAGCTTTGGAGAAGAGGGAGATTTCACAGAGCCCCGCCCAGACCATGCCATGCTCTCACATCTAGAATGACTAGATACCCGGGTCTTCTCAGCCTGAGCCCTCTGACGCTGTCTTTGGGTTGAAGGGCTGTGGATGCTGACCTCTGAGTGTGGGGAACGTTGCTCTTCTCACATAACCCCGCTTCTCCCTCTCGTGACATGCCTCTTCACATCCACAGGGCGAGCCCTGTACTTACTGGTCATCTCGTCCTGGGTAACAGACGACCCACAGACTTTGCACCTTAAAGCAGCAGACCAATTATTATCTTGGCCAGTTTCCATGGATCACGGTGGCTCAGGATCTCTCATAAGGTTGTGGTCAAGACGTCAGCCTGGGCTGCAGTCATTGGGCCTGGAGGATCCATGTCCACACTTTCTGGTGTGGTTGTCAGCCGGCCTCTGTCCTTGGCTGGCTGTTGGTTGGTGGCTTCAGTTCCTGTTCATGTGAGGCCCTCCATAGATGTGTGAAGGTCCTCATGATACTACAGTTGGCTTCCACCAAAGCAAATGAGAGAAAAAACAATATTTTTGTAATCTAATTTCAGAAGTGACGCACTCTAGTTTCTACTATATTCTGTTCTTTAGAACACAGTCACTAAGCCCGGCCTATACTCTGGGAGGAGAATTAAGCTCCACTTCTAGAAGACAGGAGTATGAAAGAATATGTAGACCTATTTTTAAAGCCTTAAATCCCTTTAAAAACTGTAAAAATAAAGTGACCATATGACCTTGCAGTCTCACTCCTGGGCCTGTTTTTCCAGAGAAAAAAATGGGGTAAAAAGAGACACACACCCCCCCCCCCCCCAGTATTCATTAATTACTGTTTACAATAGCCAAGACAGTGGAGGAAGCCTCAGTGGCCACTGGCAGGTGAATGGATAAAGCAGATGTGGTGCATATATGCGGTGGAATATCACTCAGCCACTCAAAGGAGTGGAATAATGCCGCCTGCAGCAACGCAGACGGACCTCAAAATCGTTGTATGGAGTGAAAGAAGTCAGAGACAGACAAACATCATATAACAGTGCTTATATGCAGAATCTAAAAAGATGGTGCAAATGGACTGACTTAGAAACCAGAAACAGACGCACAGGCTTAGAGAATGAACTTAGGGTTACGAGTAGAGGGAAGGGGCTGGAGAGGGATAGATCAGGAGTTTTCACCTGATGTGTTCAAATTTCCATATTTAAAATATCAGTAGATAACCAACAAGGACCTCCTGTCTATCATAGGGAACTGTCCTCAATGTGATGTAGCAACCTAGATGGGGCGAGAATTTGAAAAGAAGAGATGCATGTATGTGTATAACTTAATCACTTTGCTGTACACCCAAAACTAACACAACGTTGTTGATCACCTGTACTCCAGTATAGAATAAAAAGTGAAAAACAAGTGATGTTAGCTCATCAGAAAAGCAATACTTACTCTCAAAAGAGAATTTGAGACATTATCTTGAGTACTTCCAGGCTCTTGGGTCATAACTAGGTGAAGCTGTGTAGGCTGTAGGTTCTAGGGAAGAACTTCAGTGGACTGGGAGTCTAAAGGGCTGCCCCATCCCCCTGCTCCCATTTATTTGCATCTCAGCACTGGGATTTCTTTGGAAGGAATGATGCTGAAGCTGAAACTCCAGTACTTTGGCCACCTCATGCGAAGAGTTGACTCATTGGAAAAGACTCTGATGCTGGGAGGGATTGGGGGCAGGAGAAGGGGACGACAGAGGATGAGATGGCTGGATGGCATCACTGATTCAATGGGCGTGAGTCTGAGTGAACTCCGGGAGTTGGTGATGGACAGGGAGGCCTGGTGTGCTGAGATTCGTGGGGACGCAAAGAGTCGGACACGACTGAGTGACTGGACTGAACTGAACTGAATTGAAGGGCACTTTGTTTATCTGCCCTGAGGTGACGTTGCCTCTGATTTTCATCCCTCAGTCACTCCTTCCTTCTTGATCAGTTTTTACTTTAAGGGGGAGAGATGTCAGGACCAGGTGTAAAGTCTGTCCAGAAAACCCTGACCGTTCATTTCCTCATCTCCGATACCATCATGCTGCTAACGCAGCACTGAGAGGCGGTCCATATACCTGGTGGTACGGTTGGACATGGACTTCCCCAGGGGCTCAGCGATACCAAATCTGCCCGCGGTACAGGAGCTGCCCGAGACATGGGTTCAATCTCTGGGTTGGAAGATCCCCTGGCGGAGGATATGGCAACCCCCTCCAGAGTTCTTGCCTGGANGTGATGGACAGGGAGGCCTGGCGTGCTGCGATTCATGGGGTCGCAAAGAATCGGACACAACTGAGCGACTAACAGAAAATCGCAAAACCCTACACTCCGGAGGCTTTCTCCCTCCCCTTCTGTCACCGTCTCCTCGGCACTCGAATCATCTGACATGATAGCATTTGTTTATTTATTTACACATAGCTCTACTAGAGTGTAAGCTTCGCGATGGTAGGAATATTATTATTTTTGGCTGTTTTGTTTTTAACTGAGGTCTATAACCTTATCAAGAACTTAGTAAATAAATGAATTCGTTGATGGATGAAGAAAGGAATTATACTTCAGGAGATAAGTGAAGCACTGTATTACCCTCATATTTTTTTCTGTGCTTTCTCTCAGAGATAACCTTTTCCACTTATTTTCAAAACACAGTTTTTAAATTTAACATTTATAATAGCAGATAGCAATGCTGTGTCAGGTTTATCTCCTAAATACCTTGCATCCCTCTAAATAGAAAACATCCATAAAGTTGATAGGATAAAGGTGTTGTCATGTACATTTCAGAACCCAACGAAATTTCTCTTATATCAAAAATTACTACCGTATTTCTGCAGACGTGCATAGCACTATATATTGTTAAATTTCTCCACAAACCCAGCCCTTACATTGTTAAACATGAGGGGATGTGGGTAATAACCTCAACCCGCCAAACAGAAATGTCTTTCCAACCTATACAAGACTCACTATTAAAAAACAGCCAATTTCAAGCTTGGAATCACGTTAATAGTTAAGTTTCCATATACTTGGCTGATAAATAATATGCTATTTCAGTGATTACAAATAAAGACATTTCCAAAGTTAATGACAGTGATTTTTCTTTTTTACATGCTTATTAGGCTTCCCTGGTGGCTCAGATGGTAAAGAATCTGCCTGCAATGTGGAAAACCTGGGTTAGGTTTTCCGAGGTGGGTGGGGAAAATTCCCTGGAGAAGGGGATGGCTTCCCACTCCAGTATTCTTGCCTGCAGAATTCCATGGACAGAGGAGCCTGTTGAGCTGCATACGGTCCATGGGGCCACCAAGGCCTGGACACAACTGAGCGCTAACACTGGCACTGCTTTCGCTCCACTTTCACTAATACACTGAAGACGTCTATTATTGCCTGTGGCAGATACAACTCTCTAAGGAATCGTCGTCCCTGTATCCTTGCCCCTTTGCAATGTGACTAGGGATGTCTCAGGGGTACTTCATTAAACAGCAATAGACAACAGATGCAAGGACAGTATTTAGTTTTTCTGCTGCAAATACATTATTTTCTCCTTTGAAAAATGTTAGTCACTCAGTCGTCTACGACTCTTTGTGACCCCATGGACTCTAGCCCACCAGGCTTCTCTGTCCATGGAATTTTCCAGGCAAGAATACGGGAGTGGGTGGCCATCAATCTTTAAGAACTGGTTAAGTGAGAGAGCTAGGTGAACAGTGAGCACTGTGTTTATTATCAGTGTAGTTTTTCTCATCCATCTTTATTTCCCTTCCACCTCTTTACACACACACACACACACACACACACACACACACACACACACCCCACCACCTACCTAGGTCTCCTTTAACACACCGTTAAAACTGCAGAGGAACGTGCTCAATCAGTGAACTCCCTGACTTTTCTTCCTTTGGACCAAAGCACTTAAATCTCAAACATGAATCCCAGTTGGAGAGGAAACTCATTATTAATACCCATATTAAATCACAGACAATCAATTTCTCTTCCAAGTTTCTATCTTATATGCATATGAGTTGTGGCAGGCATTGCTTCTAACCAGGAAACAACTGCAGAAAGGAAAGAGGTTTAGATAAGAATATACAGCTCCCGATGAATATTGTATCATTCTGAGTGCAAATCACTGTCCTTGTTGAATGCGATTCAAAATCACAATCTTCCGTCAAGTGGCCGAGCTTCAAACTGGATTGGGATCTATCCCTATCTGATTTTGTCTCAGTTATGGAACGGAGGAGGAAGAGGAAAATGAATGTGGTCTCTGATGGCTGCGTGTGGTCACCGCACATTACTTTTTCACTAAAGTTCCTGATGAAGGGGATCCTTTCATCTGTTTCCTCTTTTAACCTTAATTTTTGTAACCATAAATCTTTATGGGGATAATTAGATTCCATGATAAACAAGCACCCTCACTCATCTATTGAATGACTTCAAAAGTGGGAGCACCACCACTGTGAGATGAAGCTTTTTTAAGCGTGCTTTTAAAGGATTTATGTACCATGCTTATCAGAGTATCCTCCTGCGTCCATATACACAGATCTTTGCTTTTTATTTTTATTGAAAGCGTATCTTTTACAAGCTAAGTGAATACAAAAGATGAACATAGGATGCCTAAGTCAATCACCCACATAGAATTTTAGAATTTGTACAAAATATTTATTTATGTTGAGCCAAAAAATCTTTATGCCTAACCATTAAGAATTATAATTCTTGGACTTCCCTGGTGGTCAAAGGGTTAAGAGCCCATCTTAAAATGCAAGGGACGCAGTTTGATCTCTGGTCCGGGAAGAGCCCACGTGCTGTGGAGCAACTAATCCTGTGCGAGGCAACTACTGAGCCAGTGCTCTGAGCCCAGAGGCTACAACTACTGAGCCCACGTGTTGCAACTACTGAAAGCCCCTGTGCTGACAAGATCTTTGCAATGAGAAGCCTGTGCCCCGCAACAAAGAGCAGCCCCCGGTCACGGCAACTGGAGAAACCCTGTGTGCGAAAACGGAGACTTGCCACAGTCACACATACACACACACACAAAGGATCATTTTTATTCTAAAATAACTATTTTAATTTTTTTATTTCTGTGATACAGAAAGGAAGAAAATCAAAATTCTGATTGCCTAAGACCATGAAGGAAGCAAATTGCTCAGCTTCTGTTTGAACCAGTCTCGAAAGTAAGGCATGCAATAGAGAGAGACAGGAGGTATTGACTTTGGAGGATGGAATGCGATAGAATTTTACTGGTTATGTATGAATTTCCTTATGTTACATTTGGCCAGAAAACAAGCCTTTATTATCACTGTAGATCGTTTATACACGCATTTTATAAAATATGAAGCCAGGTTTCTGAGGACAACTATTTCTGTGGTCAGGAAAGATTAGACACATATTATTGTCCTTTCTCTTTTATTACTGAGCATATAGTTCAGAGAAACAAAACTTTTCTACATACAGGCCCTTTTATCTGGGCCAAACACCTTTCTAACACACTTCTTGACAAATTGCTGGCTGTATACATAGTACATTTGCAATTGATAAATGCAGAGACTGTCATAAGTAAAAGGCATTCATATTGCATCACTGTTATTTCGGTGTCAACCAAGTCCACTTCCATGACAGCTGTTTCAAAAGCCTCAGAGGCCTTGGAAGTTTCTGTTGCTGTCTTTGTCAGTTTGCATATTTCACTTTCTTTAACTACATTACAAGAGAATTGTCTCCAGTATAGGAGAAAAAAATCCAAGGGGCAGCGGGGGGAGAAGTGGGGCAGAATCTGTTTTGGTTTTAGTCAGAGACTTGGCTTCTATTTTTTAAGCCCTCCAGTTCCCCAATTTTCTCCTTTTAAATCTGTTTTCATACCAGGAGTCCTTCAAATGCAGTGAGTCAGCTATTGGATCATCCTCTTAAAATATGCAAATGTTCTCTGCAGACATCACACAACTACTCACTCTTAGTCATGGACATATGATGAATTGGTTTATGATATATCATCTAAAATGACAGGTGACTTATGAGTAGAACCTCAATTCTGATTTGATGTGCGCAATAAAATTAGAATTTTGCCTAGATGATCAAAGTACATTTTTAACTACACTTTAATGCTATGTCATTGTTTATGTTACTGCCAGTGATGTCTAATACATGATTTGTAATTAATAGTTAGCTACTGAGAAAAATAATTGGCAATTTGGGAGTTAAAAAAGGCCTAAATAGGAAAATCTTCAGAGTGTTCAGAATTGTTTCCTTATAGGAAAATTGGTCCTGTCTGAAACATACACAAGACATTTGGTCCACACCAAACATCTTTGAAATTTGGTTCTATTCAAAATGATCATAAGACTCTACTGGTAGGAACTGCACGAACTGGAACAAACTCCAGGAGATAGCGGAGGACAGAGGACCCTGGCATGCTGCAGTCTATGGGGTTTCCAAGAGTTAGACATGACTTAGCAATTGAACAATAACAACAATTTACGTGTCAATAATATGCACAACTGAGAAGAACTGGACAGGCTCTTAGAAAAGTACAATCTCCCACGACTGAAGTGGGAAGAAACTGAAAATATGAACAGACCATTCACAAGTACTGAAAGTGAAGCCATGATTTAAAGAAAACTCCCAACAAACAAAAGTCCACAAACACACGGCCTTCAGATCAATTCTACCAATTCTACCAATCTCCTCCAGGGTATTCTGGAGAGTAGGTTGCCATGCCCTCCTCCAGGGGATCTTGGAGGAGGGCATGGTGACTCACTCCAGTATTCTTGCCTGGAGAATCCCGTGGGCTAAAGAGCCTGGTGGGCTACAGTCCAGAGGGTCTCAGAGTTGGACATGACTGAAGTGACTTAGTACAATATTTCATTGTATGTATGAATTATTACTCATATGTATCACATATGATACAGTCCATGGAGTTGCAGAGAGTCAGACATGACTCAGCAACTGAACAAAACAACACAAAACAGAAACAGACTTATGGATTTAGGTTACCAAAGGGGAAGGTGGGGAGGAATAAATTAGGAGTTTGGGATTAAGATATACATAGTACTACATGTAAAGCAGATAATCAAAGACCTACTATATAGAACAGGAAACTCTACTCAATATTTTGTAATACATCTATATGGGAAAATAATCTCAAAAAGAATAGATATATGTGTATGTATGTAACTGAATCCCTTTGCTGTATACCTGAAACTAACACAATATCATAAATCAACCATACTCCAATACAAAATAAAAATTAAAAATAAACAAAACCAAAATGTCCATGAGCCCATTTGGTCCAATGGTTGTGGACATTCCCAAATATCAGGGACCCACTTCCCTGAATCAAATATCTTATGGACATTTTGGACAGGACAAAATAGCTCTGAAAATACTGACACCTTTTGGTGTGAACCAGATGTCATGGATCTAATGCTTTCTGGACGTTTTAGACAGGATCAAATCTCTGCTGACCAACATGGCATATCTAGTGACGTACTCAGAAATAGAAAGAAAGCAATCAAAAGCTAGATATTACATACACGGTTGTCCAACAAAACTCAAGAAATTAAGTTTCCCATATCGCATACACATAGAAACCTAATAGCGCTGGGAGCCTGAGATGGAGTCAAGAAGGAGGAAGGTGGCACATAGGTGGGATGAGAGGACTCTGAAAGGGAGCTGGGATTATGGGGTATTTTCCAGACTGGCTTTGGAGCAGAAGTTAATATAATGAGTAACAACACAAACCTAAGCTTATGTTTCAGCACATAGCTATATTCACAAGACTGTGTGCTTTATAATAAATTACTGTCCTACCAAGAATAATCACATTTTCTTTAAGACTGCAATTCTCCCCTGAGCAATGCACAAATGGACACATTCAATAACACTGGATATAAATTAGTTTAATAATCTGTAAGGTTTACTTATTCAGTGTTTTCCTTTGATTACTTTGTTCTTGTCTTTTTTTACAACATGATTAACTTTTCTGGTTAGCCTGTTTCCAAATTCTTTTACCCACATAAAGCCTAGATTACATAAAGAGTAGATTTACACTGAAGCAAATAATCTTTAAGCTTCAAGACTGATCACCTCCAGATCCCTTGCAGTGGCACTAACACAGTTCCACATGATGTATGTTGTTTAAAAAGTGTGAAAAAATGACCTTTTTTTCCCCTTAAAACCGCAGTTCACTGAAATGGCCACATTGCTCTGCACTGACTTCCTTCCATGATACTTTCCTTATATTAGATGCCCCTAAGCCCATCATCAGAAGAACATGGGAATGAGAGGAAAAGAAGGTTTGAAATGTTCGAAGCCAGAAGCTAGTTTGTGGACAAACCTCAAAGCAGTTGCATATAACTGTAAGCAAAGAACTTGTATCTTTTTGATAACTAGTTAAAATGAGTTCTCTTTGGTAAACATAAGTTTTAATATTTTTGTTGGGAATCACACAATAGAGAATGTATTAAAATCTCTGTAGTTCGGAGGTACACACTGTAGAATATTAGAAATATAAATTCCAATTGATCATCCAAAAAAGACAAGACTAAATTGTCTGTTTACCCTGTGAAAGTGAAAAAGGGTTAGTCATTCAGTCAAGTTTGACTCTTTGCAATCCCATAGACTATAGCCCTCTGGGCTCCCCTGTCCATGGAATTCTTCAGGCAAGAACACTGGAGTGGGTAGCCCTTCACTTCTCCAGGGGATCTTCCCAACCCAGGGATGAAATCAACATCTCCTGCATCTCCTGCATTGCAGGCCGATTCTTTATACCATCTGAGCCACCAGGAATATTAAAAATTTATTGTCATATCAAGAAATAAGAAAGTATAATTTATTGTCATTTTGTTCATTTTAAATATTCATTTATGTCTAATTATAAATGACCATTTTTGTCATCTTCTTAAATTATATAAAATTCAATTTCCCCTACATTCATCCCAAATCACTAAGAATAGGATTTTATTTTCCTTTTTCTTTTAACTAGAAACTGTCATTACTTCCCAATATGTGTCCACAATATTGTTCAATTGGACACCATGCTATTTCATTCAATAACAAGACACTGCTGTGTTTGCTTCTTACATCTTTCCCCTCAGAAAATCAAAACGCTCATTTAATTTAAATAAACTATCCATGATTTGCATCTTGGCATTCTAAGTCAATTTGCATCTTTCAACTTTAAAGATTACTTCAGCATTATTAGGAGCCTCCTTGGTGGCTCAGACAGTAAAGAATCTCCCTGAACTACAGGAGACCTGGGTTCAACCCCTGGGTTGGGACGACTTCCCTGGAGAAGGGAATGGCTGTCCACACCAGTATTCTTGCCTGGAGATTTCCATGTACGGAGGAGCCTGGAGAACTACAGTCTAAGTGTTCGCAAAGATTCGGACATGACTGAGAGACTAACACTTTGATTTTCAGCATTATTATTTGCAAGGCCATGAGTCTGATACATATGCTTTGTTTTTGAATATAACTTTCCTAGATTTTCTTTGGAAGATTTAACTTTCTCTGTCACCCTGCTGCAATCTATAGCACATGCTAAAGTTTTTTCTTGTCTTACAGATTTTCTTTTCTCCAGAAAACTTCTTTTCCATTTAATTTTTCAATATTAACCAACACAATATGTTTTACTTTGCCTTCCCTTTCCAGATGACCTTCAGGAAGTTTTCTTCTGACCCTTTAGAAACGCCATTTAAAGTGAATCCATAAAAACCAGATACATGTATCATGTATGCATTAGTCATATTCAATTATCTTTCTCCAGATCAGTTGTTTCTTAGCTTTAGAACAGAGAAAAAGAAATAGGCAAAACACTCTCTGACATAAACCACAGCAGGATCCTCTATGATCCACTGCCCAGAATATTGGAAATAAAAGCAAAAATAAACAAATGGGACCTAATTAAAATTAAAAGCTTCCACTCAACAAAGGAAACTATAAGCAAGGTGAAAAGACAGCATTCAGAATGGGAGAAAATAATACCAAACGAAGCAATGGACAAAGAATTAATCTCAAAAATATACAAGCAACTCCTGCAGCTTAATTCCAGAAAAATAAAAAGACCCAATCAAAAAGTGGGCCAAAGAACTAAACAGACATTTCTCCAAAGAAGACATACAGATGGCTAACAAACACATGAAAAGATGCTCAACATCACTCATTATTAGAAAAATGCAAAGCAAAACCACAACGAGGTACCGGTACCATTTCATGCCAGTCAGAACGNCAGATCCTCAGTGGAGGCCCAGTCAGCTTGACTGTCCTCAGTGTGCTGTAACATGAAACTATTTCATATCTCAAGCTGCAAATATTTCCTCTTCCTGGAGAGAGGGAAAGAAAGCACAGTGGGCAGTACAGTGAATAGGAAATAGCAAACACTGTCATCTTGAGAATTCCAGACGTCTGTCGGATATGCAATTAGCAACTTTCCCTCCTGACCCCTGGATTGCAGGAAACCCTGAAGGTGATCTGCACATCAGTTTGTTTTTTTTTAACCTGCAGGTATAATATTTTTTTGCAGATTAAAATGCGACCTATTTTGCAGGTTAAAATATAATATACTCACTGTGGTTTCCTCGGGATTCCTGCCAGGTAACTTTTAGTCCGCAGGTGCCTCCGTTCTTTGTCCCCCTGTCTTCTCTGCCTTTTCTAGCCCCATTAAGTGAAATTCCTAGCCCAAGGGAAAGAGAGGGACCTCTGGCTCACCACCCTCCTGCCCAGGGCGTGTTCTAGGCGCATGACTCAGCCTGTGATTTGCAGCTTCGGGTGCCGTCTCAGGGTGAGGTGGGTAGAAGGTGATGCCTGCCCCACCTGGCAGGAATTACAGAGTAGCGCGCTTCCCTGCGGGACTGTTATATGTGCTCTCTCCCAGGCTGACTCACAGGTGAAGCTTACAGGTGGGGCCTCCTGCCGCAGACAGCCTGCCTTCTACCTGAGTCAGCCCGGCCTGGGCAGCGAGCAGGAAGGGCAGGTATAAGAGGAAGAGGCAGAGGTCTGCGCGCAGCCAGCGGGACACCCAGGGACCACGATGCCCCCGGCAGTGAGGTGGTCTGCCCGGAGTGCAGGATGGCTGTGGATCTTTGGGGCAGCCCTGGGGCAGTGTCTGGGGTACAGTTCACAGCAGCAAAGGGTAGTACTTCCTCCATCTCCGGGTCAAAACCAACTGCAAGCAAGTTATGTGGAGCTTAAGCCCAGCCAGGTAACGGCCCTTTTACATTTTACTTTGAGTGGGGGAGGGTTCCCAGCTCCCTGAGATTTCAAGGCAGGGTGATGAGTGAGGAGTGGTGGGCTGGGGGAGGGGCCAATGGCTCCCCCATCCGCTGACTGGCAGTGTTCATTACGGTGCCTGACAGATCACTCTCCTGGGGTGTTAACCACAAACCTATAAACATCAGCCCACTTGGAAATGCCGAGGCAGCTAGTTTGAATGCCTGTGGGATGTTCATGTCTAGGAAATTTTGTGCCCTTTCTAGACGAACCCAAGCCTTAGGATAAAAGTCTGGATGCCTGTAGGTTTCCAGGTTCTGCTTGGGAGAAAAATTACCCATAAAGTAAACCTTGAGAATCAGTGGAAATCCCTATTTAAGATTAAGACAAGTGATGAGATCAGTTTTGTGTAATACCTAACAAACGTGCTTCAGTTTGCCAGGCATTAAACATTCATAAATTCTGCTTTCACTGTATTTAAACCTCTTGGATGGTACTTGTATATTCACAGAGAAATAAACTCTATGGCTGCTAAAGAGATCCAGGAAACTTGATAGAGACATCATTTTATCATTTGTACTACAAAAGTTTATTGGAAAAGTTATCCTGAAAAATTGTCACTTAAAAAATTATTAGTTGCCAAGTCTCTTTACTGAAGTAACATGTTAGGACACATTCGTTTTCATTCAGAATAAGTCTTCAATACAGTCTGAATAGTTGAACAGAATCGTATGTTAAATGCAGAGTTTGTGTGCTTTATAGAGGTGAGAAAATAATTATATTTCCATAACTGACAAATGTTCTGAGAGTCACAGGATACATAGTTCTTGAGGAGAGCTTTTCTATTTCTAAGCAAAAGCAAATTAAGATGGGTTTTAACTTTAATCAGGATAGACCGTCCTCACCCACCAAAGAATATTTAATTAAAGCTTTTACTGGGCATGTTGTCATAAATAAACCATATATATTTATTATTTAGATAATTTGTTCTTTATTAAATCGGATAATTTTATAAGCATGTAATGGGGTATATGGTGATAAGTATAAGGCCCTTGTGCCTTATTAGTAGAGATTATTTGTAGATACGATCATACCACCACTGGCTGAATTAAGTTCAAATGTATCTCTCAGTTGTGCTTTCAGCTCAAGAACATTCCTTTCATGTTTGGATTCTCCTTAGACAAGCCCATTCAGTAATCTAAGTGTTTGTAGTGCATTCTTTTGCCTCGACATGGTTCCTAATAGCTGAAGGGAAAATTTTATTGGAAATTACAGTATTGTTGTTGTGTGTGATTTGGCATCATTGTGTAGTTTTAGAAGGAATTTCTAGCAGCAACTGGAATATTCAACTCTGGGGAGTGTGTGAGCTTCTTTTTCCCTCTGGCCTTCCCAGGTAGAGACCTTTAAGGNTTTTGCCTCGACATGGTTCCTAATAGCTGAAGGGAAAATTTTATTGGAAATTACAGTATTGTTGTTGTGTGTGATTTGGCATCATTGTGTAGTTTTAGAAGGAATTTCTAGCAGCAACTGGAATATTCAACTCTGGGGAGTGTGTGAGCTTCTTTTTCCCTCTGGCCTTCCCAGGTAGAGACCTTTAAGGCCATGAATGAATGAAAGCAAATTTCTCTTGACTGTAGCTTCAGAGTCTCATAGATGTATGTGCTGTTTAAAGAGATTAAAGATCATCTTTATCTTGAAGTATTAATTTTTCCTGATGCCTTAAAGATAGGCCCTGTAGGAGATCAGTGAAGGATACTAGAGACTACATCTAAGTTTAATCAGTGATTGGCTCTGCCAAAATGAAGAAAATGACTTTCAAGGCAGAAATTCTCTTTAGAGGCAGAAATCTAAGTAACTTTTAATGGCTGGTATAAAAACAATTGCTTTTTTTTTTTTCTACTGGGGGCATTTTTTTTTTATAAGTTATTTATTTAATCATTTATGGCTGTGCTGGGTCTTCATTGCTGTGCAGGGGCTTTCTCTAGCTGGGCAAGCGGGGCTCCTCTCTAGTTGGGAGTGCTCAAGCTTCTCATTTTGGTGGCTTCTCGTTGCAGAGCATGGGCTCTAGGCACACGGACTTCAGTGGTTGTGGTACACGGACTTAGCTGCCCTGGAGCAGTTGGAATCTTCCTGCACCAGAGATCAAACCTGACCCCCTGCATTGGTGGGCAGATTCTTAACCTCTGGCCCACCAGGGAAGTCCCAGGGACATTCTTAACTGGACTTTTCAAAAAAATATATCAGTTCATCAAAATAAAACCAAAAGTCTTCTCATCCACATGAAAACTAATAACTTGCAGCATTACACTGGAAGAAGACGATACAGAGGAGATAGGGTTAATCAGAGCAATGTTGAACAAGGGAACGAGACCACACTCAAGGAAATTGCCTTAAGCTGGGTCTTTGTGTTCAGTGGTAACCAAACATCCCTATCAAGTTCTGTACAAGAATACAAGCTGTTTTCTTTCCCCAGGGTTCCCTGTCGTCTGTGGCCTGGTGAGTGGCAGTGAATGGGTTCCACTGGACCTGCCATTATTGATTAAATCCCAGTGGTGATCCCACCTTTCCCCCCGTCCCATCCAGCTCCCTCACCAGCCCAAATACACACTTGGAGTGGCTACCCAAAGAGAACTTGAACTTGAAGGGATTTGCTCAGAGGTCCTCCCTGCTGGTGGACTGAGGTTCTGATCCTCTTTGCTTTTTCAGCCTTCCATGCCTCCACTGGCCCTCAAAACAATTGGCTTGAGAAGGCGAGGCACCCAACTTCCACAGTTAACCCCCCACACCCCATTTGCTCTGATTTCCCCACCACACATCTCCCATTCCACCACAAACTCACATACCTACCAGGATGTGAAAACAACAGAAAACCTGATGGAAAAGGCAAGCAAACCTGGCTTACATTGGAAAGTAGAAGTTCACACACTGACCAAATTAGGGAAGATAGAAAGGTCAATGCTTGACGGTCAGGATGGTCACCTGCCTCGGATAATAAATTTCTTTCTTTGTATCGACTAAATGATTTGTTTGCAAAACAGGGATGCAGCCCTGGATACTATCGTGAGAACAAAGGCTTATACACCGGACGGTGTGTTCCCTGCAACTGTAACGGGCATTCCAATCGCTGCCAGGATGGCTCGGGAGTATGCGTTGTGAGTAAACTGATGCTGGAATGTTACTAACAGAGGCTCTGTGCCTCCCCGCCCCCCTCCGCTAGGCCCTCAGACATCAGATGTCACCTCTACCGAACCCTAAATAGAGGTGCTTATGTGAGCAGGGGATGGGGTGGGGTGGGGGCAGGGTGAAGCACCAGGTAACCAGGCTGAATTACTTCACACTCACTTTTCCCTCCATTTTTTATCTTTCTAAAGATTTCTTTTCCTGTGTACCATTTTTAAAGTCTTTATTGAACTTGTTACAGTTTTGCTTCTGTTTTATGTTTTGGGTTTTTTTGGCTGTAAGGCATGTGGGATCCTAGCTCCCCAACTAGAACCCTCACTCCATACATTAGAAGGCGAAGTCTTAACCACTTGACTGACAGGGAAGTCCCTTTTCCCTCCATTTTAACATGCACTGTCAGAGAATGTTCTGTCTGAGCAATTAAATTACACCTTAGCTTCTGAATCTCACTAGATGCTAATAATGGGTAGATGCTGGCATTTAACTCTTGTCGTGCGTGTGTGCTAAGTGGCTTCAGTCATGTCCGACTCTTTGCGACCCTGTGGACTATAACCCACTACGCTTCTCTGTCTATGGGATCCTCCAGGCAAGGATACTGGCATGACATCCTTGCCATACCCTCCTCCATCTTTCCAACCTAGGGGTCAAACCTGTGTCTCCTGCAACTTCTGCATTGCCAGCAGATTCTTTACCCCTGAGCCACTTGGGAAGCCCTAACTCTTGCCAGGATATAGTAAACCAGAGCTACTCCTATGGACCTCAATTTTGCTGAGGGTGGGGTGGGGCAGGAGGTTGCAGGGAGGAGACCTCATTGCTGTCAGATGAGCAGTGGCTGAAGAAATTGATCAGAGGGGAAGGAGATGTTGGCAAAGCCTGAAGGCACACTCTCCATCCATCAAACACTAACCCCCATGACTGCCAAGGCAGTGCGTTTATGGGGGAAGACAGGCAAGGGGAGTCCCAGTGGTTTATGACTTAGCCACCGGAAAACTACCTTCTTTGGGTATGTTTTAGAAAATTCTCCCACACAAAACTAGGTTCTCAGGAGATTTTTCTCATGCATCCTGAAGCAAAACAGTTTTTATTCTGCTCTCTTCCTCCCTATCCTCAGAGACACCCCCTCCAGTAGCCACAGCTTCCCCAGTTAGAAGGAAGACGAATAGTTCCGAGGAAAGGAAGCCACGTTGGTGCCTGAATACAGAGCCCCCACTTCTTTTGTGCGGTTCAGAAGTACGCTGTCCTGGCGCGGGCTTCCTCTGCATTGTGTGAGGCACCTAGAGTGTGTTTCAGCTCTTTGAGTTCCTAGACTGTTATGCCCATTCAGCGTGTCCTGAGGAGCTATTTCCTCTGCAAGAGGGAACAGGCCGGGACAGGAAATTGTTGTAAAGAGCCTGACAGAATATTCTGTAGGATTTTAGCCTTATAAGTTCCTTGTAAGTGTAAGAGATGTCAGGCAGTATTGTTTTCCAGCTCTTTGGTATCTCATGTAACAGTTTGTATTTCATACTGTGTGAAGTGTGTAACACAGGTAGACACTGTCATGAAAAATACTTATCTTGCCGTTGAGTCATTGCAAGGCCACTTTATAAAAGCTGCCCGAGAACAAAGGGAGTTTTCTCTGTAGTCCATCCACCCAGTGAAGGGATCGCTAGTGAGAGTCATAATTCATGTTTCAGTCAAACAACAAGATTCTCTTTCTCACTTTTCTTTGCAGCTCTGTCTTCCCTTGTCCTTGACGGCCACGTGCCCTCTAGAACTGATTCATTCAGGGGACTCTTGCTGAGTATTTGCTCTTATGGGAAGAACCAAGCTAAGTGTTGGGGTTAAAACCATCGGACATAATCCCTACTCTCAGGAGGCTTGCTGTGTGGTGGGGGGTGTGCGTGTGTACACACATGTACATGTGCACACATGAGTACACACACACGGGTGCAGCTCAGTGGCAGGCCGTGGGTGCTCTCCCTGCTCTCCAACATGGCCCTTGCCTGGGAGCCGTGCACACAGCCCCATCCTCAGAAAACAGAAATGAGGAGACCCAGCCCCTTTCGCTAGCAGATGGGATGATTCTGTACACTGGCCTCCCCTTCCCGAGGTCTAGAGTCAATTTTGAAATCTGGGACCTTCACACATGTGCACCTCTCCCTGTCCTTTCAAGTATAAGCTTCGAAGGGTGAAAAGAAACCAGCCCACTCCCCGCCAGTAAAGCAGCATGTGTCCAGCGGGGAGGCAGCCGAAGCCAGTGACGTGTCCTGTGGGCGCCGTTGGCCGGCCGGAGCTCTGATGACCGGCTCCCTTCTCTCCACTGAGGCCCTGCTGTTCCGCCTTCTCCCGGCCGCTTCCTCTTCCTCTCCTCTCCTCTCCTCTGCCTTTGCTACCCAGTCACCTCTCAGCTTCTTTTTGTTTCCTTCCCTCCTCTCTCTTTTCATCCTCATTCTTCAGTTTTCCTCCTTTTTATTTATTTTTAAGGGAATCTTACTTTTCAGTTAACTTACTTTATTTTTTTATGCTTATCACATGTGATTGCTCATTTGTGTCTGACTCTTGTGCAACTCCATAGCCAGGCTCCTCTGTCCATGGGATTTCCCAGGCAAGATTACTTGAGTGCATTGCTACTTCCCGCTTCAGGGAATCTTCCTGATTCAAGGATCTAAACCATGTCTCTTGTGTCTCCTACATTGGCAGGAGGTTCTTTACCACTGGCGCCACCAAGGAAGCCCATTTTATATTTATTTATTTTAATTTATTTATTTGACTGCCCCAGCTCTTAGATGAGGCATCAAACTCTTAGTTTCAGCATGTGGAATCTAATTTCCTGATCAGGAATCGAACCCAGGCCCCCTGCATAGGGAGTTCAAAGTCCCAGCTACTGGACCACCACACTGGTTTTCGTCCTTTTTATTCCCTGTTGCTGGAGCCTGTCTTCCCCTGCCTCCAGGATGATTTATCTGAAACTCACAGCTGACTCAGGGGTCCCCTGAGTCTCACAACCAGACATTCACACTCCTCAGGCAGCCTCAGGGCCCCTTGATCTGCGCTGCTGCCCCTCCAGCCATATCCTGCGCCCTTGCACTTCACCCTCAGGAACACCAGCTGCTTCAGGTTGTCCGTCCACACCACTGTGCTTCTGCAAGGCTGAGGTCCTGTGCACACCAACCCCTTTGCCAGTGTCTCCTTCCTCCCTTCTCCAGCCAGCTCATTCCTCTCCTTCTGTCCTCCGCACAGGCCTCATCACCTCCCTGAGGCTCCTCTGGGTATTAGGGCTTGCTGCCAACACCTTTGTCATGGTATTTCCCACCCCCGAGTCAGGGTACCAATCTATCTTGCGCCCCTGGTACCTAGCATAGCTGAGCAGCTAGTTCATGCCCAGTAGATGTTTGCCCTCACATGGAGCTTGGAAAGCACATGCTGTGAGGGCGGATATGGATTCGCTCATTCATTCACTCATTCACAGTAAAACAAGGAAATCTGATTGGTAGATGCCTCAGATTTGCAGGACTGAGGAAGACAGATTTCAGGGTAGATGCTTTCAGCTGAGAGTGAATGGTGTTTCAGACATTCTTATGGGCTTTTTATCAAGCAACTCAGTTTCTAACCCCCTTCTACACTCCTCTCCCTGTGCCCCTGTAAAGGCCCAGAGTTCAGAGAGGTTTGGGGAGGATTTATCATAGGATTCAGGTAACCTCACCACAATTCTTGTTTCTCCACATTCTTACTTCCTCCGTGTTTTCAGCTGAGAACTAAGTTGACATGGGACTAAAACATCTCTCTCCAGGCAGTTCTTCTTTAAAATTGTCATTTGGAGCTATAAAAGAAAGGAAACTGGGACTTTCCTGGTGATCCAATGGCTAAGACTCTGAGCTTCCAAGGCAGGGGGCTTGAGTTCGATCCCTGGTCAGGAAACTGGATCCCACCTGCCACAACTAAAAGACCCTGCATGCCACAACTAAGATCCTGCATGGCCAAATAAATAAATAAATAATAAGGAAAGGGAGCTGATGTGAAAAGGGGAGCACTTAGGTCAAAAGTACAGATGTTTCTGAGAGAGTCAGGGAGGCCGAGCAAAGTAAGGTACAGGAAGGCTCCAGCACCCTCACCTGACACCCCCGAGAGACTCCTCTCTGGATCGTGCAAGTCCTGATAACCTTGGAAAGTGGGTATTATTTTAACTGTACATTTTAGGAAAATTAGAAAAGTATATAAATCATACACCATTAATATTGATTTATATGGACCTTCCCTGGCAGTCCAGTGGTTAAGACTTCACGCTCAACCACTTTCACACAGTGTAGGGGACACAGGTTCAATCCCTGGCCAGGGAACTAAGATCCCACATGTCATGTGGCATGGCCAAAAAAAGTTGATTTATTAAAAAACACCGAGGCCCAGAAAGGTGAAGGGACTTGCCCAAGATCCCCACAGCTATGGAATGTTCAAGTGGGATTCTAACCCCACTGATCTGGCTCCATTTTGCCATTCCTCCCCATGATAACACTGAATAGCTGATGGAAGGGCAGTTACACCATTTTTCTGGCACCAGCAATGATTGGCTGGGTAGGAAAAGCATATGGTTAACAAAACCGATATTGCTGTGTCAGAGGATTTGAGTTATAATTGTGTGAGTAATTAAGATGACAGCAATCTCAATAGTAGTAAATGTCATAGGTTGTTATTAATTTAACCGTTTCTCTCTCCCAAGAACTGCCAACATAACACTGCAGGGGAACACTGTGAGCGCTGTAAAGAGGGTTACTATTGGAACACCATTCACGGATCCTGTAGAGTCTGCCCATGTCCTCATTCAGACAGGTACTGTAGATGTTTGATAATAATCTATAACAGACAGGAAGTATTGAGTTGGCAAAAAAGTTCATTCGGATTTTTTGTAGCCGTGTTGGAAAAACCCGATTTAACTTTTCTGGCCAACCCAATAGTTTGATGGGTATCTAGGGCTGGGGAATGGGTGGTGGGAAGAAATGGGAAGGGGCTGTTAAATGGCATAAAATTTCTTTTAGAGGTGATGGGAATGCTCTAAAATTGATTGTGGTCATGACTGTGCACTTCTGTGAACACACTAAAAGCCATTGACTCTAACATTTTAGGTGGGTGGATTGTATGATATGTGAAGTCTAACTCAATAAAACAATTTTCTATTTTTTAAAAAAGGAATAAACAAAAAATGGGAACAAAACCAAACAGAAACAGACTCTCCAAGTTGTGTTCTTCAGGGTTTTGCCTTTTCCTCTTCTCTTTTGCTATTCATTCAATGGCCAAGCAATTTATTGAGCACCATCCAGATGCTGGGCTAACTGCAGTAAAGAAGGCTGGCAAAGGCATTAAGCTTCACCTGAAGAATGTGAGGAGAGAGTGGGGTTATTACCCAGTAAAATATGCACAAATCAGCCTGAAGTATAACTTCAGAGATGGGCCACACCACTGATGAAAGGATTATGTGATAGATAGTGAGTGGATTCTTTTACAGAGGGTGGTAGCAAGGCTTTCTGGAGGTGTTGGGCAGGGACTCATGAGTGATGAGGTGGAGTACCAAGACAATATGATGAGAGGCCATGGCAAGGGGAAAAAAAAACAGATGAGAAAACTCCGGTGATGATGAGTTTGTGGACAGTAAGAAGGCATGGATGGCTTGATTGCCCTGAGAGAGAGGTGGCTGGGAGATGAGGTTGGTGGGACAGCCGGGATGCAGATCCTGTACCTTTCAGGCTAGAGTAAGGCACTTGGATGTTAAGGATTTTTATCCTCAGTGTGATGGAAGCCACAGGACAGTTCTGAACCTCAGAGAGACGTGATCTGCATTATCATCCAGGCTCCGGTAAGGTCAGTAGACTCTGTAGGTAGAAAGCCATCATTTTCCTGTCGTGATAATTCATATCCAGCTTGGCTTTGGCACTTTGTCCTACTCTTGCTCATCATCACATGTTCACTCTCAGTCCAGACAAAATATGAACAGGTAACCAAGTGAAGCAAGATTTGATTGGAAAAATCAGAATGATGGTGATCAAGTACCAGCAGTGCACAGGTTCAGGAGCAAGTGTGGACCACAAGGCTAGTTGATATCAGCTGAGCTAGCAGAGAAATTGGCCAAGTCTTAAAATTATCAGAAGCCACCTGCCCAGTGTGGCTTTTCTGGAGACGCATATTTGAAATATCCACCCTGATTTGCTATCTGTGTGTTTGATACTCCTTAAACCTGCCCGGTCCTGTGGCTTTATTTGTAAAGGGATCTATCACTTGACACTCGCCCAGGCTTGTTTGAACAGAAGCTGGAGAGAGTAAAAAAGCTGCAAGATGTTCACAGGGTGCTTGGGGAAAGCGTTTGATCTTTGGTTGCAAAGCATGTTATCATCAAGGTCAGCTTTCAGCTTCTGTGAAGTTGAAGTAACACGCAATTCCTAGGATGTATCAGTAAAATCCTATTTTTGTCTAATTCTCCTTCCAGCAATATTAATACTGCTGACAAATTTCTAACTGTCCCTTTAAAGGTATAACTCTATATCTATCTAATTGTCCAAGAGGAGCTTCCCAAATAAGAACTCTTTGAAACTTCTCTTGTGGTCAAGTGATTAAGAATCCACCTTCCAATTCAGGGGATGTAGGTTCAATACCTGGTTGGGGAACTAAGATCCCATATGCCACAGAGCGACTAAGCTCACCTGTGTGCGTGCTAAGTCATGTCTGACTCTTTGCGACCCTAGGGAGCCCACCAGGCTCTTCTGTCCATGGGATTCTCCAGGCAAGAATACTGGAGTGGATTCTCCAGGCAGGCGCTCCTCCAGGGGACCTTCCTGACCCGAGGATCAAACCCGAGTCTCTTATGTCTCCTCCATTGGCAGGCGGGTTCTTTACTTCTAGCACCACCTGGAAAGCCCAACTAAGTCCATGAGCTGCAGCTAAGATCCAGCACACCCAAATAAACAAATAGTTTTAAAAATCAGAATTCTCTTACCAGCTAGTGATAACTGGAGTTATTTCCCTTCAGATCTATGTCAGTGGAATGTTCAGTGGTCATAGATGTTTCTTTGTAAGATAACAAGGACTTTTTCATGGTCTCTTGGTTTAATTTTTTTTTTTTTTAAGATGCTTCTATAAACACACCAGTTCAGAACTAAAAGAAAGAGAAAAGAAGTTCCAACAACCTGATAGGAAAAGTGTGGAAATCACCAGGGACCATGTCCACAGAGCTAGCTGGGCCCAAGCATGCTCTGGGCTTTAGTCCCCTCTGGGACTCTGAGGGCACTCTGGGTGGGCCTGCCCCCACCCCCCAACCCTCCACACACATACTTTTTCTTCCGAGAAGGGATTGTGCCCAGTATAAAATAAAAGAACTAGAATAAGCAAGGAGGGGAAAAAATTTTTTTTTTTTTTTTTAAAGAATCAGAACTCTCTGTTCTTATTTTCTGCCCAGACTTGTTTGATTCCTTCCTTGTTATTTCTGGAAAAAGCGCTGTCGTCACCATCTTTTCCCAAGTGCCTTACTTTACTCTGTCTTAAGGGAAGGAATGTATTTCTCCAAGCCGAAAATAAAAATGCCTTCAGTGCCTATTCACCCAGATTTGCCCAATGTCAGCTGAAATCAGTCATCATTAAGTCTTGATGGGCAAAATTTTCTTCACGTGAAAGGTACCTGGACCCTTGGTTTCCAGTTTCACTTCATGTGGGAAAAAATAATGAGCATAAAAATCTGTGGGTTTATGTTTCTACTGGGGCTTTTTTCTTGTCTTTTTTTTTTTAAGTTTTGCCACCGGCTGTGTTGTGACTGGGGAAAACGTCAAGTGCTTCTGCAAACCTGGATACACAGGAACACACTGTGAAAGGTGGGTGCCGCCCTCCCCTGTGCCCCGCTTCTCTCCTCCTCCCCCATCTCACAGGTGGGGTGGGCTCTGCAGGCAGGCTGCTGCAGGCACCCCGGGTGTGGGTGGGGCTCAGAGCTGGGGTGGGGCCGCTGGTTTCTCAGGCTGGGAAAAGGTCTCTTGGGAAAAGCACAAGACTGTCACTTCATAAATCATTAACTTCCTTCTCTTCCTTGCTTTGTACATGTGGAAATTTGAGAATTAGGGCCAATGTGTCATAGTCCTATACACTCCAGCAAACACCCCTGTATGCCCATGTGCTTACATACATGCCTACATACCCCCACTCCCATGCATACTCCTGCATGCCCCTCCCCAGACATATATATATATCTACATACTCCTACCACCATCGAAACTCAAACTTTTATCCCCAAATATACACATCCCTGCTTGCTTGTACACAAACATGCAACTCTACATACTGCCACACATGCACACATATCCACAGCCCTAGATTTGCCTACACACACACCCCTGTTAATGCACGCACGTCATTATGAACACTGGCAGGACAGTCTGTGTCTCACTCGTTTCTGAATCCCTTGGTGCCTAGCGAGCTACTATTCATATAATAGGTGTTTAGTAATGTTTGGAAAACAAAAGAATACATGTTACAGAATGGAAGGTATGTATTTGATTATAAAGGCCACAGAGCCAAGCTTGCGTTTTTCCTGAACAATATTTCATAGTTAGCTACTCTGTCCAGTTATTGCCAAGGGTACAAAAGATACTTGTCATCTAGACAGGAAGAGAGCATACACATACATTTATATCTGGGAAAGTAACAGTAAAATGAATCATATGGATAACATTTTAAAATTTAAAATAAGTATCATAAGATCAGTACATAATTATAAAAAATGTTATAATTATAAATTATGAAAATGATGTAACACAGGTGTGTGTGTGCTAAGTTGTTTCAGTTGTGTCCGACTCTTTGCAACCCCATGGGGTGTAGCCTGCCACGCTCCTCTGTCCATGGGGATTCTCCAGGCAAAAAATACTGGAATGGGTTGCCATGCCCTCCTCCAGGGGGATCTTCCCGACCCAGGGATCAAACCCATGTCTCTTACTATCTCCTGCATTGGCAGGCGAGTTCTTTACTGCTAGTGCCACCTGGGAATCCCCATAGAATAGGTGAGCCAAAAGCTAATAAGGCAAAAAACTAGTAAGTACCACACCCTTACAATTGCCCTATGCTCACGCCTGCCCACCTACAGTGCTGTTCATAGTTATTCTGCCTACAGAAAACCATGGTTAAAACTTGTTGAAGGGAATTCCCTGGTGGTCCCCTGGTTAGGGTTCTGTGCTTGCACTGTGAGGGACACAGGTTCAATCCCTAATTGGGGAACTAATATCCTACATGCAGCCCCCCCAGAAAAGTTGTTGTATATTCTTACATGTCAGTTCTATATGCCCAGACTTTGTCTTTAAAAATAATGTAGATTTCAGTTTTGCTTTTTGTTTTTACTTATTTTCTCATCTAATTATATATTAGTAATCTGTTTCCATGCAGGGTGCCTTGGTGGCTCAGATGGTTAAGAATCTGCCTGCAGTGCAGGAGACCTAGGTTCGATCCCTGGGTCAGGAAGATTCCCTGGAGAAAGAAATGTCAACCCACTCCAGTCTTCTTGCCCAGAGAATCCCATGGAGAGAGGGAGCCTGGTGGGCTACAGTCCTTGGGGTCGCAAAGGGTCAGATGTGACTGAGTGGCTAACACTTTCATTTTCAGTCTGTTTCCATAACAGTGAGTATTCATTGATAACATCATGTCAGAGCCAGGAAGTTCCACTTAAGTTCCATCATCCCCCAACTCTTGGCTTTGAAGAAAGTTGGATATAAATGTTTATACCTATTTTGGTTTTTTGGTTTTATATCACCACACTGTGAAGGATATGGGATCTTAGCTCCCCTATAAGGGATTGAACCCATCCCCCCTGCACTGGGAGGATGAAATCTTAACCACTGGACCCCCAGGGAAATCCCTGTTTTTGAACTTTTGTGGTTTTACTTCTTAACTTCAAATCTCGATGTTAGTGAAATATTGAAACCTCACCTTTTTTATGGTGTTGCTTCTCACATGGCAGATAGACTTAGGGTCAAACATATAAGACAAAAATTGACCAGAGCTCGAATAACTGGCTATTCCAGTATTCTGTGTCTCCATAATCCAGGGGGACCATGCTGCTTGAAATGTGCATGGCATCTGGCTACATCTGGAACTGCACTCTGTAGGGTGAAGTGTTCATGTGAGGAGAGGCACAGGGAGACCAGCCCAGCTTGGGGGGGAGCAGGCTCACATCCCTCGTGTGATCCTCACCACAGGATGTGTGGTCACAGAGTGATGGGGACACAGATTCCCATATGCTCATGCCCTCATCCCCCTTTGCCTGGGTACCATTAGATGAATTCACTGAAGCTTCTCTAGGGGATCTTACCAACCCAGGGATTGAACCCAGGTCTCCCGCATTGCAGGCGGATTCTTTACCAACTGAGCCACCAGGGAAGACATTCACTGAAGCTAAATGTGTACGAAATTTCTGTATGGACTTGGGGATTTGTACATTTTATTTGGTTCTTGTGTTATTATCACTTCCAAATCATTTCTGAAACTATAAAATGACTGACTATTTGGTTGAGCCAGGTTCCCTCCATAACCCTTACTTAAATTTTTTCCTGGACTGTTCTGGCATATTGTTTTTCTGGATAACTTTAGAAGAGTTTTACCAAATTAAAACACATACACACAAAATCAATTCAACTGAATTTCATTGTAAGGGGGGCTACTGTGGACTAGGGATATCTGAAACATTTTATGGACAAGGTGGGACTTATGTATGTCAAGGGGATGGCTAGAACTCAGTGGAGCTGGAAGACCGCTCAGGTCAGGGAAGTAATGTAAGCAAGTCAAAGGGCCTCGAGGGTACCTGTCTGGACGCTATCCCATGATAAAAAGGAGCAATTCAAGTTTTTTCTGTTTTTCATTTCTGCAAGGGGAACCTAGCTCACATTTGTTTCACATCTATTAGCCATTCTTTCCTTCAGTGAAAAATGGATGGAGATCCTAGTATCTGCCTGGCACTGTGCTGAGCATTAGAGACACATGAGCAACCAGAGCACAGACCTTGCCCTCAAGGGTTTTCCAGTCTAGTGGTGAATAGGGATACAGACGGACTGTTGAAATAGAGAAAGTGAAAGCCTTAATCGCTCAGTCGTGTCCGACTCTTTGTGACCCCATGAACTGTAGCCCACCAGGCTCCTCTGTCCCTGGGATTCTCCAGGTAAGAATCCTAGAGCAGGTTGCCACTCCCTTCTCCAGGGGATCTTCCCAACCCAGGGATCAAACCCAGGTCTCCTATATTGCAGGTGAATTCTTTACAGCCTGAGTCACCAGGGTAAGCCCTAAAACAGAGGGAACTGGGCTAAATCAGGCTGCAACAGGAGGGGCATCCCACTAGAACTGAAGGGGGAGGGACGGAAGGGGCAGCCACCCTGAGACAGGAAAGACAGGTAGAGTGGGGAATGGGCCTGGAAGGGTCTTCCAGGCTCCATGATTTGAAAGCTATGGGGCTCCTATCTGGGAGAGGCTTCCTAATTTAATGCTCCATATAGTTCTTCACAAATAGTGAAGTGGAAAACAGCACCAGTCTGGAGGAGACATCCATTTGGCAGGCAGCTGATTGGAAAAGGGAAATTCTTAATTAACAGTAGTCTCAGCTTAGGTTTGTTACATTTGATCATACATCAAGGAAGCCAGCATTGTTTAAAAATGAAACAAGACTTTTCCATCACTAAAAATTTTTCTATCGCTTCTCGGCCTTTTGGCTAACATCAAGTGTAAAAAACTTTTCTACAGCTTAATGCCATTTTAATGTCAAATTTTCTTACTTATTAGACATTTATTGAGCATTCACTTTGTGCCAGGCTGCCAGGCATCATCAGCCACTCATGGTTAGCTCTGCAATGATAAATACAAGCACAGTGTGGAGTGAAGAATCAGGATGTATGCAGGAGAGCTGGACAGAGGGTGGGGGAGGGGCAGGGAAGGGTTCCCAGCTCACATTCCCCCCCCCCCAACCCCATGTTCTGGGGCAAGTTTATCCCTCAGCTGTTCGGAGCCACAGGTGACAGAAGCTCTCTCTGCTCTTCATTTGCTGTACCAATGTCATCTATGAAATCAGGAAGTTTTACTTTAGTCCATTGTTTAGCCACTATCATGGCTAAATATGAAGAAAAGCACCAGTTCAGTTCAGTCACTCAGTCGTGTCCAACTCTTTGTGACCCCATGAACTGCAGCACGCTAGGCCTCCCTGTCCATCACCAACTCCCGGAGTCCACCCAAACCCATGTCTGTTGAGTCAGTGATGCCATCCAACCATCTCATCCTCTGTCGTCCCCTTCTCCTCCTGCCCTCAATCTTTCCCAGGATCAGAGTCTTTTCAAATTACCTTACTTAAAGTTACATAAATATTCCAGAAATTTTATTCTGTTTTGCAAGATTAAGGAAGAAGCAGAATAAAATTTCTAGAATGTTTATGTAACTTTAAGTAAGGTATTTTGTATATATGTATCTTTTACGTAGAAAGTTTAGACACAGGTGAGACACCTGAAGAAAAAGTATTTTAAACGGAGATCTTTTGCATAGCGTGGTTAGGAGGCAAAATATGGGGCTGGCCACTTCAAGGAAAGCCCTATTATTAGGACAGCCTGCTTAGTAGACTTGGATAAGCCACCTCAGCTTAGTTACCTTCATGATAATTAGGGAATACATGGGTTTTCTACTTCCTATCCACTTTCTGAAATGTAGTCATTCCAAATGATACCAATTAATACACACATACCATTACATGAATATTTTCATCCTGTCTTGAAATGGTAGTAGCTGCCTTTTACTGAGTGTTATGTGCAGACATTGTACTAGATTCTTTACTGCTTTATCTTTTATCTTATATCCATCCACCAAAATAGATATGGTTAGTATAATTTTTCATTCATTCATTCAGCATGTATTTATATCTGATACCTAATATGTGCCCAGGCACTGTCCCAGGTGCTAAGGATGTATCAGTGAGCAAAACAGCCTCCCAAAATCACATCCTCATGGAGCTTACATTTTTATAAGAGGAATAGATGAAGAAGTGAAAGCTTGTGGGGTTCAGATAAGCCTAAGATTACACGCATGGTGATGAAAGCTGGAATCCATGCAGCCAGGTCTTACTGACTCAAAACCTATGTGCTTTGTACTATATCACCAGTTTATCCATTGGAAAAGCATATTTAAATTGCCTGGAAATTCTTTGCTACAAAGCTTAAATTTGGGTTGCATGTGTGCTCAGTTGCTTCAGTCATGTCCAACTGTTTGTGACCCCATAGACAGTAGCCTGCCAGGCTCCTCTGTATGGGATTCTCTAGACAAGAATGCTGGAGTGAGTTGCCATTTCTTCCGCCAGGGAATCTTTTCACCCCTGGGATCGAACCCTTGTCTCCTACGTCTCCTGCAGTGGCAGGCAGAAT
Source organism: Neotragus moschatus (assembly GCA_006410615.1). NCBI lineage: Eukaryota > Metazoa > Chordata > Mammalia > Artiodactyla > Bovidae > Neotragus > Neotragus moschatus. Next base: position 254,384 of record SJYA01002831.1, on the reverse strand, counting down.
TCTTTACCACTAGTGCCACATGGGAAGCCCTAAATTTTGGAAAGAGTCAAATGCCATATTTCCTTGATTCTATAAGTTCTAGTGATAATAAGACAACACACACATACCAACTTAATGACAATTTTGGGGGGGGGGTGGGTAATAGAGTGGAAGTGGAACTTTGCTAATGAACAGAAATATTTTGATTTACCTCCCAGTTCCAGAAACATTAGCATGGGTTTGTTTTGTTGTTTGAGAAAAGTGGAAACACACCATTAAGGAAATATGATCTTTTAACTTATAAATAAGGAACTGACATCTCATCACTAAATCATCTAGAATAATAAAGCCTCAGGCCAAGGTAGCAGCTGTAACTGCTCAGTTATTTAAGCCCCTTATGTACATCACTGTAGTAATTAGTGCAAATAAATGTGAATTATGCAGAGTTGGAATAGTATAATAAATATTAATAAAATCCCCCTTTATGCAAAAAATTGAAATTATATGAATTTTCCTTTTTTTACCTTTGAGGAAATTAGCTGTAAATTAAGCAGTATGTAACTGTGTGATATCTTCAGAAATTCAGCTCTTGCATAAAATTCACCCATCCCTAATTTCCATACTGGTCAGACCACTAACTCCTGTTTGTGTTTTGTTCATCTGCCATTTGGCTGTAGGTATGTCATCTGCGTGTCAAGGGGGAAGGGAGAAATCTCTGCCTGCCTCCCACCCTCACCATTCCCATTCAAGTCACAAATATCTCTACTGAGATACATTCACTCATGCAAATCTATGTCAGCCTTTTCTCCCATAGGGCTACGATATCCCAAACAGGGAGCTGGAAGTTGAAAAAACTGGGTGGAGTCAATGACTCATTCTTTGGGTGTCTCCTCTCTTTTTCTGTATTCTGTGTAGGTGTGCTCCTGGATATTTTGGAAATCCCCAGAAATTTGGAGGCAGCTGCCAGCCATGCAATTGTAACAGCAACGGCCAGTTGGGCAGTTGTGACCCCCTGAACGGAGGTAAGATCAACTCGCACCTCTGTTAACCTACCTTTATCAAACTGGTGTATCATAGCAGGCAAAGAAGCCAAACAGACCTTATCAGGAAGCACGCACACAAATGCACGTAACAAATTGTGCCCTTGTTTTGACAAAGCTGGCAATGCTTAGGTAGTACTCACAGCTTTGATGAATAATTTAACTTCAACTAGGTTTTTTTCTTAAGGTAAATTGTTTTTTAAAACGTCTTTAATTATAGCCCAAATAACTTTAGACCCTATTTCAGTGATTTTGGTGAGACCTCTCTTTGCCATCATAAGGTTATTCTCTCATCCGCTTCCTTTGTGTGTGTATCTGAAGAATTCAAAGTGCTCTTCTCCTAAAGCAGTAACTGTTCTAGAATGTGAGTGTATAATTGAGATCGATTTTACTACCAGGAAAAAGACATTAACTGGAAGTTAGTATAGATGGATTAGGAGAAAAAGGGAGCTGGGAAAAAAAGGGAGAGTCTCCATTTCCTTCTTTGATGGAAAATATTTGTTGTCGTTCAGTCGCTAAGTTGTGTCCAACTGCAGCACACCAGGCTTCCCAGGCCAGTCTCCTGGAGTTTGCTCAAACTCTTGTCTGTTGTGTCAGTGATAGCATCCAACCACCTCATCCTCTGTCTAATGGAGAATATTAATGGATTTATCAGGAAAACACCATTGATATAGTACAATACCAAATCCTTAGATAAAATCTCTCATCTTGTAGACAAGGTAAAGAACTACACCCTGGATGCGTGGATTAGATCTGCTCAAGTGACTGTTCCCAGAGGACTGCAGAGTAGATGGCTCCTTGTCAGTCTAGAATGAGGTGCCTGCTGTCACTTTTTGGGGCTTCATGTGAGCTCCATCTTGTTCAACATCGTTGACCTGAACGGAAATATAGAAGGCCTGCCCACTCAGTTATCAGATGGCGTAAAGTTGGAGGAGCCAGAAAACACCTCCTATGACACATTTAGAATAAAATAGGTCCTCAGCTGCCTGGAGTGAGGGGCCAGTTCTAACCAGACAGAATTATGTTGAGGCTTGCATGTGGTCAGTCCTGTAGTGATAAGTGAGTCACGGCTAAGGTTTCAGTCAGTGGTGGTTTGATATGAATCAAGAGAGTGACATGGCCCCTTAGACGCCTTGTACTGTCTCCACTGAGTTCTGGTGTCCAGAACCAGGTGGCTTACTGTTCCCTGGTCCACTGCCTATGCAGGTCCTCCATGGGGGGTGTGGGGGTGTGAGGGGTTGTCTTTACAAAGCAGTAGACACGCTTCAATTTGTTCAGAAAGACGGTGAAGCTGTGAAGGGACCTGTAGCCCTGTGGAGAGGGCAGTGGAGAGTGGACTTGGAAAGGACGGATCTGAAAGGGGTATGTGTGGGAGAAGGGTGGGTCTCTTTCTATGTGACTTAAGCGCTGGAACTCGCTTCGGGAGTGGAAGCTGGAGGGAGGCCTATTGTAAATCATTCCAAGTAGGAAGTGTCAGATGTTTAAAGATGAAAAGGACTGAATTAAAAGGAGCTGAGTTCTACTGTCTCTGGAGGTCCTTGGAGGCATTCAGGAGAAGTTTCAACATCAAACACATCATACTTTGAGATGGATGCCTTTTCAAGCCTCCTTGTCCCTACTCTAATAACAAAAATAAGCAACCTGAAATGAGGATGGTAACTATTTGTTCCTCGAATGGAATAAAATGTTCACACATGAGACACATTTGTCCCTGTGGGATTTCCTCCCCCCACCCCCACTTTTTCATTCATTCATTTTTTTTTTTTTTCCTATCTAGTAACGGACAGATTCTTTGGTGGTCAAAACTCAAACTTGTTGAGAAAATTGCACTGATAGATCAGTCCTCCTCATAAGTCAAGTTCCCCATAGACTGTCCAAGGTGCTGTATTTGCAGAAGTCTGTGAAGGAAATAAAACCTTGTTTCCTGCCCGTAAGGAGTTCACAGTCTCTAATTGAGGAAATAAAGGTGACACACCTATGTGTATGTATTGTTGTTGTTCAGTCACCCAGGCCTGTCTGACTCTTTGTGACCCCATGGACTGCAGCACGCCAGGCCTCCCTGTCCCTCACCATCTCCCAGAGTTTGCCCAAGTTCATGTTGATTGTATCCAGTGATGCCACCCAGCCGTCTCATCCTCTGACAACCTCTTCTCCTGCCCTCAATCTTTCCCAGCATCAGAGACTTTTCCAATGAGTCTTTTGTTCACATCAGGTGACCAAAATACTGGAGCTTCAGCTTCAGCATCAGTCCTTCTTATATATACATGTAAGAGAGAATAAAAGGGTTTTTTTTTTTTTTTAAAGGATGAGTAAGAGAAACCTATCATTACATATAATTAAAGTGTATGCAAATATACACTGGGGACACATTGATTGTCTTTGAGTGGTAGGATCAAGGATAATATTTTATCTCATTTTTCTAATCTTTCCAAATTTTCCATAGTAAACGTCTATTTTTTTTTACAATGAAAAGCAAACATGGTTTAAAACATATCTGTATATAGGCAAAGTGTAGAGTATTGCCTGCCATGGAGAACACACCTGAAAGCCTCCTTGTTGCATGTCTAAGAAAGTTTCAAGTTTCCCTTTGATGAAGTTAGACGGTTTTTCAGAGGGAAATGAGAGGACATTTCAGTATTAAGGATGCATGGTATGGGGAAAGGAGTAGAAGTTAGCGGAGTGAAGAATGTCCAAGGATGACCGTTGGCTTTCCCGTCTGTACCTGAGAACCTCAGGATTCAGCATGTGGACGCGATAGTTGGCGAAGCTAGTCCACTGTGTATGCTGATCTCCCTTTTAGTCTCTGTCACACTGTTGTGAAATGTGTCTACCTCCCCCGCAGGACCATTACCTTCCCTGACCATTAAGGAGCATTTGTTCTCTGACCAGAGATTGAACCCGCGCCTATAGGACAGCAGAGACTTTGTCTTCTATCTTTGTATTCCTGCTCCTAGCACTGGGCCATGGAATTTAGGGAGTCAAAGGCACTCAGTGCGTGTTTATTGAATGTTCTCCAATGATATTGGAAGAGACATCAGCAGCTGTATATGAGGCCACCAAATGAAGGCAACAGTAACAAGTTAGAGTGTTAACTTCATAAGAATCACATGACCCTTTGGAGAGAAGAAACAATATATCATCAGAGAGGCCACAAGAGACCTTCCTGCAGCCAGACTGCTGGGATCCAAGATAGCCCTCAGAACAGTGGCCCCAGGGAAGGAGGGAGAAGAGAAGAGCTGGCGATACTGGGTGGTTGGGTGACTGAAATGTTCTGAAACTAGTTTTCCTAAAAGCCAAGTTAAAAAGTACCTGAAGAGTAAGTTTAGGATCACTGCCTTCTTTGTTCACTCCTCATTTCAGACTGCCTAAGCCAGGAACCCAAAGATGGTGGTCCCGGAGAAGAATGTGACGGTGAGTAAAGAAAGTGACCCCTCCTTTCCAGGTTGTGGGGTTCAGCTTCAGGTCTGTGAACCCCAGACTGTGACATTGGAAAGCGCTGGTGGGAGGAGGTGGAAGGAGGGCTGCGTGTGTGCTAAGTCGCCTCAGTCATCTCGACTCTGTGCTACCCCATGGGCTGTAGCCTGCTAGGTTCTTCTGCCCATGGGTCCAGAATCCTGGAGTGGGTTGCCATGCCCTCCTCCAGCAGGGCTACTTAGGGTCAAATCCAGTCTCTGCCAACTAATATCTGTATGAGCTCATGCCAGTGACCTTGCTTCTTCATGCCTGTTTCATCATTTGTACAATGGTGAAACTGAGGTTGATAGTAACTATAGGAACCTCATATAGTTGTTGGAAAAATGCTTATTAATCCCTTATCATGATTCCTGGTAAATAGCAAGCACTCAATAAATAAAAGCTATTTATTATTCCTTTCCCCACATACAAAATTAGGAACAAGTTGCATAGGTGCACCATTTATTTGCCCAGTTGTACTGATATACAGTTGACATGCAACATTGTATTAACGTCTACAACATGATGATTTGATATATGTATTCAGTTCAGTTCAGTCACTCAATTGTGTCCAACTCTTTGCGACCCCATAAATCGCAACATGCCAGGCCTCCTTGTCCATCACCAACTCCCGGAGTTCACTCAGACTCATGTCCATCGAACCAGTGATGCCATCCAGCCATTTCATCCTCGGTCATCCCCTTCTCCTCCTGCCCCCAATCCCTCCCAGCATCACAATCTTTTCCAATGAGTCAACTCTTCGCATGAGGTGGCCAAAGTACTGGAGTTTCAGCTTCAGCGCATCATTCCCCCCTAAGAAATCCCAGGGCCGATCTCCTTCAGAATGGACTGGCTGGATCTCCTTGCAGTCCAAGGGACTCTCAAGAGTCTTCTCCAACACCACAGTTCAAAAGCATCAATTCTTCGGCGCTCAGCTTTCTTCACAGTCCAACTCCCACATCCATACATGACCACTGGAAAAACCATAGCCTTGACTATACATATAGGTTGTGAAATGATCACCACAGTTAGTTAATATCTGTCAGCTCACACAGTTACAGATTTTCTTCTGTGCATTAAGAACTTTTAAGATCTACTTTTTTAGTGACTTTCAAATATATAAGACTGTCCTTAACTATAGTCATCATGCTGTACATTTTACATGCTAAGTTACTTCTCTTTTTTTATTATTTTTTAAAATGTTTTTCTTGGAGTATAGTTGCTTTACAATCTTGTGTTAGTTTCTGCTGTACAATGACGTGAATCAGTTATATACATATACGTGTATGCCCTCTGCCTTGGGTCTCCCTCCTGCCCTCACCCCATCCACCCCTCTAGGTCATCACAGAGCACTGAGCCGAGCTCGCTTCACTGTCTGGCAGGTTCCCAGTAGCTAGCTACTTTGCCCGTGGTGGTGTATATGTCAGTGCCACTCCCCCAGTTCGTCCCACTCTCCCCTCCCCCTCTTTGTCCATTCTCTACATCTGTATCTCTGTACCTGCCCTGCAGATAGGTTCATCTGTACCATTTTTCTAGATTCCACATATATGCGTGAATATACAATATTCATTTTCCTCTATAACTGGACGTTTGTACCTTTTGACCATCCTCACTCATTCTCCCCACTGCACCATTTCTTTGTCAAATGCTCCCGTCTAGAGATCTCCCTTTTTCAGAATTGCATCCTTCTCTGAGAAGTCCTGGATGGTGATTTCTGCCTGTGATGGGCTATGTATTAACTGGGCTGCTGTGCGGCCCTGGGGCTTGGTCTGCATTCCTGTGGCTCCAGCCCACAGCACGTGTGCCTTGATTGTGGCCCCACAGATTGTGACAGCTGTGTGATGACGCTCTTGAACGACCTGGCCACCATGGACGACGAGCTGCGCCTGGTCAAGTCTCAGCTGCAGGGCCTGAGTGTCAGTGCAGGGACCCTGGAGCAGATAAGGCGCTTAGAGACCCAGACCAAGGACTTGAGGGTAAGTGCCCCTGGGTCTCACACGATGCCTGGCCCAGAGCAGTTACTAGGTAGATTCACTGATGCTGCATGAATGAATACTCCTCGTGCAGGGAGGATGAGGAGCCTGACTCCACTTAAGGTTCAGGGCACCTGTCCTTCCTCTGCTCTAAATGAAGATTAGATTTCTCCTGGTGAAAAGTACAGTGAACACAGAACACTGACACTTCTAAGTGAACATTCTTTATGTACTGAATGTTTCTGGTCTCATTTTTCTCATAGTCTTTATCTCAGTATCTAGTGTTCAAAAGATTCAAACGTGAATTTTGGTAAAATTGTCAATAATTGTTTTTTAAACGTTTGGTGGAATTTTCCAGTGAAGTCATGTGGGCTTGGAGTTTTCTTTGTTAAATGTTTTTCTTTTAATTTAACTACAAGATCAATTAAAAATAGGTATTGGGCAATTGGGATTATTTATTTCTTTTTGAGTGATATTTGGTAACATGTGCCTTTCGAGTGATTTTTTCATTTCATATAAATTATCAATACCAAATATATTGACATATAATTGTTTATAATTTTTCCTTATTATCCTTCTAATATCTGCAAAGTCTGTAAAGATGCTTTCTTATTCATTCCTGTTATTGGTCATTTGTGTCTTATCTCTTTTTTTTTATTATTCTGGCTAGAGGTTTATCAGTGTTATTGATCTTTTTATTTCGTTGATTTCTATTGTTATTCAGCTTTCAATTTCATTGATTTCTGTTCTTATCCATATCTTTTCTTCCTTCTGCTTGCTTTGGGTTTAGTTTGCTATTCATTTTCTAGTTTCTTAAGATAAAAGCTTGTTTCCTGATGCAGAACATTTCTTAATATAAGCATTTAATGCTATAAGTTTTCCCCTAAGGAGTACCTTAGCTGTATCCCACATATTTTTAAGTGTCAGTTTCCATTTTCATTCAGTTCAAAAGATTTTCTGATTCTCCTGTGGCATATCTTTGATCGCTAAGTTATTTAGAACTATATTGTTTAATTTCCAAACTGAAGATTTTCCAGTTAACTCTCTATTATTGATTTCTAGTTTAACTCTGTTGGGATCAGAGAAAATACTTTATGATTCCAGGTCTCTTTAAGTATGTTGATACCTGTTTCATAGCTCAGAACATGGTCATCTTGGAGAATGTTCTGTATACACTTAGAAAGAAGGTAGCCAAGAGGGTATCCTGAGAAGTATTGGGGCTGAAAGTGCCCCATGGGCTGGAGTCGGGCTTCCTGGCTGGGGGGAGTGGGAGCTTTTCTGCCTACAAATGGAGGCTGAAGAAACAAACTTGAAACTGCCCAGTTCCCATTGTTAGGCAGCAATTGTATGAGGACTAGGAAAGCTACAACCTTATAGCCAGGATGTGGACAAGATTCACAGACCAGGATCTGTGTTGCAATGTGACATTCTCAGCATCACCATAGTGTGCAAGTCCAAAGCTGCGGATATAAGACCTGGTCCTAGACTGGGGGTCCTGGGGCAGGAGCGATGATGATCCTAAGATCACCAGACAGGACACAAGAGACTGCAGGACACAAGAGACCCTCTCAGAGTGAGCCTGAAAACACTGTGAAAGATAATGAGAAAGACATGCAGCAGAAGCAGCAGTCATGTGATGAGTCCCTGTAGCAAAAACAGAAATCACAGGACAGTCCGAAAACTACTTTACATGGTGACATCCAATGAAAGAAACAAGAAATTAGAAAACCTTTTAAAACACAGGAAACCAGACAAGAAGAGGTAAATGTGAGAAGATCTAATTTAAATTAAATCACAGAAATTAAAAAAAAAATCTACTCAAAAGTAAAAAAATTCAGTAGGTGAGATGAACCCTAAGCTAGTAGGGAAAATTAAGGGCTTTTGGAATGAAGGCTGCTTCGAAACCCTTAGTGCCTATGGTTGAGTACATACAGCAAAAATAAATAGTGCTGGAAAAAATGGGTCTTTTCCATCCCATTAAGGTAATTTTAGTGCATGGTTAGCAGGCTCTTGCCTGGAAAATCCCGTGGGTGGAGGAGCCTGGTAGGCTGCAGTCCATGGGGTTGTGAAGAGTCAGACATGACCAAGCAACTTCATTTTCACTTTTCACTTTCCTGCATTGGAGAAGGAAATGGCAACCCACTCCAGTGTTCTTGCCTGGAGAATCCTAGGGATGGCGGAGCCTGGTGGGCTGCTGTCTGTGAGGTTGCACAGAGTCAGACATGACTGAAGTGACTTAGCAGCAGCAGAAGCAGCAGGAGGCTTAATGTGGAGAGGAACGGGGAAAAGCCTTTATGTGTTCGGGGGGGGGGGCGGGGGAAGGCACTTAATGACTGATGTCATCAATACAGATGAACATTGCGGTATCCATCCTGTGCCCAGGGCCCTGTGCTAAGTGCTGTCCTTAAATCTTACAACACTCTGTGAGGAAAATAGTGCTATTTTTTACAGGTATGTAAAAGCCAAGTAACTTGCCTACAATCACACAGCTAGTAGAGAATTCACACCAAGATGAAATTCTAAAGAGTATGCTCACCCACTATACCTCTTATCCAGGTGTTCTGACCTGCAATCGTGTGCTTCGTTTTTCTGCAGCACAATTAAAATAGAACAATCTTCTTGCAATATCACACAAACACTGTGAAAACTGAGCAGGAATATGTATGACAAAGCAACCAACTTTTTTGAATGGTTCTGTGTATACATGACATTTTATAATACATTAGCCCACTTAGCACCAAAAAGAACCCAGCAGCTTAATATAAGGCCCAATGGGCTTATCTATGAAGTGGTGCACCGAGGGTTTGGCCCTCAGCTGAAAAGTCTGTATTCTTTTACCCAATGCTGGCTCTTATGTACAAGTAGAGATAGTAATATTGCTTTTTCCTATAAAAACCTTCAAGATATTCACACATTTTTTTTCCATAAAATTGAGGGATTTCCCTGGCAGTCCAATGGTTAAGACACTGTGCTTCCAGTACAGGTTTGATTGCTGGTTGGGGAACTAAGATTCTGTATGCCAAGTGCAACCAAATAATAGGAAAAAGTTAAAACTTAAAAAAAAAAAACAACCCAAAATTGAAAGTAATTACTACTGTAGATATTATATGCAGCAATAGTAGTAGTGTTAGTCACTAAGTCATATCTGACTGTAGCCCACCAGACTCCTCTGTCCATGGGATTCTCCAGGCAAGAATTCTGGAGTGGGTAGCCAGCCGTTCCCTTCTCCAGGGGATCTTCCTGACCCAGGGATCGAACCTGGGTCTCCTGTATTGTAGGCAGATTCTTTACCGTCTGCGCCACCAGGGAAGCCCATATACAGCAGTGTCCCCTCTAAAAGTAATGTTGCCACTCAGTACCCCAAAGAGGAAGGGGACCTGGATTTTGGTCTTGAAGCAATCACTGATCATCTATATTTCCATGGCATGGACAAATCACCCAACTTTTTTAGGTTTCTGTTTTCTCGTTTTTTTCCTATTAAATGAGGGTATTCAATTTAATGAGTTCTGAGTTTTTCTCTTGCTCTATCAGTTCAGTTCAGTTGCTCAGTTGTGTCCGACTCTTTGCGACCCCATGAATCGCAGCACGCCAGGNGAAGTGATGGAACTGGATGCCATGATCTTCATTTTCCGCATGTTGATCCTTAAGCCAACTTTTTCACTCTCCTTTTTCACTTTCATCAAGAGGCTTTTTAGTTCCTCTTCACTTTCTGCCATAAGGGTGGTGTCATCTGCATATCTGAGGTTATTGATATTTCTCTTTGAATCTATAGATTCTTTCAACAGAGTAGCCATAGACACTTGTTTTTAGCATAATCAAGTAAAATACAAGTTTAAAAAATTGACTTTATATATAATCTAAAAATTAATACATCAAGTAAGTGACGTCACCCTCATTTCTATAAGGTTAGGTCATTAAGTCAAGTAAAGTATCTTGTCTCTTCTTGTCTTTAAATTTTCCTACTTTATTTTAAAACCATATCACAACATCAAAACATAAATTCTTCACGAGGCCTATTTCAAAGAACTGTATTTTTTTCTAAGGACCAGCACTGGTCTTACTCAATGAATCTTTTCATATCATCACCAGGTTTACCAAGTTGATAAGTCTTACTCCAAATTTCTGCTCTAGAGTGTGATTAACTTGGTATTTTACTTTCCAGAACCAGCTGCTCAGCTACCGTCCCACCATTTCAAATCATAAATCAAAAATGGATGATCTGGAAAAAGAACTGAGTAACTTGAATCGTGAATTTGAAACTTTGCAAGAAAAGGTAATATGTTAGGTCAATAGCATTAATTCATTTTTTGCTTCAAAATGTTGCTAATTTTTTCCCCAAACAACTTAATTTGTTGCTCATCAATTTACTCTTCATATAGGTTCAAATGAATTCCAGAAAAGCACAAACATTATATAACAACATTGATCAGACAACCCAAAGTGCAAAAGAGCTGGACTCCAAGATTAAAAATGTCGTCCGGAATGTGCACAGTAAGAAGAGTTATTCAGCCCAATTAAGTATCTGTTATACTACTTTAGTCTTTGTCATACAAAAAAAGAGTTAGCATTATAAAAAAGAGCCTATAGTGATACTGAAGAACCAGTATGAGCCCTCTATTAAAGTCCCTGCCTCTTTCCTTAGTAGTCTCCTGGAGTCCAGAATTCCCAGGTTAATAAACAGCTTGATGTTTTCCAGTTCTCGTGAAGCAGATATCTGGGACGGAGGGAGATGGAAACAGGGTGCCTTCAGGTGATTTTTCCAGAGAGCTGGCTGAAGCGGGGCGCATGATGAGGGAACTGAGGACCCGCAACTTCGGGAAGCACCTGAGGGATGCCGAAGCTGAGAGAAGGGAGGCTCAGCAATGTAAGGACCCTGCCAAATGCTTGTATCCAGTCTGTTCTGATTGGCTTGACATACAGGGTGCAGAGTGCACCGTGCCAGGCTGGGGAGTTGGTCACCATTTCAGCCTCTTATTACTGGTAGAGCATCATGTGGTACAAATGGGTGGCCCTTCCAGGTTACTGAGAGGTTGTGGAATAGACCTCATTTTTCTTAAAAAATATTTATTACATTATAGTTGGTTTACAGTGTTGTGTTAATTTCAGCAGTGATTCAGTTACACACACACACATATATAAATTTTTTCCATATTCTTTTCCGTTATGATTTATGACAGTATTGAATACCACTCTCTGCTGTTCAGTAGGTCCTTGTTGTTTATCCATCCTGTATATAATAGTTTGCAGCTACTAATCCCAATCTCCCAATTCTTCCCTCCCCCACCCCCTACTACTTGGCAACTACAAGTCTGTTCTCCATGCCTATGAGTCTGTTTCTGTGTGTAGATAAGTTCATTTGTGAACATATCACAAATTTAGATTTAGAGTCCACATATAAGTGATAGCATATAGCATTTGTCTTTCTCTTTCTGGCTTTCTTTGCTTACTTTGATAATATCTGTGTCTATCCAAGTTTCTGCAAGTGGCAGTATTTCATTCTTTTTAACAGTGAGTAATATTCCACTGTATATGATACATGTGTGTGTATATATGTATATATATTATAATATATAATATATATAATATATATACACACACACACACATCACATCTTTATTCATAGAATAAAATATTTTACCATCATACAAAAAATAGTTTCTTCTCCTTAGATATTAGACACTGGTACCTCTATTTTGTTTTTAACTGCATTTTCATTCTTCTTTCAGCTCTATTGCTTTCTCATTATATCATTTTTAATAGTCCCCTCATCACCATTGGGGTTTTGAATCATACATTGATATTTGCATCACTACTACCAAAAAGAATGGATGTAATAGAAATTAAGGGAATATATCTAAAGATTTGAACTAAGGAAAATGCCACATTAACTCAAAACTTTAAAAATAATAGGCTTATATTTTCCCAAATACTGAGCTTTATTCTGTAGTGGAAGGACATATCAGTGGTTAATCTACAAATAGTGGCATCTCTCTTTTAGCGTTTGTATTATTTAAATTTAATGTTAGCCTCGGAGACAGTATTAGTAACAGAAGGAGCATGTGCTTTATACTCTGCAAGTTCCGTTCCAGTTCCAAGGCTGAAACCTTGTCACCTAATTTCTCAGGCCACCCATTTTCTTATTTGAAACATGAGAATGATAATCACTGTCTTCATGTGGTTGTCGTAAAAGTTAAATGAGACAATGTGTACAGGGCACAACATGACAGAAACACTAGCCTCCTTTCTCATTCCCTTGCAAGTTCAAGGAAAACCGTGAAGTGAGTAGAAAATCAATTCTTCTGTAGTCTTTATAACTTAGTGTCAATGCACTCATTTCTCAAGTGGAAAACAAAAAGGTGATATATTTCAGTGCTGAATCAGATAAGGAGCTGGCTGGAAAACCACCAGGTGGAGAACAATGGACTGGCGAAGAATATACGAGATGCTTTGAATGATTATGAAGCCAAACTCAGTGGCCTCCGTGCTGCTCTACAGGAGGCCAGCGCCCAAGCAAAGCAGGCCACCGGCCTCAACCGGGAAAATGAGAGGGCTTTGGAATCCATCAAGGTGAGGTCATGGTCAGAATCTGCACGGTTCAGTTAAGAACAAGCACAGGGGAGCAGGGAGCTTTAATGTTAATCAAGTGGCAGAGTCAGGAACCTGTCTGTGTGGGAAACCCTCATCAAAGAGGGATGAGACACTAAACGCGAATCAAAGTATGTCTTATACCTCAATGGCCAAAAGTGTTTCTGAACTTAAACCACAGGGAAAGCAGACCCAGCCTCTTCACCCCAACTCCTGACTGGTAGAGGACTGGAGGAATAATGCTGCCAAGTAGTTGAGAAATTACTGTTGTTATAATTAATTCAAAGTATACAATATATGTTTTAAATAACTGACATTTTGTGTCGTGTGTGTGTGTTAATCTCTTAGTCATGTCTGACTCTTTGTGACCCCATGAACTGTAACCTGCCAGGCTCCTCTGTCCATGNCTGGAGGAATAATGCTGCCAAGTAGTTGAGAAATTACTGTTGTTATAATTAATTCAAAGTATACAATATATGTTTTAAATAACTGACATTTTGTGTCGTGTGTGTGTGTTAATCTCTTAGTCATGTCTGACTCTTTGTGACCCCATGAACTGTAACCTGCCAGGCTCCTCTGTCCATGGGGATTCCCCAGGCAAGAATACTGGAGTGGGTTGCCACGCCTTCCTCCAGAGGATCTTCCCAAGCCAGGGTTCAAACCCAGGTCTCCCACATTGCAGGTGGATTCTTTACCATTGAGCCACCAGGGAAGCCCAAGAATACTGGAGCGGGTAGCCTATCCCTTCTCCAGGGGAACTTCCTGACCCAGGAATCAAACCAGGGTCTCCTGCATTGCAGGCGGATTCTTTAACAGCTGAACTACCTGGGAAACTGAACATAGGACTGACCCACTCCCTCCCACCCCAAGAAAGAGGAACTTGGTAAAAGAAAATGAATAATGTCTTTGCAGATGGTAATATAGTTAACTCCCAAAGCCTCTGCAGGTAACACCTCTCTTGGTTTATGGCAAGGGGAGGGAGCAGGACCCAATTTTATGGATCTCTGAATTCTGGCAGCCTCCACCCTAGTTTCCTAAGATCTTGTGTGCTTTCTTAGTTAATTTTTTTTTTTTTTTTTGACTGCACCATGCGGCATGTGGAATCTTAGTTCCCCAAGGAGGGATTGAACCTGCGTTCCCTGCATTGGAAGTGCAGAGTCTTAACCACTAGACTGCCAGGGACATCCTCCTGTGTGCTTTCTTATTGAAACGCCCCTACGTCTTCATCAGGACCAGCATGTAGAGTGTACTGATGGTGCTGAGTTGCTTACTTCAACTCCCTCTTCCTGATCCACTAACCAGAGCTTAATTATGCATCCACCTCATTGGCCGGGTTGGCCCTGGTGTAGAAACCTCCTCCAGTGCGACAACGGTTGTTTCGTTGGCATGTAGCTTGCGGAAGCTATGGCAACACCTCCCCATGACAAATTAAACTGATGTCTCCTGACTTAGGAGTTTCCTAGATGATCTTTAAGTTCAAGAAGACATTTTGACTCTGAAATTACCTCTGTGCTGTTGTCCAATAAATATGCCTGTGCCTTCTGACAATATATTATGCAGCTCACAGATCTTTTTCTCTGCAGAGACAAGTTAAGGAAATGAATTCCCTCCAGAGTGACTTCACCAAGCGTCTAGCCACGGCAGATTCTTCCTTAATGCAAACTAATATTGTCCTGCAATTGATGAAGAAAAGCCATGAGGTAGAGGCAAAGCTTGTTTTCTAGAAACTTGAAGAGCATTTAAATTGCATTTCGAGGAACTTGTGAGATAGGCTAAACATTTTTTCCCTCAAATATATGTCTTTATAAGGAAGAAAATATGCCGGAATGTTAACAGCGGTTGTCCCTTAGGGGAGGGGTGAATGATGTGTCTTTTTTTTTCCTCCCAAACTTTAAACTTTTTATTTTGCACTGGGGTATAGCTGATTAAGAATGCTGTAGTAGCTACAGCGAACAGCGAATGGTGAACAGCGAAGGGACTCAGCCACACATACACATGTATCTATTCTCCCCCCCACCCACCTCCCATCCAGGCTGGCAGGTGACATTGAGCAGAGTTCCATGGCTTTGCTGGTTATCCATTTTAAATATAGCAGTGTGTACATGACCTTCCCAAAGTCCCTAAGTCTCCTTTCTCCCCAGCAACCATAGGTTTGTATTATATCTATTTGCCTGTCTACCTACCTAATTTGCCTGAAATAAGCGAATGTTACTTTTGTAATAAAAAATAAATTCTGCTAGTATTTTTTAAATATCATTTTCACCAATGAGATGAATAAGGTCTGAGGAGCTAATATAAAACAAAAAAGTGACTCCAGTTGATGACACTGTATTGTATAACTGAAATTTGCTACAAAAGTATAATTTAAATCTTCTCACCTTCACCCCCCAAAGAAGGTAAGGGGATAAAATACGAGGTGATTGATGTGTTAACTCGGTGGGGGGAATCCTTTCATAGGGTATACATATATCCATCCAATCATCACTTTGTATACTTCAAATATCTTACAGCTTTATGTCACTTATAGCTTCTTGAAGCTGAAAAGCAATTAAATCAGGCATACATTAATTAACAGAAGACATTTAGGACTGGTAAAAGACTCGCAATATTTCTCAGAAGCCCACTGGGCATTTTGAAAATATCTTTTATGATCGCTGTTTCTAAATCAGAAAAAGTGTTTAGGTTTAGTACAGTGATACAGTAAGGATAATAATGTGTTTTTATAAAATTTATCAAAGTGGGTACCCACCATATGGAAAATGCTCAAAACGGTGGTGAGCTTGGAAGAATATTCACAGTGCCACTGTGTGAAATAGCCAGGGAGTAATTGGTGTGGTGAATGGGCTCAGGAAACACTTTCTCATTGTTGCTTCCTGAAAACTTCATTTATGACAGAGTTCAAGAAAATGGCATATCCGTGCTTTGCTTAAATTGGCATGATCTCTTTTTTACTTGGAAAATACAGGAATATGAAAAATTAGCTGTCACTTTAAATGAAGCAAGACACGAACTAAGTGATAAAGTGAGAGAACTTTCCAGATCGGCCAGCAAAGCATCTCTGGTGGAGGAGGCAGAGAGGCACTCGCAGTCCCTACAGGAGCTGGCCAAGCAGCTGGAGGAGTGAGTGGGCCACCTGGGGGTCCAACGGCAGGGGCTGCTGGAGCCTGGTAGGAAGTACGGACCAGGGTGGAGGGTGGCACCCAGGGCCCAGGTCCGAACCCAACTGATTCCCAGCTGCATCTTTGGAGCAGAGCCTCGGAGCCCACAGCCCATCGGCCAAATGAATGGGGAGGTAAGGGGGCTTGGCTGCAGGCAGAGGCCACTGCTGGAGCCCTCCTCCTATATCGTCTTCCAGGATCAAGAGGAACGCCAGTGGGGATGAGCTGGTGCGCTGTGCTGTGGACGCTGCCACTGCCTACGAGAACATCCTCAACGCCATCAAAGCGGCCGAGGATGCGGCCGACAAGGCCACCACTGCATCTGAGGCTGCTCTCCAGGTGAGCATCTGCTGTATACCTTCTCTCAACACACTCTGGAGATGACTCACTTTTCTGTTTTCTTTCTGTGTGCACAGGGAATAGGAAAAAAAAAAAAAACAAAAAACAAAGCTTATTTTAGATCAGAATTTGTTATCTAGAATAGACTTGAACTTGTCATTTCTGTATTTACTTGACTTTTGGATAAACATAGCCCAGTATTCAAAATCATTTGTAAAACCAGATAATAATCACCCTGATTATTGGAAGTATTATACCCTGATTCTTACCAGGTATGCTGTTAAACTGTATGATCAGGTATCCACATTTACCAAAGAAGAGATTTTTGTACATAATTTGAGAATCACTTATTTCCTGTCATTTGTTGTTCACCTGGGCATGTCTGTAGGTCCTATGGGATCTGAAATGCATTCTATAATAGGCCTATATCTAAAAATAAAGAACAAATTATTAACTATGAGAGAATTAGTGAACAGACTTCTTGGAAGGTTGAAGATTTTTAATCTCCCAAAGATTAAAAGCCTAAAAGTAATTCAGCTCTGTCCTCTAGTATTGCAGAGGGCATTGTACAAGTGACAGTGAGAAAATGGAAGGTGTCACATAATTTATCATTATTTCAGCAGTGATGGGCCCACCTCCCCAAGCCACAAGTGTCTACCGAGAGCTCTAACTGTAGCTTTTAAGGAGCAGTCTTTTTAAACCTCTGCCTTACCTTCTAGCCTCATTTTTTAAAGATTAAAGACAAGGGCTAGGATGAAAACTCTTACCTCGTATTTCCTAATGTATGTATCACATTTAAGACTGATAAGTGCTTTGCTTTCAGACAGTAATAAAGGAAGATCTTCCAAGAAAAGCAAAAACTCTGAGTTCCAACAGTGATAAACTGTTAAACGAAGCCAAGATAACACAGCAGAAGCTACAGCAAGGTATGGAAGGGGTGGCTGTTGGGAGCTGGGAGAGTCAAGGGCTTGGAAACAATCTATGAGACCAGGAGCAAATGCACTTCTTGAATCTCAGTGTCCTTGTAGGTGGTACTTTGTAAATACATTGATTTGATGGTTCTACCCTTCCCAGGTGGCACTAGTGGTAAAGAATCCGCCTGCCCATGCAGGAGATGCAAGAGATACAGATTCGATCCATGGGTTGGGAAGATCCGTGGCAACCCACTCCAGTACTCTTGCCTGGAAAATCCCTTGGACAGAGGAGCCTGGTGGGCTACAATCCATGGGCTCACAAAGAGTCAGACACGACTTTGCAATTGACTACCTCCAGCCAATGTTCTAACATAAACCAAATTAGTGAGAATCTCATGAATCTAAATAAATCTCGAGACTGATAGGCTTGTTTGGGTCTGGCCTTGGATTTGGGAGAGAGGATTCTTCATTTAATCCCATATGCTGATAGCCTTGGGGACCCACATAGCTTTGAGGTGTGTACAGTGCTGCTGTCTTATTTAATGCCAGATAAGTAGCTTCAAGTCATTAGAGTAACTGCTTCAAAATTTCTTAAGCCCTAAAATCTTAGTAAGTAAAAGCACCAAAAATTACTGCCGCTGTGACACATGAGGATTTTTAAATTTTTGCCTTTGAATTTTTCCCCTTATTTAATTTGATTTTTAAAAAAATCAAACCATCTCAATCTCACCAAATTCCCATGTTCAGAAAATGCTGTCCCTTGGTTTTTCTCTGGTCTCCTGTGGTCATTCATAGGTGAGCAGCTATCTCAGTTCATAGCCCTCATTCACCTTCTTAATCCTTTCAAAGTGATTAGATAACCTCTACTGGTAAATGAATACATTTATTTTATCACTTTCATTTTGAAAAATTAAAATGAAAAATAAACATGAAAACATGAAAAAGAAAATACAAAAAAAAATGTAATCTGCTTAGCAAATTTCAAAAATTAAAATTTCCTGGTATGACCCCTGTTCTCTTTACAAAATTTGAGTTGAAAGGTGAAGATCTGTGTTTTTAAAAGGATTAGGATGTTAACTACATTGTTATTTAAACCAGTCCTGGAATCACAGTTTAAGCTGTGTGTAATCAACTCGACATTAAAGCATTCACTGGTTGTTTTCCATGACCCCCAAGGGGCAATATTATCAGCTAGAAATGCCTATGAGCTTTGTTCCTTTCGCTGAATATGTCCTTGAATGTGTCTGTTTGGAAACGAATGGGAGCGGTGCCTGCTTTGTGTGCGTGTGTGTGTTTGCTTCAATGGGGCGCTCTCAACAGCATTCCTGTACTTGTTTTTTAGAAAGGCCTTTTATTTATGTATTTATGGCTGAGCTGGGTCTTTGTGGTTGCTCAGGCCTTCTCTAGTCGTGGAGAGCAGGGCACTACACTGTAGTTGCAGTGCGCAGGCTTATTGCAGTGGCTTCTCTTCTTGGCGAGCATGGGCTCCAGGGCACTCAGGCTTCTGGAGTTGTGGCTCCCAAGCTCTGGAGCACAGGCTCAATAGTCGTTCCTCGGCATGTGGGATCTTCCTGGATCAGGAATCAAACCCCTGTTTCTTGCATTGGGAGGTGGACTCTTTACCACTGAGCCACCAGGAAAGCCCAATATGTCTTTATTCTTGACCAAAGGGACATCCCTAATGCATTATTCATTCATTAATTTATTCATACATTCATCCACCTGTTCCATAAATATGTACTAATATTTTACCCCAAAGAGTGCCTGGACACAGCAGTGAATAAGATAGACACATCCCTTTCCTTGGGTGTCCCTTGTATCTCAGTTGGTAAAGAATCTGCCTACAGTGCAGGAGACTGGTTTCGATTCCTGAGTCTGGAAGATTGCCTGGAGAAGGAAACAGAAACCCACTCTAGTATTCTTGCCTGGAGAATCCCATGGGCAGAGGAGCCTGGCATGCTACTGTCCATGAGGTCGCAAGAGTCTGACATGACTTAGCGACTAGACCACCACCACCATCCCTTTCCTTTACTAAGCAGAGACTTTTGCCCTGAGCAGAGAAGTTAAGTCTTCCCTTGAGTTGGTAGGGCTTTCCCTTTCTTCAGGTGCATTTCCAAGGAGCCTGGTACCACAGGCTCTCTATGCTCCTGGCCTCTGTAATGGAGGACTGGGGGTCTAGGAGCAAGCAGTGGGCATCTTGGGGATGACCCCTAAGATGCAAGTCTGCTCAATGCTGTGCAGACCCTGGCTGCTCTAGGGGCCACCAGCATCCATGGAGGATCAGGACCTTTAGGGTAATTACCTCTTCCTACTTTATTTCAGAAATCAGCCCGGCTCTCAACAACCTGCAGCAAACACTGAAAACTGTGACAGTTCAGAAAGGCCTGATAGACACCAATCTCACCAGCATCCGAGGTGACCTTCATGGAATACAGAGAGGTCAGCCACTCCCTAACCCACTGGACTTGGCTTCTTTTGTCAAACATTTTGGAGACTTACACCCCCCTGTTTGTATGTGCCTTAGATGACATCGATGGCATAATCAGCAGTGCAAAGAGCCTGGTCAGAAACGCCAATGACATCACAAGTGAGGTTCTAGATGGGCTCAGCCCCATTCAGACAGACGTGGAAAGAATTAAGGACACCTATAGGAGCACCCAGAGCGAAGACTTCAACAAGGCTCTCAGTGATGCGGATAATTCAGGTAGCAGGTGTTCTCTGGCCAGGACGTATTATCCATTTTCTCCATCATTGTGTGCTTTGGTCCGTTGTAATTTTTCCCCAGTAAAATCTGATCTTAGAAATTAAAATATTAAGAAACAACTTCACATGATCCATTCAAAGAATATGGCTATTCTGTTAGTTAAAAGGACCAAGTAGGACTTTGGAGGAGCCAAGGTGATTGGCAGTGGAAAGAATCAGAACATGTGAAATTCCTTAAAAATTTTTATTGACTTAAATAATTTTGCCTATGTCACACATGATTAGAAAAATAACCTGTACACTTTGAAAAAAAATTCAAAATTCAAAGTGAAATATTGCTGTTGATTTTCCCTTTTATAGAGTGGAGATATAGTCCCGGAATCATGACTACTTGGATTATGATTGATATTAAAGATCAAAAAGGAAAGATTTATTTTTTAATTTATTAATTTTTAATTGAAGGATAATTACAATGTTATGTTGGTTTCTGCCATATATCAACATGGATCACCCATAGGTATACACATATCCCCTCCCCCTTGAAAGATTTACTTTTTATAGTGTCAAGAAAGATGATTTGATATCCAGAATAAAATCTACGATGTATTTACATATTATACATAGAAGTATGTGTAGCATATATTTCTATAATAGAAAAAAAGTATTACCTGATTCTGAGTCATCCTATCCAATGTGTGGGACCCAAACATACCCTTGACAAATATAATCCACGAGAACATCTGTATTTAACCTTTTCTCAACTCACAATGATAAATTTCTGTTTCGTAATCTCACCAACAGTGAAGAAATTAACTAACAAACTGCCTGATCTTTTGAGTAAAATTGAAAGTATCAACCAACAGCTGTTGCCACTGGGCAACATCTCTGACAACGTGGACCGCATACGGGAACTAATTCAGCAGGCCAGAGATGCCGCAAATAAGGTGGGTGTGTCCCCTCATTGCCAGGCACCAAGGCTCATTTTTTGATAAGTTACTCTATTCATTAAGAAGTGAAAGATATCCAGATACTCAAGAATCAGTTGTCTTTCTTGCCCAAATTCTTTGGGTGCTCCCCCATGTGAACGTTGATTTCCTCCCATCATCTTTCAGAAGTTCACATCACCTTCATCCCTTAAATGACCTGGTATGCCGGGAACAGTGGTTTCCTTTCCACTGGCTTACGCAGACAGGAAGCAGGGTTCTCCTCCAGGCTCTAGGCAGTAAAGTGTTGCAAGTTCAAGTAAGGGTTCTATGATCAGAATGTGCAGATATGATACTGCACAAGCCCTATCTTCTCACGCTAACTCGGGAATTGTAGAATCTACTTTTAGTGAGGATGGAGGAGTGGTTCCTACCCACGTGGGCAGTGTTCTGAATATGAGATTATAGCAGTTTTCCTTCACTGGGAAGTTCCATCAACCTTTCTTCTAATTTTAATCTGACATTATTTACTTGAATTTCTGATACTTCTCTCCCAATTTGTTTTATCCTAAAATAATGTAAATGAAATATTTTGTATTTTTTCAGCTAACTCCCTATGAGATATTTGGAGATTAGAGGGATGGAAACCAAGTCAGAAGATCATTGCCTTTGAGGCACCATGGTTGATTTCTAGGCTTATATTCCTTACTTTGAGCCGCAAAATCCGCCTTTTCTTTTAAGAAAGAGAACTTCCAATGCAAAACCTTTAGCAGAGAAGCAAAGAGCCTAAAGCACAGTTTGGCAGAAACCACCCTCCTCGTACCCATACACGTCTTATAAAAAGCAAATGGAAAAGAGTGTGCTTCTAGCTTTGGCCTATGTTCTTCCACTAATTTAATGAACAAAATATGAACTGTATAAATAGTGCAGAGGTTTAGCGCTGATAACCAAGGCAGACTGCCTTGGTTCTTTGTTTTTTAATATTTATTTATGTATTTGACTGCATCAGGTCTTGGTTGCTGCATGTAGGATCTTCACTGCAGCATGGGTTTCTCTCTATTTGTAGCATGTGAGCTTAGTTGCTCTGAGGCGTGTGGGCTCTTAGTTCTCCAGCCAGGGACTGAAGCTGCGTCCCCTGCACTGGAAGGTGGATTCTTAACTACTGAACCACCAGGGAAGTCCCCAGACTGCCTTGTTTTGATCCCTGCTCTGTCACTTACAAAGCTAAGACTAGTTAATATTTCACAAAAATATTAAAGCACACATGAGAAGCTATGTGGGAATCCAGATCCAGGGTAGTGGTGACCTCTGAGAAGGGAGAGGCAACTAGGACTAGGGTGGGCTATATAATGGGCTTCAATTATAACAGTAATGTTTAATTTCTTAAGATGATCATGCATATGCACGTATATTCTCTATTTTTGTGTGTTCATGAAATGTTTTCTTAACTAAAAAATTTTTTTTAATGAGCAAAAGCTTTCCAAGTGACAAAAAACAGAAGGGCGTGCCATAGACTCAGGATGTGTGGAGTGTGCGAAGGGCCGAGGGCAAGTAGAAGAGACAGGTGTAAAATGAGCCTTGAGTGATGTGGGGAGCTCTGTCCTCATGGGCACCTTGGAGTGACTACGGCTCGGGCATCACTAAGCACCCTGCCTGATACCTGCATAGACAGGGTCCTCCATAAATACATGCTTGGGAGATAAAGTGTAGAGGTGGTGTAAGTATCATTCCTAGAGTTATTCTTTAGATAGTTAGGGAATATTTATTTTCTGTGTTTTAATGCAGAGCTACCCAAGGGGATCCACAGACCAGAGCTAGTCAGACGTTTGTTACTGCTCCATTATATATAAGTAGAAAATTGAGAGTAAAGACTTAGACGCTTTCAGTAACTTGAATTGCTTCAATATCTCAGAATGGGATAATAGGCTTGTATTTTGCACACTTTCTTCATTTCATTTTTCTAGTATTTAAGTTTTCATATATTTTTTAAAAAGTATTGGTCCGGGGCAGATAACAGAGGGGGAAAATGGTCCTTTACCTTGAATTTAAGACATACATTCTAGAGAGCCTCGACATACTTATTTTTAAGGACTGAGCACCTATAATAAATGCAACCAGAACATGTAACATGTTAATAAGAAATGATTCCTTAAAGAATTAATTCTTTAAAAAAATATTTTGATGTATTATACATCGACTATATTATACTGAGTGCTCCCATACAGGTTAGCTTATTTGCACAAAAACCTTCTGGGGTTGGAATAATAGTAATTATTATTAATGTTACATATTAATAGGGCAATAATATATATTAACAGGGTTAATTTAATATTAATATATAACCCTATTACTAATTTTATATACAATTAAA